>JAWWTY010000123.1:68902651-69129009 GCA_035222235.1 Margarornis squamiger
CATAAAAACACAGACCATAAAAACACATAAATATGACAGGTCAGTTTAACAGAATAAAGAAAAATTGACCACTTCCAATATTAGATCAACAGCTGAAACATCCTGTAAAAGACTGACAGTTTTTTAAAAATGCATTTATAGAAGTTTCACAAAGTAGCTCAAGTATTTTTTTATAATATAGAATATATATTATCTGTATATTGTCTGTATATTATATATTCTATATGGAACATATTAGGATATGTTCTATACAGAATAGAGATGACATATATGATATATATAATATAAAATATAAAAGAAATAATAATAGTGATGATAATAATAACAACAGACTATTGCAACATGTAATTTTTGATCTCTTTTACAATTCCTTGCCCAATAATTCATGAGTACAAACACAACATAGATAACATTTTGTACCTTAACCCACAGATCTGCAAAACCCTCCTTGTCCTGTGCAAAAGCCTTTTTCCTTTATCCAAATTTTGTGATGTCTTCTTTTGTCATTTAAGATGACATTGTGTATTTACTGCTGAAGTGAGGGCTTGGCGTTTTATATAAAATCCCATCATTTTCCCTTCTAGGTATGGATGTTCCTTGCTGCAGGAAGGAGAGTGACAGTGGGAGGCAGGAGAAAGCTGATCCATCCTTGGAATGAAACGGGGAACAAATTAGGGACCCTCATTTGCCAGGACATCGTGGCTGAAGTGACACTGTGACAGGCACTGCCATCACCTGTATCTCTCTTTCCATGGATCCAGGGATCATGCCATCAGCAGAGACACAAAAATACTGTCCCTTCAGTTTTCTTGATGGAAGCATCCCCTTTTCCCTCACTTGCCACAACATAACATGGTACCTCTGACCCTTGGCTGGCATCATCATTGTGCTCTCAGCATAGAAGTTCCAGATATCAGAGGGCTGGGCTCATTTTCACAGACATAAAAGTATCTTTTTATTAGTGTTTCTGTTTCTGGCCTATATATGCTTGAGGAAAAAAGGCTGTGAAATGGAAGGTGTTCTTTTCCCATTGTGAAACCTGCAGCTAAAATCTCTCCCAGGTTTACTGACTAAAGCACCCTATTGATGATAATAGAAATTTATACCATTTTTTTCATAATTTCCATTGGTAAACTGCCCAAACCTGTGTTTCAGCAGGCCAGGCAGAATCCCTGGCTATTGCTGTCCTCTCTTCTTGTTTTCACTGCACGCATGTGAGTTTGGGTGTTTGTTGGGGTTTTTTTTGTTGTTTCCCCCCCTCCCCCCCGTTTTTTTGTTTGGTTTTTTGTTTATTTTTTTGGTGGGTTTGTTTGTTTTTGGTTTTGGTTTTGTTTTTTTGTGTGTGAGGTTTTGTTTTTTTTTTCAAATCACAAAGGAATAATGAAGCCTAATTGGGCTAATTCTGACATTGAGCAAATTCTTTGCTTTGGGTGGGCAGAGAGGCGAGGGCTAAATCCCTACTCTTTGAGCAGGTGTTGTTGAAGTTGGGATAAGTGGCTGAAGTCTATCAGGACAAGATGATGCTGTCTTGGGGGGTTTCAGTGAGGGTCAGACACTGTGGGGATGTCTTAAGAGTGGGGATGGTGGAAGGAGGAGTGGACAGGGCAGGGTAATCCCTGAGGCTGCTCACCTTCCTGTAGGACAGGAGGATTGTGATGTGCAGCCTGTCTTTTGTTGCTCAGACCAGCCCTGGCTGCTTGGCCATGAGAGGCCACCTCCTGTGCTAGCTGAGATGTGGGAGAGCTGAACAAAGTATAGACATTAGGGTCAGGACACCTCGAATGTGGGAAATGGAGGTGGGATTTCAAAAGCAGCTGCAGGCAGAGGGAAAAACCCTGTTTTTGAAAGAATAAACCTTTGCCCATGGGAAGTTTCAAAGGGCTTTTCTTACAGCTGTCTTGTAAAAAATACATATCAGAAAAACCATCTGCTGGTGGGGTGAAGCTCTGTGCACTACTTACAGGGTAGGAAATGATGGATTTAGTTCATTTGAGTTCTCTCAGAGGATAAACTGTGATGTACTGGAATCAGAGATGCCCAGAGGCCCCTCCCTCCAGCATCTCTGGTGGGATGGGGTCTGGAGCCTGTGTCCCCTGCATCCATCAGCTGGGTGTCCTGAGAGCTTGGGTGAATGTCACAGCCTGGGAAAGCTGGCTCAGCATGGCCCACTGCTGGCTTTATTACTGCATTATTTAGGGCAAGCACCCACAGCTGGGCTTGAGACCAAGCTCTCCAGAAAAATCATTATTAAAGTGGAAAGTGGCAGCTCCCTGTGGCTGTCGGGAGAGGGAGAGGAAGGCCAGAGCAATGCTGCTCTGCCACTGTGATGCTTTAAATCCACAAACTCGTCCCAAGACTGTGTTAACTGCAGCTCTGTAGATTCTGGAATTGCACCAGCCCTTGGCTTGTGGGCAGCTGTAAGGGCACATGCAACATGCAGAACAGGAGATTCCTGCTGCTTCCTCAGCATTAAAAGCAGCTCCTGGCATTCCCACCCACACTGGGGGCAGGAGGTATGTGGACCACCTTCCCCTTGCCCTCACTGTAGCTAACACAGCAGCCTTGTGCTGGTGCTTGTATTTGAGCAGATGTGGTGCTGGGGATGCATCTCAGAGCAAGTGCCCGCTGCTTGTGCTCAGAAAGGTGCCAAAGTTCCAGCCCCACATCTGCCTTGGAGCCCTGGGCAGCAACTGATCCTTGTTAACATCCCTGGGGAGACCTTCCC
Source organism: Margarornis squamiger (assembly GCA_035222235.1). Taxonomy (NCBI): domain Eukaryota; kingdom Metazoa; phylum Chordata; class Aves; order Passeriformes; family Furnariidae; genus Margarornis; species Margarornis squamiger. The sequence goes on from JAWWTY010000123.1 coordinate 68,905,377, forward strand.
TGCTTCTGGCATCACTCAGGGCTCAGCACAAGTGGGCATTACTTGGGACTCAGGGGTGTCACTCAGGGCTCATCAGGGCTGGGGTTCAGCACGCACAGACATCACTCAGGGCTCAGTGCACATGGATATCACTCAGAGCTCAGCAGAACTGGGGCTCAGCACACACAGACATCACTCAGGACAGTTCCTGATGGCTGCTGGGCTCAGGGCCAGCCCCTGGCTGCCTCTGTTTGCTCTCAGAGGTGGTGTTGACCTTCAGGCTGCACCAGGTGTTCGGCCTTGTGTGCATTGCTTTGTCTGGTTTCCCTCTCCCACTCTTGGCTGTTTGCAGTTTCCCATGGGAGAAAACACCCTCCCAGATCTGCTACCCCCTGGAGCTGCTTCAACTCTTTCTCGGGCAGAGGCCATGGCTCCTTGCTCACCACTCAGCCATGTCCGTCATCAAGCAGGGCCACAAGACACCAGTCTGCAGAGCTAAATGACTGAGTGATATATTCACTTGTGCTATTGAACATGCCTGCACAGGGTCTTTACAAGCTGCACAGGGATCTGCCCCATCCCTGCCAATTGCTCTCAAAGTGTTTGTTACCAAAATCCTATCAATCAGCAAAAAGAGCAACCCAAAAGCTCACAGCATCTTTCCAGCCCATCTGAATCCCTTTGATGCCCCAGCCCCCTTCTGCCTGTACAGAGCCAGTCGTGGCATTTGCCCTGCTCAGTCCCCCTTGAGAAGTGCTCAGGATGCTGTGGAATCCAGCCTGGTCCTTTCACCAGCTGTTGTGTCGAGGAAAATCTTGAAGTCATGGTCTGTGGCAGGAAAGAAATGCCTGTTCTGTGGTACAAGCCCACATCTGTCCCCTGTAATGTCCTTCCTGGGTGGTGTCCAGGCAGTGCTCAGCATCGTGCAGGGGAGGGTTTGCAGCTTCTCCCTGCCTGTCCGAGGCAGGGGGAGCTGGTGGGATTTACTGCCTGTGGATGCGAAGCCACAGCCTCCGCCGCAGACCTGGGGAGAGACAGCGTCCATCAGTCCCAGCACCCCTCCCAGCTTCCCATCCCGTTCCTGGGCTGTCCCAGGGCCTGACAGCCCTCGTTGTCCCCCAGGGCTGGCAGGATGCTTACGGTGCAGGCGGTGGGCAATGAGGACCACACTCAGCAGGAGGAGCAGGACACCAGCTGCCAGTGGGATCCAGATCAGGGCACTGCAGGGACCTGCAGAGCAGGAGAGAACTCAGCACTGGTACCAACAGTGCCCTGGCAGCTTTGGAGGATGGAGTGTAGAGTTGGGAAAGGGAGAAAAACAAGGCAGAACGAGAGGAGAGGTGGAGGATGTGACCATATTCAATATTCTTTGAAGGATGCATCACAGGATCACAGTATCACAGAATCACAGGATGGGTAAGGTTGGAAGAGACCATTAGAAGTTATCTGGTCCAACCTCCATGCTCAGGCAGGGATATCCTAGAGCATATGGCCCAGGATTGTGTCCAGATGGCTTTCAAATATTTCCAGTGAGGGAAACTCCACAACCTCTCTGGGCAATCTGTTCCAGTGCTCAGTCGCCCTCACAGTAAAGGTGGCATTGTGGGGAATGAAGCTCTGAGGTCATGACAACCTAAACTGAAATACATCCTGCCCCTAAACTTGTCTATATCCCAGAGAATCCCTCCGAAAGGCAGAGGTCATTTCCACCCAGAGCAGCGTGTCCAGGAGTACCCTGATACCCACACCTGCAGGATGACATTGTGATTGCCCTCAGCCCAGAATGAACTCCAGCTGAACCCTGGGGACCCCCAGAAACTCAGCAAACCCCCTTTGCAAGGCAGCCTGAGCCAAGCTCGTGCCATACCTTTCTTGCTGGCAGCTTTGCTTTTGGTTATGTACTGCATGGGCTTTTTGGAGACTGGTGCCTGAGTGGTCTTCAAAGGCAGAGGCAAAACGTCAACTGGGGGATAAGAATGAGAAGAGGATGGTCAGTGTGGCACTGAGAGCAGCAGAGAGCCCAAACAACAAGTAAGAAGGGCTGGAAATTCTAGCCCTTAAAACTTGTCTGATTCAGTGACCCCCACAAAGGGCTGTGTCACCCAGAGGGGAAGGGAGCTTGACCTGAGCCTCTTGGTGACCATAGAAGTTACCAAGAGCTTGTAAAAGTGTTAATAAAACAATAAACTAGGAAAAAAAGGGCAGAAGGGTAAGGCAGAGAAAAAATCCAAACTTCTTTGAGCTGCATTTATTGCCATGCACCATCTCATCAGCATTGCACAAAATCATGGGTAGCAGGAGATTTCAGTAGCACTGGGAGGTTTTAAGGGATCCCCAGATCTTTTCCTTATTCTGATTGCTCTAGTCTTTGCTCGAAATGGGATTTATTGTTTTTTCTGATAAAGGATTTATTATGGTGTATCTGAATTACAATGGAGTACTATCATCTCTCAGTAAAGTTAGTCTGGAAGAGATCCCGGTAATGTCAGTAAATAGCTGTATGTCTGACTGCTCAAACCACACTTACTCAAAATTTTAGGTGATTCAAAACTATCTTTTATTGCTTCTCTCCACGCTGGGAGTTCCTACAGAAACTACCGTTCTTTTACATGAAAAAATGAGACACCAGGGATCTGGGATTCATCTGCTTTACATTACATTACTTCTCCCTTACATTATAACAGACTTTGAGAAAAGGGACTTAAAGACAATCTGCTTTATCATGAGTAGTAAAAGGAAAACAAAGAAAACATCCAGCAAAGCCTGAGTCCTCCCAGAGCACCTGCTGTTTTTCAGTTTTTAATTGGAGTGTCCTTGATCAAGCTGAGTTTCAAGCCTGTTTTTCATGCTTTGCACAGAGATATGTGCCCAGCTGATAAAAAACAGTTCTCCTTTATCTTAAACCAGCTTTTCTGTAAGCCGCCAAGAATCCAAAAGTGATTTCTCAAGCACTTCGAGGTGCAGGGTATATTTGCTAAAAAATCAGAAAAATGGGGACACTGGGGCTTTTTTGGAGTCAGAAGTGTAGATGCATTTTGGTTAAATAAGTTATTTGTCTCCCTAAAAGCCTGCAAAAAAGGGCTGAATCCTACTTCAAATATATTAGTTGTTCTACATCAACTCCTACTCCGTGGCCAAGGGAAAAATGGGCTGAAAAGAGCCTCTGTGTGACCCACAAGTCTGTAAAGCATCTCTCCCCCAGTGCCACCTGCAGCCAGCTCTGATTTCTGACTGGAGCTCACCAGGCATAGCACGCCGGGAGCTTTGAGGAATAAATCCCATTTCAGTCCTTTATGTGAAGGATGGACTTGAAAGCTGCTGTCAGACCCACCCCAGAGATGTGAGGGGTGATGTCCTCTGGCCTTGATGCTGCTCTTTTTGCTGGGAGGGAGGGTAAGGAAGAACCGTGGCATGGAAGGACCTGGAAACACATCCAGCCTCTCACCCGAAATACAGCAGAGGATGAGAAATACACAGGGCATGGCAATATCACAGGCTGAGGGTCTTCTCATGGAAATCCTAAACCACTAGGATCAATGTGGTGCTCAAGGCATGACTGCAGCAGAGCTACTGCTGATGGCAAAAGGACTATCACACACAGCTGACCTAAAATTTTGCTATTTTCTCTATGTTCTGCTTTATCCGATCTCATAGATCTCTTCAGAAAACCCCCAGAGCCCCAACCTTGCATCTTGAAATTGAGAAGAGACTGACAGCACACATCTCCCCTCGCCCAGGGGACATCATCACAGGCTGCTGATGGCACAATTTGGAGCCCTTGGGGGGATACTTACCCACACTGAGCCGTGTCCCACTTCCCAGGAAGAGCTGTAAGGACTGGGAGACAGAGCAGTAATAGGTGCCGTTGTCAGAGGCATGGAGGTGGCTGATGTGCAGGCTGTAGGAGGTGTGGGGACTCGCCCCATGGACACTAAACTTGTCCTGGCTGATGTTGGCACCATACACGGCCTTGCCCATTGTGTTGGAAAATACCAAGAACTCGAAAGTTTGCCTCTCTTGGCTCCAGCGGTACCAGTACACCCCAGTATGCTCCTTCTTCAGCTCACAGAGGATTTCTGTTTTGTTGTTGGTTTGGGCTAAAATATGCTCTGGAGTTTGGGGCAAGAGTACATTTGTACAGAAACCTAAGAAAAACGAGACAGGAATACACAATTATTATTTTCTTTTCACAGAATCACAGAATATTCTCAATTGGAAGGGACCCACAAAGATCATCTAGTCCAACTCTTAGGCAAATAGCCCATATGGGGATTAAATCCTATTGTTATTAGCACTGTGCTCTAACCAATTGAGCTTATCTCAGGGTTTCATTATTTTTCTGCTATGACAAGTACAGATTCTCTTTAAGGGCTTAGTAAAATCAAGTAGTCACAGACCAGGGGATCACACGAGTGAAAAACAGGAGCAGCTTTATCAGGGTGCTCCCACATTCCCTCAGAGGCCTTTTGGGGTTCCCCAGCTGTTTTTTGGTCAAGCCTAGCTGTACAGGTAGAATTTGCCTTGTAAACAACCGTCTAGGGAGGAGGCTCAGTGGAAGGGAGAGGGATGGAGGGGTGGTTTTGGGGTGTCCTCAGGCCTGTGTATGCAGGGAAGGGCATCCCCACGTCCTCCTGTGGATGCCCCTCTCCTGTCCTCCTTTTCTCTTTGCTTTTTCAGAGAAGCTTCACTCAAAAAAAAAATTCCTTTTTTGAGCCTTTTAACTTATTCTCCAGGTTTTTCTTCTAACAGATGCAACACCGATAAACATCTCAGGTGCAGAAGAAAGACTAAAAAACGTGCAAAACATCTCAAAAAGAGCCAATTTTGCATTAGTTTTCAGACAATGTTATTTTTCATAGGAATTTTGAGACGTTGGATAAGGAGACAGAGCGAGGGGTAGCGGTGGGGTTCAAAGCTTTGGTTTGGCATCACATCGCCCTGTTTTGGCTTTGCAGCTTCTATGAAAATTATCTAAGTCGTGTTTGGCCCAGGCAGATGTGAGAGGTGTCTGCGTGAGAGCGAAGATGTGTCCTTGTGAAACGGATAACAGGTAACTTGTGATCCTTTCTGTTCAGCAAATGCTCCTTCAAAGCTGCAGATAGCCTGAGACGGAGTGAAAAACAGCCCTTGGAAGATAAGGATGGTCTCGCTTCCCCCGTCTCTTTCCCAGGCCTGTTTTAAAGCTATGCAGAAAGCTTTGCAATACGTGGTTTTTGTCTTTTTTTTTACCCTAAAATGTCCATTTTCCTTCAAAATCCTGAAGCTGCTTACAGTAGCTGTTGCAGCCTCAAGCAGCCCTGCAAACCCAGTGGGGTGGGAATGGGTTGGCATGACCCGAGAACACCTGAAGCCATCAACGTGGCACAAGGACCTGTATCCCCCATGTTCCCGATGGGACAGGCAGAGGAGAGGGCTCTGGTGACTGACACAGGTCCAGAGCATTCCTCTGCCCCTGAACTGATGACCCCATCACTGCAGAGCCCTGATTTTACAATGCCAAAATTCAGGTGTTGCGCGGCAGCTGCAGCATTTCACCACATCCTCTGGCTCTGTGACAACATCAATGTCTCCTTGTTATTAAAAGACATAACTTTCAGGTTTTAGAGTGCCATTCTGCCAGACTTTGTTCTGGCAAACACCTGTGTGGTTTTTTAGGAGGTGAAATGTGTGTGGTCATGGGGGCTTCAGAATCTCCTTGGCTGCCCTGAGGTCTGGCTGACATGGGAAACTTAACTCTCCATGAAAAGCTTTTCTGTGAGCTGTTGGAGAGATTAATAGATGAGTCAGAAAGGATAAGAAGGGATCCTGGAAAATCCCAGCTCAGTGCCAGTGGTCAAGCTCCAGTGGAGTGAGCTGGGACGGAGCCAGAGCATAAAATCTCATCCTCAGTAATACCTTCACCCCCCAAAACCTCCTTGTTCCCTTTCCTGGTATATATTTGGAAGGACCACAGGGAATCACCATGATGACATGTGGTTGGCCAAACCAGCCTGCAGCACCTTAAAAATGGTCTCTTTTCCCTTTACATGTGCAGAGCAAGCTCTCATTTTCTCAGCGGGCTCCCCACCGTATAGATCTATAGGATATTAGTGCCTGTAAGGCAGCATGGGTTTATAACACACCAATCCTTGCTGAGGCCCTTGGGAAATACTCAGTCTTTGGATGATTTAGAAGAAAATTTGATGTGATGTTTATAATCTTCGTGTTACACAGGCAGCATAGACAGGTTCTACTTTAACTTCTCCATCAGCAGCTTCCTATAGTCCATCTGCACTGAGGGCGCAATAAAAACTAACTCTGTGGTGTCTATACCATTTTGTATTGAGCACTGAATAGAATAGAACAGACTCTTTCAGCTGGAAGGGACCTACAGCAGCCATCTAGTCACACTGCCTGACCAACTCAGGGCTGACTGAAAGCTAAAACATGTTATTAAAGGCACAATCCCAAATTATGCAGCAATAGGTAATAATATCCTGTAGATCTGTACTGTGCCTGTATGTTTCAACTCCCATCATCCAGATGCTGTGCAATGCACCCCACGTGCTGGAGCGGGGTGGAGGAGAGGTTCCAGCATGGTTTTAGGTGCCCTCAACCCTTAAGAGATGTGCCCCTCTTACCTGGTATCTGGAGGCAGATGCAGAGATGGAGCCATGGCCGGACCATGGTGGTGGAGTCAGTGATGGAGGGGTTTGTGCCAGCAGTCACCTCCTGGTGGAAGGGCTGGCTTCACCTCAGGACGTTCTTCTCCGTCTCGGCACAGATGTCTCACCAACTGCTGCCAAAGAACATCTGCCACGGCAGCACCTGGAGCCTCAGCACGGCAGCTTCTTCCACACTGAGCCCCAAAATCAGCAGTGCCCAAGATACCTTTAAATCCCCTTTAGGAAGATTTTAAAAGAAGAAAATTAATCGATTTTTAATTACGATTTCTTCGTATTCCACCACGTAGTTATTCTTCCTTCTTTAAATCTTCTCCTATGCAATTAAAAAATTACTAATGTAGGAGTTTGGCGTTAAAGATGAAAGCAGAGAAGGATGAATTTTGGCCAGTTTCTTCTCTGCTGAAATAAAAAAGAATTAAAAATAAGGAAAAGATGCAATGGGGTTGTTTTTTAAAGCACAATTTTTAGGAGGAGGTGTTTTTCTCTGGAAAATGCTGAACACTAGACCAACCCACCATAAAGCAGAGACGTGAGGCATCACAGAAAACTTTGAAGTCAAGAGCAAGAAACCTCAAACAAATTTGTGGCTGGGAAACCACAAAAATAAGGAAATTATGCTGGGGCTCCCCACCTCACAGTGTGTGCTGCTTTGGTAGCTGTGACAACGCTCTGAAATATGCAGAAATATTTAAATGATAAAATATCTGAGTGGCTTTGAAATGTCTGTGAGGGAGAGGTTTGAAGCACTTGGGATTTAGGATTCAGAGAGGGAAGCACATGATGTGAAATTACAGGGGTGAATTGTTGTCAGCAACTTTCAATATTTCCATGTTAGGGGAAAAAAAAGTAAATTATTTATTATTTTTATTTATTTACTGCCCTCTTGGCTGCCAAGTGAGGTTCAGTTTTCCTTTATGTCCCTCTTTTGTGGATACTTGTGATCCTTACAGCACCCCAGCATCTCCTCAAGGGGAGTCTCACATGGGGGCACTGAGAAACATTCCCCAGGGTTGAGTTGGCAGATGTATAGGAAAAATGATATTGCATCTTGTACACTGTATGGTTTTGGCCCATTTTGGGCCAGATTTTTCCATGTTAATGTAATGCATCCTTTTCTCTTTTCTTTTTGAATTAATTTCCTGCTCAAAGCCGGTTGCTAACTGCGAAAGCCTTGCCACAAAGTGCTCAGCTGCTAAAATTTAGGGTGGGCTGAATCTCTCCTTAACTCTTTTCTGGCAGGAGAAAGTAATTTTAGTGTTTTCAAACCCATTTCAGTGCTTTTAGGCTCTTGTTTTTGGAGCTGAGCCCCCGACATGGGTTTCCAGCAATGCTTGCCTCCCCTCCTCATCTCCTGCTCATCTGTCCCCTTTTGTTTCACATCACTCCCCGATTGAGGCCTCTCTAGAATGGGGTGAAACACTCCTTTTTTTGGGGGGAGGGAGGGCAGGGAGTGCTTAATATGAGAAAATCCACTGCAAGTGAATTTTCTCTTTATCCCCGTGGTGAAGTCAGTGAGCTGAGCCCAACACCCCTGGCTGTTGCAGTGGCTGTGTCCCCCTTTTCTCACTGCTGCTGTCACCTGGAGCATCTTCTGGCTTCCTGGCCAGGACAAAAATTGTTCCAGAGATGGTTTTTGTCACCATTACAACCTTGGACATGGGGATATTACACTGGGATGGTTCCCCACGACATTATGGCAGCTTTAGAGATGCTTCCCTGTAGGACTTTTACCTGTGGAAAGGAAAAGGAATATGCAATGTAAAAGCATAGTGTGTGTGCTGGAACAGGTATTAAATTAAATTTCTTTTTGAAAATGTTGTTTATACTCAGTGGAGCTGTTTACCAGTGGCAAAGCTGTTCTCAGGACTGGCTGTTGCTCCTACAAGAAAACATTTTGGAGGAGGGATGCTTTTGTCTGGCAGCCCATCACCAGCAAAATCAAAGTGCTGTGGGAATGTGCAGGAGACAGCTGCTGTTTATAACATCTCCACATTGTTTGGGGCTGCTGTCCTGGGAAGAAAGCAAGGGAGGAAAGAAGGGTGTAAGTTGATCTGATCTGTTCACACAAGCTAGACTTGTTTGTGACCTTGCTGGGGTACAGCGGCTCCTAATCACGAGTGTTTGACTCATGGCTGGGCCGAAATGGGGGGGAATTGCTGAATTTCGGTGCATTTGCACGATTTCTGGGGGAATTTTATTCTTTTTCTGAAATTAAAGACAACAACCCCTGTCCCCAGCCCAGCCAACTCCCTATGGACCCATTCCAATGGAAAACAGCCCCTCTTTTTTTCCCCAGCTTGCATCCTGCCCACCTCACCACAGTGGCACGAGTTCCTGGTGCTTTCACCAGCTTTGTTGCATTTCTTACTCTTTCTTTTCCCCCTGTGACGGGTTTCCTACAGCAAAGTGTTTGCTTTGGGCAGCTGGAGCAAAGCACTAGTGTAGAAGAACAGGGTTTACAGCCAAGAAGTGATACCTGGCAGTGGTTTCACCTCTTTGAAACTCCCAAGTTGCAGCAGAGGTAACTGCAGCTGGGCTGTAAATTCCGGGCTACAGAAAACAGCTGCAAGAAAAATAGGGGGGAAATTCATCCTCTCTGGGGCTGCAAGGGCTGACTTTTGGGGTTGGGGAAGATTGCTCACCCTCAAGTCTGGTCCAATATGGTCCAGCTGAGCAGTACCTGGAAATAAGGGCCTGCTAAGGATAATGGAGTGCACGACAGAAACTCCCTGGGACTTAAGCAGCCACATTTGAACACTTTTTTCCTTTTTTAATTTTTATAAATGGTTTTATTCCAGATAAGGATGTAGCTTCTGGCATATTACATTAGGGTAAAAGCAGTGATGAAAATGATAGCATTTTCCTGAGTAAGATCACAGAATCACAAAATATGCTGAGTTGGAAGGGACCCACAAGGATCGAGTCCAACTCCCGGCCCTGCACGCGACCCTCCCCAACTTTTTTCTTAGTGTAATGGCAGAAAAAAACCCAGAAACAAAACAAGTGAGTCAAGTTTTCTAAACTGCTCCACACTAAGATGTGGTTTGGAGGATGAAGTTGGGGGGGTACATCTGCCTTTGCAGGTGCAGATTTACGGCTGTAATTCAGCTGATGCAATATCACAATTGAGGGTCCTGACGTGTTGTGGGGTTATCCCCAAGGTACCTGTAAGTGTATGATGAGCTGGATTGTGGCATGGGAAAATGCTGCTTTTAAAGACCAGATGCCAAAATGGATTTAAATGATGAACTGTGTAAATTTTCCTGCCATTTCACCTTCCACCCCAGCCCCTGGCAAACAGATCTGTGCTTGGGGAGTATTTTGGGGGGACTCTCTGTGTTACAGGTGTCAGGTGTGAGCCCCATGTGTGATCTCCCCCCATATCCCAGGTGCTAATGGGGTGTGCAGCAAATGAGGGGGCCATGGGAGTATTTGGAAGGATGGACGGTGAGAGGACAGGCTCCAGCTCTCCCTCTTCAGGACACTTGGTGCAAGCAGAGGCTAGCATGAGTGAGCAGTGACTAATCCTGGACCCCCCCAAATAGATAAGGGGCAGAGCAGGTGCTGGCGTTTGATTTCAGCTTCCCTAATCAGTGTTGAAGAGGATAAGGAAAGACAAGCAAAGTGTCCTTGGGAAGGCAGCACACGGAGGAGGAAAAGCCACCAAGGAACTAAACACAGGTGTTATCAGCCCAAAACAACGACCTGCCATGGCTATAAAAATCACCGGGCTGAGACCTCGGGACCACCTTTACCTTAAAGGTGCCAAATCTGCTGGAGCTCTGCAGCAACTGTCTTCAGGTTCCGGGGACTGCCAGGACATTCTGCCAAGGATTGGTGAGATCTTATTGTTGGGGTCCTACTCTGTCTCTGCTCTGCTTCATCTGCTCCCGTGTCCCTTCCCCGTCCCCTTCCCGGGAGCCGGTGGGTCGCGGCAGCTGCCGGCCCAGCTGCGGCCACTCTTTCCCACCTTTCCCTTTCCCACTTTTCCCTTTCCCACCTTTCCCTTTCCCTTGCGCCCGGGGTTGGGTATCCCTCTGGGGGGACTTTTCGGAGGGGCGGGTCGCGGGGTCGCAGCCTTGCTCCGAGGGTGGGTCGGTGGTCCCGGTGTTATGGTAGCTTTGCCCTGAGACTGAGCCGTTCTCAGATCTCGTCCCCGTCACTATGATGACCGACATCGTTAGCAGCTGGAAGCTGGAGCAGTTTGTGCTCCAGAAGTGCCTCCCCGCAATTTGGTCCCCAGGGTCCTTCCAGGGCCCCGAGGCATACCAGCAGCTCTGCCAGCAGTGGGAGAGCTGGTCGGAGGAGAACAAAAAGCCCAAACCCACAAACAAGTGCAAGAAGCGAGCGGCTTTGCAGGGTTTGTTGATGGTGGGCAGGGAGCTGTCGAGGTTGCTGAAGGAGGCTCTTGAGAATGTGCAGACCTTGGAGCAGGACAAGGCTGAGCTCAAAATGCAGGTGGACAACCTGCGGGCGGAGGTGCAGGGTTTGTGTGGGGACTCTCTGCGTAGCGCAGTGGAGATCACCCGGCTGGAAAGCAAGCTGGGGTATGAGAAGCTGAAAACAGAGGAGCTCAAGAAGGAGGTTGGCAGGTGGATCGGGGAGACCCACGATGCGCAGAGTGCGGTGCGGGCGGTCCTGCAGGACGTCCAGCGGGACCGGGGGACTGGCCCAGACCACAAGGTATGCCATGCCAAGATCCAGGAGCTGGAAGCAGAGTTGGGGGTGTCAAGGGGCATTGTGGCTGCCATCAAAGGCAAGAGGAGCCAGATCGGCAGTGGCGAGGGGGAGGACTCCCTGGACCCGCACCCACCCCACTATGATTATGAGGATGATGTGTGGGGTGCCAATGGCCCCACCAGGCCATCCCCTTATGCTCCTCTGCGGGAGGAGGTGTGCCAGCTGCAAGCAGGGGAGGCAGAGGCTTCCAAAGACAAAAAGGCCCCCCATGAGGAGCCAGTCAGCCATGCCCCACTCCAGCCCATAGACACCAACAGGGCTGTGCTCTGGTTCACCCCCGAGCAGCTCAAGACAGTGGGGAAGATGCTGGGGCCACTGTCAAAGGAGACAGCAATCAACTGGCTGTCCAGGGCCCAGCGTCTGCCCAAGTGCCAGAGCGGCAACTTCGTGAGTGACCTGATAGACATTGTGAGAAAGTGCATGAGACCAGATGACTTCGCGGCACTGCCGGGGGATGTGCAGATGGGCAATGTCCAGGATATCAGGGACGTCCAGCTGGCTGTGCTGAAGGTGTTCTTTCCAGAGGTCAACCCCTTAGTGCTCTTCCACCAGGAGAAGCAAAACCCCGAGGAGCGGCCGGATGCCTACGTTAACCGCAAGAAGATGCTCTACCAGATGGCTGGGCTGCCTGGCTCAAAGGACTCCCCCCTCGATTTTGACAGGCCTGAATTCAAGGAGCCGCTGGTGGTGGGGCTGACACCCCCACTGAGGGTGATTGCTGGTGGGGATGCGGCCAAAAAGCCTCTTTCAGAGCTGGAGCAAATCCTGACCCAGAATTTTGAGCTGCAAAAGCAGGCATTCCCGGGGTACATGGGGGGGAAGAAAGGGAAAACCTCGGCCATGCCTTTCCAAAATGCAGGGTTGAGAAAAATGCAAGGAGACAACCGAAAAGATCCTGATGGTAAAGGGGGCTTGGGGAAGGAGAACCAGCAAGGGATGAGGTTTCAGAAGTCCAACCCTTGGCGGGCTGAGCTGAGGAAGCGCTTGATAAAATATGAGAAACAGGAGGATATTGATGGGTTGCCGGATACGGAGCTCTTCCAAAAATTGGCCCTGCACGAGGCCAAAAAGCACAACAGCTCCCACCCGATTGACCCGGGGTCTAAGGCTCAGCAATAGGGCTGCCAGGCACCTGCATCGCCCCTTTTTGTGGCACCGATTAAGACCGATTCGTGGGGGCGTCTGATAGTTGATACAACTATTGGAGGAGGGGTGCTTGGACAAGTGATGTTAATTAATACTGGTGCCTCTTATTCAATTCTGAATATGGCCCCCGGCAGAGCCGGGATCTTCCAAACCTCTGAAATTATTGAACTGACAGGGCCAAATGGCCAAAAATCCCCAGTGCCGTTCACAGGGCCCATACCCTTTGAAATTGGGACTGCCAAGGGGTCTGAAAAATTTGGGAAAATGGAAATGAAGGGAAAGCCGGGAATTCTAGCCATCTCTGCACTAACAAAGATGGGGGTGGTGGTGGACCTGGCAAACCAAGCCCTGTTACAGTGCCCACAAATTGACATGGCTGTCATCCCGGCGAGCCACAGGGTGATGTCAGTGAAAGCCCCTGAGCTCCTGGTCCACCCTGAATGGGAGCCCCGAGTGAAACGGGTCACAGAGCAGTTCCCCCAGGTCTGGGCCAGGAGCAAGCTGGACTGCGGGCAGATTGATGCTGCCGTGGCAGTCAAAGGGCCGGATCCCCCTCCTCAGCTGCAGCCCTGGTACCCGGCTGAGGCTGAGGACAGCCTGTGGGACACAGTGAAAACCTTGCTGGACCAGGGCGTGCTGGTGGAGCAGCAGAGCACCTGCAACGCCGTGGTGTGGCCCCTGCGGAAAGCCGATGGGAAAACGTGGAAGCTGACAGTCGACTTCAGCACCCTGAACCATGCCACCCCACTGCAGACCTCCACGGTGGTCATGTACCCTGACATCATGGCAGCCATCTCCAGGGGATCCGAGTGGTTCTCGGTGCTCAGCCTGACCAGCCCATGGTTTGCCATCCCCTTGCACCCCGAGTCCTGGCACAAGTTTGCCTTCACCCTTCGAGGGCGGCAATTTGCTTTCACCAGAGTCCCTCCAGGTTTCCACAATGCCCCTGCCATCTGCCATGCGCACGTGATGAAGATGTGTGAGCGGCTCAACCACCGCAAGAGCGTGCTGTCCTGTGTTGGTGATGTCCTCATCCACACCCGGACAAAGGAGAAGAACCTGGAGGTGCTGGCAGAGGTGCTGGAGGCTGTCCAGAAGACAGGCTTTAGGATCAACCCCACCAAGGCCCAGCTGTGCTGGAAGGAGGTCTCCTTCGTGGGGGTGACCCTGGGGGAGGAAGGGCGCTCACTGGAAAAGCAGAGGGTTGAGCTAATACAGAAGATGCCAGCACCATCTGATGCCACCACTCTGAGGTCCTTCCTGGCCATCCTGAGGTTATGCCGTGAGTTCATCGAGGGCTATGCAGAGAAAGCAGCCCCTCTCTGCCACCTCCTGAAAAAGAACATCCCCTGGGAATGGGGGCCAGAGCAGGACGAGGCAGTGAAGACCTTAAAGGAGAGTGTGGCACAAGCCCCCATGCTGGCACATCCTCGAGGGGACAGCCCCTATATTCTGCAGCTGGCCTGCACAGGGAGGGGGCTTCAGGCTTCCCTGAGCCAGCAGCACAATGCCAGTGTGCTCCCTGTTGCTCAAGCCTCACGCCTCCTGACGCCAGCCGAGCAACAGTTCACTGAGTACGAGAGGGAGGTTTTAGCCTTGACCTGGGCCCTGCAGCACTGGGAGTACCTGGTGGGGTCAGCCCCAGTGCTGCTGAGGACCTCCCGTGCCCCGGCGAGGTACCTCTTACTGGGGAAGGGGGATGAGGGTCCCCTGCACTGCCCCAGGATGGCCACGGCCAACTGGGCGTTGTCATTGACCAACAAGGAGATCCCTGGGGACCCCTCGCCCAGCACCTACAGGGTGGTAGTCAGTGGAGAGAGGGATGGGCAGGATCCAGCGAGCCCCCTTACTGAGCCCAAGCCACGGAGGGCACCCCTGTTTGAGAGCAGCCTCAGCCTGGAGGAGGCCAAGGAGAGAGGCTACGTCGTGTGGTTCGTAGATGGGTCCAACTACCACGAGGGAGGGGTGCCCTACACGGGCTATGCCGCTGTCAACTGGCGCACGGGGGAGGTGGTGAAGGGCAGGTGCCTGCCGCACTCCATCCAGGCTGCCGAGCTGGTGGCCGTGATGGCCGCGCTGGAAAACACCCCGGCAGACCAGCCACTGGCCATATTCTCAGACTCGGGCTGGGTGGTGCGTGTGGCGCTGAAGTGGCTGCTGCTCTGGAGGGAGAGGGACATGCAGTCCGCCGATGGCAAGCCTGTCACCTATGCCAAAAAGCTGCTGTACCTTGCGAGGCTGGCGGAGCAGAGGGCGTGCCCAGCCCAGATCATTAAGGTCAAGGCTCACAAGAAGGGAACAGAGGAAGCCAAGTGGAACACGGAGGCAGATGCCAAAGCCAAGCAGGGAGCCAAGGAAGGGTTGATGTGGAAAGCCAGCAAGATTTCAGAGAATGGCCTTGTGTCAGTGGCTCCCAGCAGGCACTGGGAAAGTGTGGATCTGGTAGGCTTGCAGGCACAAGACCCCAGACTCCGGGAGCTAGCACAGGGCAGGGAGTACAAGGGGTGCAAGGTGTGGAAGGACATCTCGGGGCTGGTCCTGGCGCGGAGGGAGGGGGCAGACTACCCAGTCTGGGTGGTGCCTGAACTTGTTCGGACGGAGCTGGTGGCCCTGGCTCATGAGCAGGGGCATTTGGGGCCAGACAAGACCATGGTGAGGCTGCAGGGTGTTGGGTGGTGGCCTGAGATGAGAGAGGATGTGGAAAGGTATGTCAGCAACTGCCTGACATGTGCAGCCAATAATCCCGATGCCAAAACAGCCAAAGCCCTCTTGGGCCACCAGAGGGTTTCTGGGCCATGGAGCAAGCTGCAGATGGAGTTTATTGGCCCTCTGCCCCAAACAGCCCTAGGCAACAAGTATTGCCTAGTGATCAGTGATAGCTTTACCAAGTGGGTGGAAGCATTTCCAGCTCGAAACAACACAGCCAGTGCAACTGCAAAGATCCTGGTAGAGCATGTTTTCTCACGGTGGGGCATCCCAAAGGAGATCGACTCAGAACAAGGCCAACGCTTCATCGGAGAAGTCACAAAAGGGGTATGCCAGGCCCTGGGAATCAAGCAAAAGCTTCACATCACAGGGCATTTCCAGAAGCCCTTGGCAGAGGGGTCCAATCAACCACTGAAGGCAGCACTGAGGAAGATCGTGAAACAGCAGAGAAAAGACTGGGATCAGAAGCTCCCACTGATCCTGCTGGCGTTGCGGGGGGCCGTGGCATCTCAAGCACTTCCTCCCCAAAAACTGCCTCCTACGAGAGACCCGAAGCTTCTGGAACACTGGTGGCAAGGAGGCGAGCCCCCAGATGAACTGCAGCCCCGTGTGCTGATGGACAGGTGGGTCCAGGACATGCTGAGGACAGTGTTAGCCACGTACCATCAGCTCACCTCAGTGCAGGAGACCAAAATCCCCAAGATAGATAAGCAGCTGGGAGTGCTACTGCGCCCCACGGAGTGGAACATGGGGGACCTGGTAATGTATCGAGGGGTTAGAGAGAAGAACCAGGTGCTGGAACCCCAATGGATGGGGCCCGTTAGGGTTGTGAACAAGGCCAGCCCCTCCGTGTACCAGGTAGAAATCAGAAAGGGGGCAAAAAGGCAGGAAAAATGGCTCCATTCTTCACAATTAAAAGCATGGAAGGGAAACTAACGGGGCTGGAGAGCCCTCCTTGCTTATGTTTTGCAGATAAAGGAAAATGGAAGGCGACTGTGACCAGCAGGAAGGGCGAACTTCGCGGCACCACCAGCCTTCTTTGCGCTGCGGGGAAAATGCTTTCAAATTTGTGATTGCAGGATTTGCTTTGCTCTCTGGTATGTGCATAGTGCTGAGCACCCAGTGTGCCCAACCAAACCATCAGCACCTTGGACAAACACTCATTCGTTCCCACTTAGAAAGGCACCTCGACACACAGACCACAGCCCAGCACAGGGCGAGGAGGTACATAAAAGCTGGGACCGATTGGCCCTGGTCTCAAGCTCACATGAAATACACAGGAAGCATGGGATTAAATTCTAACAAAGGCTTGAATTTGTCAACGGTGGTTATGCATGGGACAGAGGTGTACTTGGAAAACGAGTGGAGCTGGGATAGCACTAACAGGCTTCCACAGCTGCTGGGGGTGGTGGGACAGCAAATAAAGGTAGGGTGCAGGCTAATCAATGGATCCACTCACCAGCCAGTAACTCAAATCTCTGTAACTGAAGTAAAAACTAATAAGAATCAGAAAAAAAACTGTGCTGTGGAAAAATTGGACTGCTGGTATGACTTTACTTTGGTCCAGCCAGTCTTTGTGGTCTGCCTCTGGGCACATCACAGTGTGGGGCTGTCCTTTAAATTCAAGATCAGCACCACGACACCCTCCTTTGCTGCCATTAAGATCTCAAAATGCCATTTTTTGGCCTGGCATGCAGCCCCATATGTTGAAATTGGCAACCAGGTAAAATTGGAAATTAAATACTCCCAAGAAAGTGTAACTGATCCAATGCAAATCAATGGCACCACCATGACTGTAGCTGCCCCTAATGGACACAAGTGGGTCATTCCAGTGAGCTGCCTCCCCAAGAGCAAAACACTTTATAGATCTGAATTAGGCGCAGAGGCTTCATGGTATAATCAGGATTATGGACGCTGCCCACATCCAGTCATAACCCTCCAGGTATGGTGTCAAGGAAACCTGAGCATAGAAATGTCCCATGAGCTTGGAGGAAAGTGGTGGATAGGAGGCCCTGAAGGGTTTAAAAAAGAGTTTTCCATCACCACTGTCCTGCGCCCTTTTGTTTCCAAAATAGGTCCTTATGTAGTGAAGCAAAATCACATCCAAGAGCTGTTGACTGGGCCTGTCCGGTCACTGAAGAAGGTGGTGTTGTCTCTGTCCACTGTTAATATTTCCTCCTTCAGACCATACTGTGCCCCCTTCCTATCCACCCTCCACACGGGCTGGCTGGCTTGGCTGCACAGCCGCTCCCTCCAGGGCACCCGGGCCAGGAGAGACCTGCTGGCCACAGCACTGGGAGGAGGAGGTGCCGGGCTGGGAGTCCTCAACAGCATGAACGCTGAGGTCTTGGCCAACAAGTTGGAGACTGTGACCTTGGGCGTGCAAAGCCTCCTCAAGCCTCTGAATTCATCCCTGACCAGCCTTGGGATGGGGCAGTGGCTCGTGTCAGAGGTGCTGCCCACCTGGGAACAAATAAATGAGAAAGACCATCAGGTGCTGTTGCGAGCACTGGGCATTGAACAAAATAACGTCTCCCTTGCTCTTAGCTGCATCCAGGCCCAGATGTGGGTGCAGAGTGTCGTTGCAGGTATCCTGAGAGATGGTGAGAACGGTGTCCTCCCCACCGAGATCCGAAAGATCGTGTGGGACATGGCCACAGAGAAGGAGCGGCAGCTCCAAGCCTGGTGGAGGCTTGTCAACTTCACCCACGACCAAGTCCTTAATGTGGTCATTGCCCACGTCCTCACTGTGGCGGAGGCTCGCATAGAAAAGGTCTACCCCATCGTGGCCCTGGGGGTTAACACAAATGGGTCTGTGGTCTACCCCCTGGACCACCGCATGTGGGCGAGGGTGTCTGATGGGAAATGGCAAACAGTAGATCTGGAAGCCTGCATTTTGGAAAGGGGGCTGGGATTCATATGCGAAGATGATGCCCTTAAGGCGAGTGATGTGTGCTTTGACACCAAAGAAGGGGTGTGTCATTTTGAGATCAATCCCCAGAGCAGTAACAAAACCACATTAGTCTACGTAGGGAAAGGGTGCGTGTGCTTCAGAACGATGTGTAAATACGTGCAAATTAATGAAGCTTATAATCAGACCGTGTTTAACCACTCAAATATGTGTGCTTGCAATGTAGCTACTATTAGAGGCTGTGATTTTGTGTATAAACCACCTGTGCTTACTAGCCAGTTGCTAATCAGAAACTATACCCTGTATCGTAGTGTAACCCCGACCCCCATTGGTATGGATTTGTCGCTTGTAAAAGAAATGTTAGAGCATGAGAATTTACAGCAGCTGTTAGAAAATGCCAAGGCCAAAGCTAAAAAGATCCTAATAACTGTTCACCATGATGGCAGTGTTATAAAACAGGTAATGGAACGAATTAAGAGGGTGGGAGAACACCACTGGTGGGAAATTTTTTTTGGCTGGTCCCCCACGGCCACCGGCATTTTCAACTCGCTGCTGCACCCCGTTGTAGTTATACTGCTAATGCAAATCTGTGTGTGCTTTGCCATGGTAGCCACTTGTTACTGGATGAGGCAGGTGAGGCTCTGCATTGAAAGACAGGTGAAAGGACTGGAGCTGGCCAAGCGCCTCCTACCATAGTCAAGGGCAAGACTGGGTTGGCCTCTGTGTTTGCCACCAAGAAGAACTTTGAGCTCCGCTGTTGGCTGCAACCCAGTAGGCGTTGAGCGGTGGGGACACATGCCATACCAGACCTTGATGTGAGGGATGGCCTCCTCTGTTATTAGAGGGCCATCCAGGAGAGGACAGGCCAAGCAGCCTGCAGTTGGCGTGAATCACTGAATGGTTGAGGTTGGAAGGGATCTCTTGAGACCTTTTATTTAGTCCAAACCCACCTGCTCAAGCAGGGTCACCTAGAGCAGATTGCCCAGGACTGTGTCCAGCTGGGCTTTGACTGTCTCTGCAGATGGAGACTCCACAACCTCTCTGAGCAAACCTGTTTCACTGTTTGATCACTCTCACAGTAAAAAAGAAAGAATTAGGATAAGTAACTTGTTTTTGAACCTCCCATCTGCAAATGCTAATGTGAAGAAGCTGCTCTTGTGTGATTTAAGACTCCTTAAGCAGAAGAGATGGGGTAAAGAAAGCCAAGGACAGTGTCTTTGGAAGGGAAGAGAAGGAAATGTGACACCTGAGCTTGGGAAAGCACCGATTGAAGACAGCAGGGGTGTGACCAGCCTTAAGGACTTGGAAAGATGGTAAAAGATAAGGAGAACTGAAGATCCCATAGTCACCTTGGACTTACAGGAGCTGAATCCACATGGACTTTTGCAGCAACTCCCTCCAGGCTCCCAAGACTCCCAAGACGTCTGGCCAACGGATTGGTGAGATCTTGCTTTCGAAGCCTGGACATCACTCCTTTGCTTTGCTTAGTTGTGCATGTACTCAATAAATCTGTCTGTTAGAGAATGGACTGTCTGTCTGTTCAGTCGCTGCCACTCAGCTGCTCACTGCCCAGGCTTGTGGCTTTGGCTACGCTGGCAAAGAGAAATTCTGGTAAAAAGAAAAGATGGGGGTTATTTCTCTTTTAGAGACCCAAATCCCTCACTTGCTTTTTGTCTGTAGAATATTCACTGAAACACAAAGTTTTCTGCACAAACCCTCTCCCCTCTCTCATTCTGCCTCTCCCAATCTGCATTGCCCCCCTGCCTCTGAATCCAGAAGGAGCCTTAAAATATATATAGAGGGCCTCAAACTATTTTAAAACATTGGTAATTTCAAAAACTAGATTAACCACCTAATTTCCAGCCCATGGTTTTGATCTCATCTCAGAGATGCTGCTCTCTCTGAGAATGGGGAAGGGGGTTACACAGAAAAAAACCCTTTGCAATCCAGGATGAAATAAATAGATAAAGGCCTTTAATGCAGCAGGAACTGAGTTAAAAACTGAGAACTGAGTTTAAAACCCCACTTTTCATGATCCCCGGGCTGGGACATGCAAGGAAATGGCACATTGCTACAGCATAGGCTGCAACCCTTTTAAAAGAAATATGAAATTTCATTGAAAACACTTTTCCCTAAAAACACACATTACAACTGAGCTCATGTAAATGTGAACAAACAAATCACTATTGAAACCCACAGAAATCCATTTTTCCTCTCCAAGAACCACAAACACTTCCCCTTCACCTCTGGGATGGGAGGTTGAATTCTCCCTCCAGCCCTCCCACCTGGCTGGGAAAGGGCCAGCGCCTGGTCCCCTCTGTACTTTGCTTCTCCCTTCATTTTCCCCATCAAAAAGCCTCACAAAAACCACATGGTTATTTTGGTTAAAGCACATTTCTTACTTGCTAACAACTTACATGTTTCATGAGAATTAATTTCCCAGTGAATAATTACCCTTTCATAAAAAGCCTTTACCCCTTGAACCTGTTTTGGGAGCCTTTAGGGGAAAAGGAACCACAGAAAAATCACATTACCCACTCTTCACTCCCAAACTTGCATCATGAGAGTGTGGCACAGTAGGGGTTAGCCCCAGGGTGATGGTATAAACATAGGGAAAGGAGTCCCTACATCCACACACAGGTTTCAGCTGAGCACAGACCCCTGCATGGCTGCTGGATGTGGCAGCAGCATCCTCTGCAGCTGCACCGAGCTGCTGCTCTCTGCAGAGCCCAGAGCCAGCACACGTGGGTTTGGTAAGTTTACAAAAATGATCATGTTCTCCCCGCCTTTACTGTCATTTGTTTATCACCACAAACCAAGGTGGGCTGTTTGCAGGGTGGCAGCAGTATTGCTGTGGCTGTGACACACTTGGGGTGCAGCCTTGTGGCAGGACCTCCAGCCAGAGGCTTTGTCTGCTTTTCCAGCAGCTGCAGTAGATCCCAGAAAAGATTCTACCCAAGCTTGCCTACTTTTCTGAGCCAAATGGGTAACACAACTGGATTTATTCCCTGGTGTTTCTGTCCCTGTCCTCTCTGCTCTGGGGCAGGGGGGATTCTGCCTGTGCAGCATCTGCATGCAGTGGCCTGTGGATGCCCCCAACTCACCCACAATGCTCTGGCTTTCCTCAACTCCAACCAGACAGATCAAAGAGGCAGTTTCAGCTCCAGCCCAACCTGGCTGTCTCTGCCTTAGGCTGTGAGCAGCTCACTTGCCCCACTGATCTGGCCCTGTGGCAGTAATTCAGATTAACTTCTGAAAAATTAGGGGTTAAGGTGCTGCTGAGAAGCAGTTTTGACTCAAGTCAAATAAGTGATGTAAAAACAAGCTCTGACAGAACCCCAGACCTGCTGGGGTCCTCTGAAGAGTCTAATAAAAGCCTGTAAGGGACAGAAAGGTACCAAACACAGAATTTAACCCAAGGAGCTTGTTCTCCATGCAGAGCATCTGTGTATCTCTGGATATGTCTCACAGGATACTCTTATTTCTCTTGTGTACCTGGTGTGATGGACTTTTCCTGCTGCTGCAGGGCATTCTGCTGGATTTAAAACATACCCTGCAGTCACACAAAGGTGCCACAGCAGGTCTTTACTCCCTTTGGGACTCAGAGAGTCTCCATCTCCTCCAAAGCAAAGGTGAGTGGCTATGTGGAGATAACTGACTATGTCTGCATGGGGCCACCTCCAGAGCCAGTCCTGGGGTAAAGACCTTACAGGTACCCTGAACCTGAACATCCCACATGGGCTCAAATCAAATGCAGAAGGAATTTGCACCTGGGTTTTCCACTGGCTAGGCTTTTAGCTGAGCATGCTCCTCAGAAAAAGCTCAGACTTTTGATTTCCCAATACCAAGCAGATTAACAGTATTTTCAGGAAAACTTTCAATAGAGCTTGGAATTTTTTGGGGGTTCTGCCTCTGAAGTCCTGAAGACTGTCACGGTTCATTTCATACCTTCTTGGTCAGGGCCAGGTAGGCAGATTCCTGTGTCAGAGTTTCCTGCTCAAACCCATCATCAGCATTTTCACCAAAGTCACTTTCCAGTGTAAAACTATAACTTCAGGCTCAAGGCCCTCCTTTTTCTGCTCTTTTCCCCTTTCTTTTCCCTCTTTCCCATGTCTAATTTTTATCCCCTTCCTCCACCAGGTGCTTTCCACCTTCCTTAACACCTGTTTTCTTGCTTCTTGAGCGTGGCTGTCACTTGAGATCATCCCTCAGGAGTGAGAAAGCCCCAGGGACAGAGTGATATGGAGATGTAAATGCTGTGGCTATATCCTGTCTGATCGTGATTTATTATATAGGGACATGACAGAAGAAATGAGGTTTAGGAGAAGGAATTAAAAAAAGGCATCAGGGCTCAGAGGCACAATGAGGAGAGTTGGTTTGAGAGCCAAAATCCTAGGTAGCTCATCTGGGATGTGGGACAAATTCTGCTTGATTTTTTTCTGTGTCATAGAGTCCCAGAGAAATTCTGTGATGTGCCAGCACTCAGCATGAAGGGAGTTGCTTGATTTATTCCTCACAGCAGCCTCAGGAAGCAATCAGATATACATCAGCCTGTCTGAGAAGGGTCATGAATAACTCAACAGTGAGTTAGTTTACTCTTAGGAGTGGTGAAATGACTGAAGTTGTGTCCTGCAGAGGGAATTATTATGGGTTCACTCATTTTCTTGAAAAATAAAACACAACAGAAACAATTTCCAATGTTGAGAGATATCTGACTGTTGAATTTGGCAAAGCTAACACAAGAGTGTCATTAAGAATTAGGCCTTCTACAGCATGGGGCACTCAAATTGCCTTTGTTCCTCCAGCTGCTTTCAGCAGCTTCACCAGTGAGTGAGAGTCACAAGTACATGGAGAGAGAACAGAAAGACATGGAGTTAGTCGGAATAGTGCAGACTAGAAGATATGGGGGAAAAACATCTGCCTTAAAACCCCTTGCAGTATCCTTGCTGTCAATCAGCAGTAATGCTACAGAGATGCTTGTTTGTCTATTCTTGCCTAAGCAAATGGTATCAGAATGTCTGTAAAACATTGCAAAAAAAAAAAAAAGAAAAGAAAAAAACAAAAAGAAAAAACCAAATGCTTATTTGCCTTAACAGTGCACCCACCAAAGAGCAGGAAAGCACTGCCACAACAGCAGTGGTACATCTGCACTCACTTCCTTCAGGCTTGGTCAGAAACCTCATTGATGATCTTAACCCAGTGAGCTGCCGGAGCCTAACACAGAGCAGTAAAATCATAACGAGGGATGATGTAGCTGTGAGAAGAGCACTGAAGAGTGGGTAAGGCCATGCAGGGGAGGTAGAGATGGACACCAGCATGTTGTCTCAGCCCCCTTTCCTTCGCCAACTGGTGCTGCTCGCTGTTTTGAGCTCAGAGTGGGAAGATGAAAGGCAAGCAGTGCACTGGTGTAGATACCCCATGCCCAGCAAGCCCCCCTGTCTGCTCTGCACAGCAGGCAGAGGGCTGGCTCTGCTCAGGCTGGGTGACACCACACCTTCACCACAGGCACCCAACACCCCTGCATCTGTGGTCTGATTTCTGCACTTGTTGGGCTGGAAAAAAAAAAAGAGAAGAATAAAAAGAGCTGTAAACAAACCAGAAGCAGGCAGCAAGGCAGCTGGCTTCACCCTCTCTGCCTGACTTGAGAGGGATTTTTCTTAAAGCAAAGCCCTTCCATAAAATCATCTCATTTTAAGGACAGTTCTAAAGAAAGGCTGTCTGCTTGCTTAGACTGTGAGTACAAGTGCCCTCAGAGAGTGCCATGGAATAACATAGCAGGGAAGAGTCTCATCTCAAGAGTTCTCAAAAAATATCACAGATTCATAAGTGCCTGAACAGACACAATGCTGGCTGCTGACCATTCAAAGAAGGCCCCAAAATACAGACTTTATATAAATCTGATAGAATCTCATGTTGTTTTGCAGGATACAACTCTGCTATCATGGTGTTGATTTCACATCAGCTTCCCTGGTATCCTTTTCCACCATGAGTATGACAGTGTGGAGCAGGGAAGGAGCCTCATGTGTGAAGAAAATTGCTGATGCACACTCAAATTTGAACACTACATGCAATACAGGTACCAAAAGTGACTTTACAAGGGCCCCTGAGGTGTCTGCATTATGGGCACCACTGACAGGAGCTACTGGGCAAAGGAACGTCTGTGCATGCACAGATGTCACTGAAGGCAAGCCCAGGTGATGCTTGGGAGGAACCCACACGAGATGAGTGCATCCAGCACGGTCCCCTGATCTAGACTTGTGTGAAACTGCGGCACCAAAACTTGTGTTGACCTCTAAAAAGTGGGCAAAAGAGACAAATCTTGCAAGCTGCTGAGAGGTTTCACATGTCAGTGGTCACACAGCACTTTGCCCGAGTCGCTCATTTGTCCAAACAAAGAGGCAAGGAGTTTTCTGGTGTTGCAGCAACACAGAGTCCAAAGCAAGAGAGGGAGTGTTACTGGGGTGAAGCTGAGCAAGGCAGAGTGATTTGCTTTATGATATTTTTTCAGCAAGAGAGATGACTATTGCCCCGACATAAGAAGGGTGTGGACCTGTTGGAGCAAGTCCTGATGAGGCCACAAAGGTGCTCAGAGGGCTGGAGCATCTCTGCTATGGAGACAGGCTGAAAGAGCAAGTGTTGTCCAGCCTGGAGAAGAGCAGGATCCAGGGATAGCTTAGAGCACCTTCCAGTGCCTAAAAGGGCTACAAGAGAGCTGGAGAGGGACTTTTTACAAGGGCATGAAGCTATAGGACAAAGGGGAATGGTTTCACAGTGAAACAGGGTGGTTTTAGATTAAATCTTCAGAAGGAATTCTTTTCTGTGACAGTGGGGAGGCCCCGGCACAGGTTGCCCAGAGAAGCTGTGGCTGCCCCATCCCTGGAAGTGTTCAAGGCCAGGTTGGAGAGGGCTTGGAGCAGCCTGGGCTAGTGGAAGGTGTCCCTGCCCATGGCAGGGGAGCTGGAACTGCATGGTCTTTAAAGTCCCTTCCAACCCACACCTATGAATTCAAAAAGGCTGAAGGCAGGGTGGAAAAGAACCCAGCTGATGCTGAAAGCCCTCCCAGCTTCTCCCATCAAGCCCTTAAGGCACAGACTTCATTCACACACGAAGTCAAATCAGTGCAAGGATACAGACTTCAGAGTTTTGATTAACACTGAAGAGAACCTGTATGTTTACCAGTGACATATCACTGATCTAGAAATCATAATTTCTGCTGATTACAAAAGAGAAGGTTTTGCCATTGTGGCCCAGAAAAGCATCAAGAGAGACTGCTATAATACTGTTCTAAAAGAAACGTTTTGATGGAAAAAGCTTAGCTATGAGCAAGAGGTATCAAAGTCAATATATTTCTCACACATCATGATATCGATAACTTAGGTTGAGCTTGTGGTGCTTGAATTTATAATGCATGGTTTGGAAATATCTATTTTTTAGCTTTGGGGAACACAGTTTCATTTCAGCTGTTGGGTTAGTGCTCAAACCATTACTGGGAACAGTTTCATTGTCAATTCTAAGAAATCCTACTTCACTTTGAAGGTTTCTTTTAAACCTCTCCTGCTTCCCACACAAAATAATTTTCAGTTTTCCCCACAGCTCTCAGAGAGAGAGAAAAAAAATACAATGTGCCACTTCTTTCACAATTCCCCAGTTGAGAATCTAGTTTTATTTCAAACTTTCATATCTCAAGTAGAGAAACAGCAAGGACCTGAGCCTGTCAGTGCAAGAAGAAAAGGTCTGTGGTTTTGCCAGGTGTTGTTAAGTACCAATTCTGCAATGAAGCCCAACTGTGAGGCAAGTGGTACCCTGCACATTGTGCAAGGGGGGCCCCCACAGGTGTTCAGGACTTGTGGATGTGTCAGTCACTTGTGGAAATCTTGCTTTATGGTCACAGTCAGATTTATGCCCACACTCACCCTTCCACGCTGGAGCAGGAATGACTGGCAGCACACACCTAGGAGCAAAGCTGGGCAGGCAGTTTGTTGTAGCTCTCTGAAATGAAAATAGCTAGCAAAACTCCCCCCCCCGAAACTCCCCCCCAAACTGGTTGAAGTTGCACTTCATTGATTTCAATTGTAAATTGAGCTCTGAAATGGACATGAAGAACAAACACTGTTGCTCTTTTTTCAAAGCTGTCCCACAAAAAGATTTATGCCACTGTACTTATTTATAGTTTCTTATTAATGTTTGGTTTTTTTTGTGACCCTTTTTTGTGACACCTGCTTCATCACCCGTTTAAGGATATAGTCAAGAACTGCTAAAGTTGGTCAGGGTTAAAAAGATACCAACCTTAGCTGCTCACCTCTTTACCCTGAAAACAGAAGTAGGATGGGAAACAGGTAGGGCTGTAAAGGCACCAGCAGATCTGGCAGGGCTCCAACCTCCTCCCTCAGGCCATTTCCCCCAGTGAATGTGCAGAAGAACCAGCAGCTATAACATGCTAAGGTTAAAGAAGCTGCAGCTGGAAGAGCTCACCTGGCACCACACTGGTGGCAAGCTGTAAATCGCACAAGAAGCTTTTGGGAGGCTAGAAAGAGAATGCAGACGACCTTACCCTGGTGTTTTCAGCTTGGTGTTCTGCAGATAAACACAGCCATTAAGCACACTGTCAGCTTCTGTGCTGGCCAAGAGCTCCATGCTAAAATACCCTTAATCGAATTAAACTCTCCTAGTTCTCTAACTTGCTCAAACTACCATTTTAGGCTGTGATCTGATTCCACAAAAACATGGTACATTTGAGTTGCAGCTCAAGGTGTTGGATTTGGGTGATTTACACCAGTTTTGGTTGGGTGTCTCTCAATCTTTGGCCAGGTTGGGAGGGTGGATGTGACAAGGACATGGCTCATAATCCAGCAGTGGGGTTAAATTGGCAGGTGTTGGTGCTCCCCGTGTGCCTCTCTGAAACCACAGCCTGAGTTCAGGGCACACGAGATGACTTCAAGTTCTCCCTTTTTCACAAGATTTCAGATGAGAACCTTGTGGAAACAACTTTTTGCTCACTTCACATGACTCAGAGATGTCCTGTTTCACTTGTGGCCTGTTTCAGACAGACCCTGCACTGGGATCTCCCTACAGATTTTTCACATACTGCAGCCAGCCATGAAACCGAAGTACCAAAAGTCAAGTAAAGGAAAACAAGCCATAAAAAAGTGACAAATTTTACAGATTAGCACATTCATGCCACTCTTCACAGGACAGTGAATGTCACAGCTGTGTTCAGTCAGAGGTGAGTATCTGGGCTCTGCAGCGTTCAGTGAACAAGCCATTCCAAAGATTTCATTTCCTGCTATTCCTGCTCCCTCAGGAGAGTAGTCTCACCTCCCTCTAATGTCAGCTGCTCTTCTGCAGAGTTTGAGCAGATCTGTTTGTCTCTGAGTGAGAGCAGCAGACACGGGGACACAAAGATGTCCCAGGGTAACCTTGAGAAGAAAGGAGGGACCCTGGCAGCAGCAGCAGCAGCAGCAGCAGCAGCAGTCTGCCTCAGGGACACAGCATGGGCAGGAAAAATCTGGCAGGAAAAATCTGCCAGAATCTCCTTCTGCACCACTTGTAGCTGAAACAAGAAGCCTTGGAAGAAATAGTTACCTGATCCAGGTGACCTGGTGAACCAGAGACAGAGCCAAAACTGAAATGCAGGAGTCTTCATTCAAGCTCAATTTTAAACAGGAGCTTTAACCTTGGTTTTGTGCTCTGCTACATGTACACAGTTTTACCTTGCCCCTTTGTTATACAGCAGGTCTTTCACAAAGCCAAGCAGCACACAAGTTTATCAAAGAAGGAGACAGATCAAATTTAGTGCTGCTGGGCCTTCACAGAGCAACCCTTGTACCTGCATGGAACACTGTTGGCTCCAAGAGATCTCCAGGCAGATCTGCAAGTCTTTCTGCTCAGATGTGACAAAGATCTCTGGCTCCATTTTTTTCCTCAAATCAGAATTGTAATGCTTTGGTAGCTTTTATGGGAGCAACAGATGAACAGAAACACTTTCATTACAGATTCTTTTTTCTCTAAGAAGTGAAAAAAGATGTATTTAAGTAGAGGGTAAATAAAGTCATCAATCTCTGTGCCTAGTACTTTAAAATGTCTAGCATGTAGATAACTGCTGGCACAAAAGTGAAAGGCTAGGAGCAGGGAGATCAGGAAACACATGGACAATAACCATCATTTATGCCCTTAGAAAATTGGCTTTCACTTACCCAAATTAGAGCTGTAGCTCACTTCTGCTGGATGAGAAACTGCTATGTCTCATTTGGAGCATTTACATCACTGATGAATAATTTTTTAATGGAAATGTGGCAAGAACACTTCTTTTGGGATCTTATCTTTCATGTTTGATACTGAGAAACTTTGGTTAGAGCTATTCTACGTAGTTTCTGCAACCACTTTCCAGTGGGTGAGCAGGGAGGGTATGCCATTCATGTATGGATTTGGGAATGATCACTGAACAAACCAAAACCTTGTCCTTGTTCTGCCAAATCATGCTTTTTTCATATTTTCAGGGATGTTAATCTCCTCCTCCTGACTTCTAAAAGTGCAATTCTTGTTTCAAAAGCAAGTAAATTGACACTTTCCCCCCTGCAATTAGTATATTTATGGTGTACAAGCAGAGTATTACATTGTGGCCTTTAACTCTCTGGAAACTTTTCTTAGTCTAAGTTTTGTTAGACTGACTTCCTAAGAAAAGGAGGTCTGTGGGACCATATGGAGCAAGGGTGCCCTACCTACCAATAACTGTGAAAGACACTGGCCAGATTTGCACAGCCCCATGTGACAGAGTGGCAGAAACATCAGAGACCTTACAGTGCGTAGTTTGCTAAACTCTGTGTCCCAAGAGAGGAGAAAGTCAGTATTTGTTTTATGTGTGAGACAAGCTGGGCTGTGGTCCAACTTCTCCTCACAGCAAAGAGCACCCAAAAACCTCCTCAGTCACATCACAAGGCAATACAGGCAGCAGCTGGCAGCTTACAACAGCTCACAGCTGTCAGGGTAAGTAAACCATGACTGAACTCACTCTCTGCACAAGTAAATAATGAGAAATGCAATTACTAACATGACATTAGACTCCCTCGACAGACAAGCAAGAGCTAAGGAAAGCCAGGGAAAGTGTCCTTGGAAAGATCAGACCTGAGCAAGGAACAAGAGCCACTGAAGAAAGCAGAGGCATTATCAGCCTCAAACAAAGACCTGGAGAGATTAGGAAAGGCAACCAGAACAAGAACCTCGGGCACACTTTGAACTTAAAACTGTCTCCCTGTGGACCTCAGGGTTCAGGTTCCTGGGACTCCCAGCCAATGGATTGTTACTGGCACCCTGCTCAGCTTTGTTAAGTTGTTAAGCTTGTCTGCTAGAGCATGGACTAAGTTACTTGACAGCTCAGATGCAGATTACTCATGTTTATAATTTAACAGCAGGAGGAAAAATCTAAATGCAAAGTTGCAAATAACCACAAAATACAAATTCTTTAAAAAAAAAAAAAGAAAGAAAAGCAGCAGACTGCATTATTTTCCAGGGCTTTTCAACTTCTTATAATCACAAAACTAAAATTAAGACAAATCAGAGAGAATTCAAGGTTTTGAGAGCCCTGGTCTCTACTCCATCCCAGCCCACAACAGCCCACACCAGAAAGCTTCAGCAGGGCAGATTTACTGAGTGCAGCAGCTCAGCACAGGTGCCTCCACAAACAGACTAACCCTGGAGAAAGCACAGTCAGAGTGGTGCAAGCCAACAGTGTGATGCGTTTCAGGTCCCACATCAAGGCACAGAGGAGCTTTCTTGCAACCTGAAGGCAGTAAGAGAGACACTAAACAGTGTCTTACAAAATTGCTTTTAAATGATCACTTTTCAGAACTTTAATGTTTTTACTGAGTCCAGCAGCTTCCAGTACAACATCACACGGGCTTCAGATCCTCTCACAACCCCAGCTCTGCACAGTGCAGGCTGACAAAGCAATTCCCCTCTTTCTCTTGCCTTTGCCTGCCTACCCTGGGCCTTGTGGAGACTGATGAGTGTCCAGTGTCTGTGGCTTATTGAAGGTCTCATTCGAGAGTCCTGGGAGCAGCACAAGAGCTTGACCCCATTATGGGATTATAGAATCATAGAATGGTTTGGGTTGGAAGGCAATTTTAAAGGTCATTTAGTTCAACACCCTGAACTAGACCAGGTTGCTCCAAGCTCCATCCAACCTGGCCTTGAACACTTTCAGAGGTGGGGCATCCACAGCTTCTCTGGGTAACCTGTGCCAGTGCCTCACCACCCTCACAGCAAAGAATTTCTTCCTAAAATCTAATCTAAATCTGCCCTCTTATTTAAAGCCATTTCCCATTTGTTCTGTCACAAGATGCTCCTGTAAAAAGGTCCCTCTCCAGCCCTCTTGTAGCCCTTTTAGGCACTGGAAGGTGCTGGAAGGTTTCCCTGGATCCTTCTCTTTTCCAGGCTGAATGACCCCAGCTCTCTCAGCCTGTCTGCATAGTAGAGATGACCCAGCCCTCTGAGCATCCTCATGGCCTCCCCAGGACTTGCTCCAGCAGGTCCACACCCTTCTTATGTTGGGGGTCCCAGAGCTGGAGCCAACACTGCAGGTGGGCTCTCAGCAGAGCAGAGCAGAGGGGCAGAATCCCCCCTCACCTTCTGCCTGCACAATTTTGGATGCAGCCCAGAACACGGTTGGTTTCTGGGCTCTCAGTGCCCATGGCTGGGTCATTTCCAGCCTCTCACCCATCAGCACCCCTAAGTCCTCCATGGCAGGGCTGCTCTCATTCCTGTCATCCCCCTGCCTGGGTAGATACTGGAAGTTGCCCTAACCCAGGTGCAGGACCTTGCACTTGGCCTTGATCATCTGAGTTTCTCAGTCAGTCACACATAGGTAAGACATCAGTGCTCATGTCACAGTAACTTAAATACATATTGTGAATGTGACATGATATTTAGAATGGAAACAGAGAGTTGTTACTGATTTTTCAGGGTCTTGTTTGAATCACAAATTTAGCTTCATTCCAGCATTCCTCCTATACATTACTTTGAGTGAATGAAGCAGGATGTAGCCTTATGTTAACAATTAATTTTGTATATTGCACTTTCTCTGTGATTCCCAAATAAAATTAAAAATCAGGATTACAGTGAGAAAAAAATCTACTAGATAACATGTGTCTTACAACCACTTCCATATTTAATGGCCTCATTTTCCACTTAGAACCAGGTAACCAAAAAACAAACCAAACCAAAACCCCAACAGCAAATAACACTTGGAATCAAAAGTCTTTTACATTCTCTGTTTGAATCTGTCACAGAAATAGTTACAGACATGTCTGAGAACCCTGCAGTGTTTATATACTTTCCCATAAGAATTACAGAAACCTCAATAGTGGACACCACTGACATTAGAAAGAAAATATGCATTTTGGTGAAATTTTAATAATAAGCTATGGAGCCATATTTCTTATATATTCCTGAAGAGAATATTCCAGTCTATATTACAGACTTTCACACCCACATCACTACAATGGCTGTTGTATGTGCAAGATGATTGAAAAGTGTTGCCTGCCTACTGCCTGAAAATTTCAGCAGACAGGCCTTTTCTTGCTTGCAGATTGGAACAACAACTTTGCTTAAAACAGAAGTCACAGTATTGTACAGACTGATGGAGTGAGTTCACAAACAGAATCAACCTCTTAAAGCTAAGCAAAACCTTTATCAGTATTCCAAGAGAGACTCATCTCATGGTAGCTCCTCTTCTCTTTTGATATTTGCCTGAGGCTTCTTATTATCCTTTTTGCTTTCTTTCTCTGGGCCATTCTCTTTAAGTCTTTTGGTTTTATGAGTTCTTGACTTCTTCTCATTTACCAAGTCTAGCTCAAATTTAGTTCTCTTTATTCTCATTTTCTTTGCCACACTCTGCACCTTCACCATTTTTCTTTCTTTTCTGCTTTTTGGCTTTTTTTTCATACTCCAGCTCTTCACTGATGCCTTCTTTAAAATGTTGTATCTGAAAATCCTGCTCTTTTCTGTAGGAGCTGGTGGAAGTTTCAGCAAGCTCAAGTTTGTAGCTGTCTTTAGATTTTGATAGGCTGGAGCTCTTATTTCTGATGGTGGCCACCTCAGAAAATTGCTCTTCTTTACACTATCCCTTGTTATAGAGACAATTAGGTGTCTTTTCTACTGCATGCTCACAAGCTGATGGCCAGCTTGGCAATCTCCATTCCTATTTTTAGGAGTCTGGGTTTCTGAGATAACGATGGAATCCTGGCCTTGTTCACACCTCAAGTCTGAAGATACAACCTCGCCAAGGTCACTTCCCCCTTCAATGTTTTTATCGTGAAACTCTTCCTCTTCTGCTTTTCCTAAATCCCTTCTTGGCTCTCCATGTCTCTCTTTCTGAACTTCAAGAAATGTGTTAATTCATCTTGAAAGGAGCAATGTAGGGGGGGTTTTATATCTGTGTAAGACTGACAAGTGCTGTTTTTTCTGCAAAAATTGGATGGAAAGTTGGTTATTAATACTGACCAATTTCCTTAGCATGTTGAGTTTTAAAAAAAAAAAAAAAAGAAAAAGAAGTTATATTTCCAGAACTTGAAAAAAACACATTCCACCTGTGTTGTTCCATGTAACTACATGGATCCTGTCACACATGATTAGATCTGTAAAGCTGCAGTTACAGGGCAGAGAATCCACTCTTTGTGAAAACTCTGTGACTAACTAGTCTCCAACAAGCTGTAGACAAGAAGCAATTACCTTATCTACTGACTATCAAGTAACAAAATTACTAATTTCTTTGAGATTCATTCTATTGAAGAGCTGCATTGCAGTAACTTCAGGCAAATTGTGTGACTCCCCAGCAGAAACAGAACAGAAGCAACCAACCTGGGCTGCTAAAAACCCCAAACAAGATAAATGTTTATTTATTTATAAAAATGAGAATTTCATGACATAAAATGGCCTGGTGGCTCATGCTTTAGAGCGTCTGTATTCTGTAGTACAAGTCATCCAGAAATACTCAGTATTCTACTGTTACTGATTCACACAGCTTAACCCCTTCAAGCAGAGAAGTGAAAGATGGACACAATAACCTGGATTGATTCACACTAGAAAATCCAAGGACTTAGTTCTGGGCATTAGGTGAAAGCCCCTCTTGCACCCAAAATGCATGAATTGCCAATGTTTGTAGCAGAAAAGGCATTTACAGAGGAAAATTGCACCAGTTTGCTCAAGTGTACTGAACTGTAAAAACAGTTACCTAGGGAAGGATACATGGGAAAATATTCTCTATTGAATCCCCCCCCAAACAAAACAAATCCCAAAACCCTCCAAACAAACCAAGCCCCCAACTATAAACCAGGCCAATTGCACTTCACCTAGGCACAAGTCTGTGAAATGCTACTATCCTGGGCATTTTTCACTGTATTTCAACTTGCACAACTTCTCACTAGAAAACATGTATTTGTTTCAAAGACAGACTTCTTTCTATGACTTAAGGACAGTACTCTGTGTATATTTTCCTTGATTTAGCACTGAACTGCACAAGCCTTCTTGGCAGACAAAACCCAGCCAAGTGGCACACTGTAAGAAAATCCCTAAACACGTTAGAACATGGAAAACTAAAAACATTATAATGTGAAATTAAAAATGAGGTGTTGTTCACTTTTTTCTTGGCTGATCACTGTCAAGAAAAGATTGGCTTACAGGGAGCAGAAATGTGGTTGGCCAAATAACTTCTATTGTGCCTCCTGGAGCCATTCTGAACCCTGCTGTGTCTTTGTCCTCAATGGCATTTTGCAGTACCTGATGAATTGCACTGAAATACATTCTAGGAACAACTTTAAATATTATTTTTCCTTCTTATTACAAGAACCATTTTCATTCTTCAGTATTGCGAAAAGGCTGACAGGACTTGAGATTCTTTCTTCTTTGTAAATTCATCATATATTAGTTCTCTTTTCATATTATTGTCATTTCTCTCTAAGTCAATTTTCCACCTATAGCCCCTCTTTTTGGGCTCAAGCTTTGCCAATACAAGGTTATGCTACTACAGGTGAGTCAGCAGTGATGAATGCAGAGCTACAATAAGCTCAGTGAAGTCTCCTACCTCAGTTGAACACATGTAGTGCTGTTAAACCAAATAATTGTGTTCCCCCAAGAGGAGAAATATCTTCAAAAATAAAGACAACAGAGTTCCCAACACTTGCCTCGATTTTGGAACCTTAAAGCTTTGCTCTGCTCAGCCTGTCTGCGTGGTCACAAGATGATGATTAACACACATGACATGGAACAGACAGGGTTCCCAAACAGTGACTTGGCTGGGGAAGGCAGAGCAGCACCCTGAGCATGGCAATGCCTTTAATGCAGCTCTTGGCATTCCCCTGCTGTTATTTTAGCAAATAGCACGGGAGTTCAGCTCCAGCTCTGCCACTATAACACAGCCAAGCACAGCACAACCTCACTTGCTTTCCTCAGCCCAAGCAAGGCCAGAACATCCTGACCCACAAATGGATACAGCAGCTGCTACTGGAGTTGGTTGGAAGCACAGCACCTTAGGAAGTGCTGGGTAACCACTTTTAAAAAACCTGAGCTGGTATAATTTCAGCCTCAAACCACATGAAAAAGTGTACAAACAAGTGCAGCCTTTTTTCATTTCTCTATAGTTATCAGATTTTTAGGCAAATATATATATGTATGTATCCTGGGCAAGGTATTTTTACGTGGTCTTCTGACAAACTGCATTGAGACAAGTTCAGGAATACAATGATGTGTCTCTGACTTAAAATCCCAATCAGGCAGCGAGTTAAAATGTCTGGGACACTGCAGACTCCTTCCCAATGACAACCACTCACATCTACAGCCCCCTTGATAAATGACACGACTCTGCTCACTCCCAGAGAAAGGTCATAAATAACTCTGACCTTTCTCCTTCTAACTATGCCTCAAGGCCATTTGCCACACACAGAAATGAAGGAGCACAGGGAGATCCACGCTACCACTGCCTGTGTGAAACCAGTTCTATAAATATTTAGCTGAACTTGAGGCCTTCAGCTTTCAGATTCACAAGACATCTTTCCTGGCAACTAAGAAAAACTTCCTTAAAAGAGCAGGTTGCCTGAGAGTTTGCATCTTTTCGGAGAATCAGTCAAAAGCAGTAACCTTGCAGAACTGCCAGACTGACCTTGTCACTGATATGCCTCCAAAATGTTTTAAAGTGCTGGTATTGTGACTGTTTGATGAGCTTTCTGCCATTAAGAAATGACAGAGCAGACCAACTATTGTTTGTCACGGAGGAATCTTTGTGGCATGCTATATAAGAAAGGCAGGGAAAAAAGTGTTCCCTCGGGGCAGTATAAATGTAGGAAAAATACTAGCATTAATTAAAATATCAGAAACCAGGTAATTTAAGAAAATCTGTTTGACCCAGGGTTTTCTACCACTTGATTAAAAGGGAAATGCTCCCAGCTTTAGCCTATTATTAATTTTTCTTTTCCAGTTCTTCAGGGTAGAGAAGACAGAAAACAGAATAATGCAGTAAAGTCTAGGCTAGACAAACCCCTTAAGGCAAAGGCATAAAGTTTCAAGTTCAAGGCACTAAACCCACAAAATGACACGGGCAAGTTGTGCCCTCAAATGCCAACGGCAAAGACAGCATTTTAATGAGAAATAGATGGATACACATGAATCGAGTCCAACAACTGCAGTTCCTCAAGAGCAAACACTGACTCATGTATTTGCTCATTTTATGAGCCCTCTAGCACAGCTGTCTCCAAGGCACATCCACACAAGCCATGGGGTTAGAGCACCTCACCAGAGGTCACCTGTGAGCCTCAGCATAACCCAGCCTGCAGGCTCCAGCCTGCCCCAGCTGCAGGGCTCAGCAGGGTAGTTTGCATCACGTGCACCACATCCATTTGTTTTACTCTGCAAGCAAGAGAGGCAGGAGCCTGCACGCTCACTTGTCTCAGCTGACTGCTTGTAGCCTCACACCCTATTGCCTGTAATCAGGCCATCATATTCCTACTCCACAACAGGATGAAAGATGAACAAAAGCTTGAATGCTGAGAGTGTCAGCTGCCTGAAACAGCAGTGCTGAAGTCCAGTCCCTTTTGGCTGTGCCACAGCTCAAAGCACTGTCACTGCACTGGAGGGGTCAGAAAGCAAACTTAGAAATACACTCAGATATCCATAGAAATTCCACTCAGAAAGGGCAGGCAAAGGTAACAGACTTTAAAACCTGCATCAGATACACTGGATTGTGGTATTACAGCACTGTAAATGATTAAGAGAGGCTCAACCAGAGAGATTTTGGTACCTTCAGTTAGGTGAAAGACTTCTCTCCAGTGAAATAATACTGCAGGAGAACTAAATTTTAATCTTCTCAATGAGTTTACTCACTGAATATTTATTTTTTTTAAATGATTTTTGTTTTGGTTTGTTTTCAAAGCTCGTGTGATTGGAAAAAAAAATGAAAGAACAAAACGGGTTCTGTCTGGAAATGAATGTCATTAATGGTGGCACTGCATGTTTCCATTAGCTAGTTTCATCACTCTAAGATTCTTTTCCCCACAGAATACCCTATCAAGTTAATTTGCAAGGTTTTATATGCATCTTTGAACACTACATTATCACAGATTTGGCTAAGACACAGGGCCAAGCCTGTACACACAACTATGCTACCAAAAGAAGGGTGAAACCAAGCATTGCCTAAACCTTCTCAAAAGCACAAATGCTAAAAGCCTCCATGGCCAGAAACATCTGTGATCTGCCCTGGCACACAACAGAGGCTTGCAATTGGTGTGGAACTTCTTAAACACTGCAGGATAAGTTGTTCATTTCCTTGCCAGGCACCAAGCTATTTCCTTAGGATAATGGACCCTTTTCCCCTTTTCCAGTCTGTCATGTCTCAACCCTCCTTGTGTCTCAAGAACAGAGCAAGAAACACACCTCCCAATCCTTACTTTGTAGACTCTCTGAAGAAGGTTAAGATAAGATACTTGCCCTTCTGCACAGCTCTTTTCTGACATACAAATGCTCCCATATAATTGTAAGACAGCAGTTTGTGCAATGTTACTCCTCAGCCTCTTCTCAGTGCTATTTAAGATGGGCTTGTGGAATACTGGTGAGAAACATGATCAGTGAATTGGTACCCAACTCTTTTTCCTCTCCAGTAAGTGAGAGGAGAGATTAGTAATTTATAACATGACAGCTATTTACTAAGTCTTGAAAAAGGATGTGTGGCAGTGACTACAGTTTAACTACATTCCTACACGTACCAAAGGCTTTTGGCTTATTACCAGTGAGTCAAAAGAAACCCTTTACACTAAAGCATACAAAAATCCCCAAGGGGACAATGTGTGTGTGATGAAATTATAAAGAATTGTGCCACAGAGTCTTTCCAAAGCTGGAAGTTACTGTTGATTTTGCATTTTAAAAAAGGATACCCTCCCTTCTCACAGAGTGTCAGAACATACCCCCAGGGTGCAGTTCCACAGCTCTGTTTGGCACAGGTATGAACTGACAAGCACAACCAGCAATCCTTGATGCATCTGGCTCATGAAAAAATCTGTACCAGCTCTGCACCAAAAATAAGGGTGTGAGCTACCTCTAAACACTGAGGATTTAAGAAACGCAACATTCAGAGTCTTAAAATCCCTTGGTTGAAGTACTTCTAAAGTTTTTAATGCACCAAAGCACATTTTGAAATTCAGAGACATGACAATTCAGTTTAGGAAATAAGTGTGAAAAATGGAATGCAAGCTTAAACATAGCAAGACTGTATTTGAATTGTCCTTGAATATGTTCCTTTGAAGAGCACACATACTTTCCTTCAGAAAGCTGACTGCATAAAATAGCTGTCAGCTTTCTGAAGAGAATGATTAATTCCACTGGAGTTATTTCTGTTCCAAGAGTACTACTAAATTTAACTGACAATGGGGAAAGCTGCTGGTGATGAAAGTTTCACATAGAGAAAGCCCACATAGATGCATTTGTAACTGTGCAGTTTTTTAATTTTTAGCTTGATTTTTGTTATACAACTAATTGGTCAATGCTTATAAACCATTGACCAAAGCCTTTACACATGCAAATATTACAAAATATTGCAGCATTTTAAGTGGCTTACTGTTCCTGAAACCATAGAATCACAGAATGGTTTGGGTTGGAAGGGATCTTGTAGATCACCCTGTTCCAGTTCCCTGCTGTGGTCAGGGGCACCTTCCACTAGACCAGGTTGCTCAGAGTCCCATCCAACCTGGCCTTGGAGCTCTTAGTTACTTTTATGGGGATGCTCTTTGTGGAATTTCAGCAGAATGATGTCTTTCAGGAGAGACTACTTGCAAAGGAGAGGATGTAGAAAGTTCCATCACTTCTCTGCCACAAGCTTAAGATGCATCTACAGAACTCTGCATCACACAGGTAGAAAAGCAACCTGTTTGTCATTTTACTGTTCCATAAGCACAAGATGAGTTTATGACACCAGAGAAAGACTTCTTTGCACCGAAGAATTAAACACATCATTGCTTTTACCACTGATAACCCTGCCTGCTCCTTCCACACGCAAACACAGTCAGGATTTTGCTTCTCATTCAATCCTGCCTTTGCCACCAAACACTGCTGTCAGTGCTGGCACTGTGAGCAGGTAATGAAATGAATGAAGAGGGTGGGAGGACACTTTGAGCCCGGATGTGCTCACCTGGTGGGGAATAGGAGCCGGTCCCCACTCTGAGCCAGGACTCCTTAACATGACCCAGCCACTGGTTCCTCCTCTTAACCAGCTCCTCCTGAGGGCCAGATACCCCCTCACCACCCTCTCAGCCTCCCAGGGCTGCTGTGACCCCCAGCTGCCCCTGCTGGTCCTGCCCTCACTGGCTGCAGTCTGACATCCCCATCAGGGCCTGTAGCCTTTCTGCTGTCAGGGACCTTTATTGACTGATAGTAACTGCATACTGACTGCTAGTAATGGTATAGTGACTGTTAATGACTGCGTACTGACTGCTAGTAACTGTGTAGTGACTGCTAATCATGGTATAGTGACTGTATAGGAACTGCTAGTGACTGCTAGTAATTGTGTAGTGACTGTATAGTTATTGTATAGGGACTCCTAGTAAATGTATAGTGAGTGCTAGTGACTGTATAGGAACTACTAGTAACTGCATAGTGACTGCTAGTAATTAAATATTGGCTACTAGTAAGTGTATAGTGACTCCTTGTAACTGTATAGTGACTGCCAGGTGACTACTAGCAACTATGTAGATACTGCTAGTAACTGTGTAGAGACTGCTAGTAAATGCTGGCAACTGCCTCATAAGCACCCAATAGCTACTAGTAATTGTCAATATCAGCCTAGTGTCTGCCTCACAACTAGTAACTGACTCATATCTGCATCAGAACTACTAGTAAGTGCCTCAGAACTACTAGTGATGTCTCAGAACTAGTAGTAACTGTATAGTGACTGCCTCAGAACTACTAGTACCTGTCTAGTAACTGCCCACTAACTAGTAGTAAGAGCCTAGTAACTCCCCAACAACTGCTCAGTGATTACAGTAAGTCTCTCAACAACTACTAGTAAGAGTCTAGTGATGTTGCATTAACTGTGAGGTAACCACTAGTAATGTCTTAGTGTATGCCTAACAACTATTAGTTGTGTAGTTGTGTTGTTGTACAGTTGTAGCTGTGTAATATCTACATAACAACTACTAGTAATTGCCTTGTAACTCCCTAGTGAATACTAAGTACTGCCTAATACCTGCCTAACAACTACTCATAACTTCCTAGTAAATATTAGGTACTGCCTAATACCTGTTTTACAGCTACTAGTAACTGCAGGCCTCTTCTCTCATCCCTCTGCTCCCCAGCACCCAAAATTGCTGCTGAACCACCAGCCAGCCCTGGTGGTTGATCCATCCCTCTTCAGGGCTGAATTCCCCTCTGCCCCCGTTGTGCCCACCTCCAAGAGAATGAACAGACTCCTTTCCTCCCCTGTGTCACCCCAAAAAGGGGGTTCCTCCAGATCAGGGCCACCTCCTCACCCTGCAGGTGTTTGCATTGAATGGTTAAAGCAGAATTACAGTGACAGGATGAGTTCAAGGAACACTTGCCTAGCACAGGCATTTCCCCCCACTATTTTTTCACAGCTTGTCTGAGTTCTGCTGACCACAGTCCAAAGCTACTGTGATTAAATTTGATAAAATTGTGCTTTGTATAGTTTTTAGAGGGCAGCAGAGGGTGCTGCTGTTCGTTCTGCTGTTGGGAGGGCAGGGCCACTCACCCCTCCAGCCTGGAATCCAGACAGACCCAAAATACAGAATAATCTTCTGTTGAAGGGTCAGCCTTGCTCCGTGCTCCAAAATTGGTGTTCCTCTCCATCTGGCTTTGAAATTCGATGTGATTCCAAGGGCATCAAAGTAGGTTTATTGCTCCAAATAGGTATTTAAAAAGAAAGAATCCATTATCCAGCAACTACTTTGGAAAGGTAGATTCTTTGTTGCAATTGTATTATTTGTTCTGTTATTCTACTCTGTATTATTTGTTATTTGGGAATTGTAAACAGTGTTTAGTGTGATTAATGACTGAGTTCTATATAGACACATTCCAAATTCTGTGGTTTTGGGAAAAAAAATAATCAGCACCTAATTTTGAGGTGCTAAGGTACTTCTAATAGTTTCTGAAAGACGTGTCCAGCCAAGGAAATTACCCATGAATAACAGATAAGACCAGAGCATCCTGACATCACCTATCACACATGTAGAGCATTATAATCAAAACTGTAGTTGCTTCTAGGGATTAATTGCCTGTAGTGACTTTTCTGTGCTGCACAGTGTTTCTACAACAGCTTGTGCTGATGACTCTGGGGTGGGTCTGGCCCTCCTCAGGAGGAGTGGAGGTGTCTGGTTGCTTGGGGAAGATACTGCTCATAATCACATGAACAGCTGGATCACCCTGAATTTGTGGAGCTGTGGGTTGATATTGTTTGTGCTTGGCACACACAGGCAGACTATAACACAGGGTATTTGTGCTGAGGTATGATACCAGACTTCACTCACAGGCAAGGAACATTGCCAGAAGCTTTTAGCTGAAGATGCTGAGCTGCTTTGTGTCTTGAAGAGCCCAATGATACTTTCCACTGCCTTGGAAATGTGAAACATTTGTTTTACTGCCATGGGATGCACAGGAATTACCCTCTTTATTTCTCTGCATCTCATTCTCCCTGTTAATCAGACAGATTTTTCTGTGCAGCATAGAGATGTGGGAAGAGGTTTGCAATCACTGTTATCTGCACAGCGCTTAGAGAGCAAACAGCATGAGGTTTCCTAGGGGTGGGAGGGTGAGATTATCAGGAAGGAGCCCTGTGAAGTGCTATTAAATGATAAAAAAGTGCTGAATAGCAATCTGGGCTGGGTTCACTTTCCAATGGGAGGTTCACTCTTATACATGGAAGCCTTTGCTTGTGTTTCCCTGAACTGGCACTGCAGCAGAATGTAGAGTCAGGGCCTTGCTGCTCAATAGTTTCATTTCCACTTTCTTCCCCTCCCCTTTTCCACTCAGGTGGCTCAGATTCTCTTCCACAGCTGAGCACTGGAGGTGGGGAGAGCTCTCAGGTGCAATGCTGTCTTTCAAAGGGTATTAGTGCATCCAAAACTGTGTGAGTATCTGAGATGTCCTGCTTGTTCCCTCAGCCCATGCTGAACTGCTGCTGCCCTTCCAGCTCCTTCCACACTGCTCTGTACACACAGTGCCGCTGGCATTTGGGAAGTGAGTCCTCTTTTCCAGGCACCGGTGGTGACAGGATGCCGAGAATTTCAAGGCATGTGTTTCACTGTTCTCCCTGCCTCTAAACATGCTGTCCATCTCCTTGAGGGTAAAAATAAAGCAGCTTTGTTTGATTTCTAGAAAAAGCCAGACAGCAGCGCAGGGGTCAGAAATAGGCATCCCAGCCCTGCCCATCCCACTGTCTCAGCTGTTGCTTCCTGAGAGACAGAAGCATGTGGTTGCTAAAAATACCCTGCAGAGAGAATACGTTCCCTCTCCGATGGGAGAGCACAAATTAAGCTGAGCCGTAATATACACAACTGCTTGTGGGTGGGAGAAACAATTCCGAACGTCATTTTTGGAGAGGGTTTTCCTAATGAAGCAGAAATCCCAGCTCCGTCCCTTCCTTGCGTAGGTCGGCGATACTGTGCAGAGAGGATCTCCAGCTCCTGCCTCTCCTGCTCCCACCCCTTCTCCCACTATGGGAAGGGATGTGGCCAGGGGTGGGGGCAGGCTGGTCCTTTTATAAGCGTGGCCTTGCAGCAAAGTCCAAGTTGATAGGAGTGACAGGAGATTTGGCTTGCTCCGACATACCCACCTCCCAAGCCTAGGGGTCCCTGGGATGACCAAAGGAGGAATGGAGTCAGTCGAAGTGTTCACAACTGAAGGCAAAGGCAGGGGCTTGAAAGCCCAGAAGGAATTCTTGCCTGGGGATGTCATCTTTGCAGAGCCAGCCTATGCAGCCGTGGTTTTTGACAGGTAAGAGAAAAGCACTTGTAAGACACAGACCAAAAGTAATCTTGATGCAAAATTTCATCTGGCTGCTTGCGTAGAAGTTTGAAAGTGTCTGGACAGCATCAGAGCAAAGAGAAGTCAGAAGCACTTCTGTAAAGACACACTCACAGCTTACAGTGAATGTGCCTCCCAGGGCTCACAGCAGCTTTTATACTTTTAGTATGGCTCAATCTGTTTCCAGGATGTGACCTTGCAAGGTGCTTGGTGTCATCAGCTTTTAGAAATGCAGAGAAAATTGTATGTATTCTGTGCCTCACAAAACCAGCCCC
Organism: Margarornis squamiger; assembly: GCA_035222235.1. Classification (NCBI taxonomy): domain Eukaryota; kingdom Metazoa; phylum Chordata; class Aves; order Passeriformes; family Furnariidae; genus Margarornis; species Margarornis squamiger. The sequence continues at coordinate 68,948,306 of JAWWTY010000123.1, forward strand.
TTGTTATGCTCCAGTGAACTGCTAGGAATTGGTGTAATTCAGGTAAAACAACCTGGGGCTGACTTTGCTGAAGTCTCTGGTGTGTAATGCATGATAAAAGTGAGTTCCATTGTGCTCTGGAGTACACCTCCAGCTGCACTCCCAGCTCCATTGCCAGCTGCCTTTGGACTAGGAGCTGGTGGGGATCAGCGACTGACACTGTTTGTGTTAAAGTGATTTTGTATTTACAGATAGCTGAGTCAACTGGAGACAAGTGTCTGCTTTTGCTCTTGCACGAGACTGGATTTAAATTTACATCCACACTGATGTAGGCAGAAACTGAGTTCTGGTGCAAGGACATTTTTCTTTCCTGATGCTTATTTGGAGCAGGAATAACATTCACTCAACCTGCACTGCCAGTCTGGCTAGGAGGTGCCCACTTCAGCCCTTTGAATCAGAGGAAGATTCACTTAAATAACATGGAAGCTAAAAGATGCAAAGAACCAATTTCTATGTTAGTCTCCATCGGGCTAAATGTAGAATAAAGCCTCAGACATGAATGGAATTTGCTCAGTCTTACAATGTGCTAACCAAGAACAGAATATGGCCCTAATTCTTAAAATCAAGAGTTAGATATCAGCTGAAGGTTTCATTTGGGGCTTGGGAAAGTTGTGAGTGTTCTTCAGGGACATCGTGGTGAGTCCCAAGACTGATTTTTTTGCCCCAAACCAGTGAATTTAGTAAATATTCTGCACACTGAACAGGGCTGTGAGCAATTCTGCCTAGCTGAGCTTTCCCTGATTGAACTGGCTCTCTTAATGTAGTCTGGGACACAAGCAGAGGCCGTGCTGTTGTTTTAATCCCATCCATCTTGTAGCTGAAGCTGATCAGTGCTACTGTGTGATCTGACAGAGGCAGAGAATTGGGGACTAAATGGTCAAAGCAAGAAATAAGTGGTTTTGTGTGTCTTTCATTCAATGATCCTTGCCCTTTAACTGTCAGTGGGTGAACGTGGTCATGAATCTTTGCAATAGCAGCAATGACACCTTTAGTTTTTATTTTAATCTGTCACTGCAAGACCTCACACTAAAAATGTCACTTTTCATTTTAAAATGTTGAGTTCTTGAAATCTTTACCCTGAGCTCAATTACAGTTGGTGACAAAATCATCTCTCCTTGATGTGTCCTTTTAGCTCTTGTACTTCAGTTTCACTCATGTCACTAGCTGGAATCTTTTGATGATAATATTTTTGCTTTGGAAGTGCCTATGGACAATTGTTTCTCCCACATGCTTTATTAAAGATACTTTTTTTAAAACCCATTGAAAACACTTTGGCTTTTGATGGCTGGTTGAGAATTCTTTTTCTTCTATGTGAAATGTTGCAAGCATCATGCATAGAGCAAGGCTGCCCATGTTGAAGAGCTACAACTTTGCTGCATTTTCAAATGTCACTTGTGTAATGTGAGATAAGGGGAGAAAATATCACCACATCAGCTCTTAGACTGCAGACTGTGTCTCAGGCTTAGGTTTCCAACAGAAAATCTCGGTAGGGGAAAGATGTGCTCAAATTCCTTCCCATGCTAGGTTTGTTTAGTTCCCAGAGGGCAGGTCCAGAGGCTGAGCAGCAAGGAGGTGAGATAAACACATCCATTTTCTGTGAGTGGAGAGGATGGGGAAAGCTTCAAGGCATTCTGATCATCTTCTTGCTGATGTGAAATAATAATGGAGTCTTATCCTCCCGTGACACATTTCATCCCAAAGCACTTCATGTAGGTCAGTGGTGAAATGCAGTCCCCAAATCCCTGAAACAGGCACTGCCAACTAAATACTTGTTGGTTAGTGTTTGGCAGGGGATAACCTGGGCCTGAGATAAAATGGAAACACTCGTTTTTCCCATGGAAATTACCCTGATGCTTTTCTTGCACACCCAGGGACTTGGTTTAGAAGGCCCCTTCTACTGCTGTCCCAGAGTAGTCAATTGCATCAAACACCATTGAATTGATTGCTGTCAAAAGAAGGCAGCCTGGACCTTTCTAGGACCTGCAAGAGTAAATCCACACTAGGCCATGGTGGCTGGTTTTGCCCTGAAGGAACTGCTGTTGCCTCTGCATGGATGACGAGTCCAGTGAAGAGGCATGTGGTTTTCCTTGCCCACAAACACACATGTATTGGTCCTAAAATTGATGTTGAGTCTATTCTATTAAAAAGGGTCTCAGCCTGCACAGGGAAACCCAAAGACCACAGTCCCTCATCCTAATTCAACTCAGCATCCTAATTTACTGCTGAAAGCACTGCGTATGTGTCTTATGGAAAGGGAATTCAAACGTGAGCGATCGGTGGGTTTAATTTTTTCTCTCAGGTCTTACCAAATGTGGGATTGGATTTTCCACAGATCTCATCTTTCTTTGTACATAAAGACAACCATAGAAGCACTGGAGTGCAGAGCTGGTCTCTACTTTGCATCCTTTTGAAGAGCTCAGTCCTTTGGGAACTGTGATGTCAGTGTGGATGCTGAGACCCTGAAATCCTTCCCCTGATTTTGCTGTTGAAGTGTAAATGGATGGCAGTCATACTGCAGTGGCCACGCTGTGATCTTCCATGTGACTGCATATGATGTGCAGGTGAAGCAAAGGTCTTTTTGAGATTAGTAGGAGCAGCTCTGTACAGATACAACACATCTCTCCTTGTTTGGCTGTACTACAGGATGCAAATCAGCTTGGGTTTGTGCACAGGCACAAAGCTGTCAAGAGATAGGAGATGTGACTGTTCAGCTCAGTTTGAGCTGGTGAAGAACATAATTGTGACATGAAAAATTTGCATTATCTGCTAGAGGTGTTTAACTTCAGGTATGTATGTGAGAAACCCATCCACAGGGCTGTTGCATATCAGAAACCTACCTTTCATACTCTGAGAAACTATCAGAAGAACAAGCCTTTTTGCCCCGAGTGTACAGGGATGTGGAGAGCCTGAACCACTAGTTTTGGCACCCGGTGTTAGGTGTGCTAGATGCTGACAGCAGAAAGTGTGAGATACATGTGTGTATATATATATATATATGTGTGTGTGTGTTTGTGTGTGGATAGATAGATAGATAGATAGATAGATAGATAGATAGATAGATAGATAGATGAATGGATGTGAGGAGCTGCTGAAGTAATTTGGACTTGAGGCTGTCACCCAAACGCCCTGTATAGATGTCTGTCTTTCAGCAGAATGCTGAATTTGAGGAGGTGTGGAGGACTCTATTTTGCTAGGAAAAAGAGAAATGTTTTCTTTGACAAAACTCTCTCATAGGCCATCATACTCTGAGCAAGTAAGACCCACCAGTTTAACTGGACCAGCCTTCAGGATGATGAGATGGCTTGTCCAGCAACATGCTTTGAGACTCAGCTTGCAAATGAAGACACCCAAAACTAAGGTCTGTTTAAAGAATTTGAGATGCCCCAGGGTGTCTTAGAACCTAAAATAACACTGGACTCCTGTGTCCAGATGAGTGAATCCAGGCCTGAGTGCCCCTGTAATCAGTGGAACACTATAATGTGCACTGAAAACAGACACCCTTGAGCTGAATGACTTTCCAACCCAGAGTGTTGTGATGGAATCTCTGCTTAGGCACAGGGGGTAAAGATGAGCACATCTAGGTGTCTATATCTACAGCCAACATCCCACCTGGAAGCCTCTGAAGATCCCAAAGGTCCCTTAAGCTCCTTAAAGTCATCAAGGATGGTGAGGGCTAGTAGTCTTCACCCCACTGATGGTCATCTGAGCAACATTTTCTTACACAGTGCCAGAGACTTTTAGTCCACAAGTACATAAAACTCAAAGCTAAAGAAGGCTCCTATAAACATTTGCTGGCTCATAGTTTCTTAGGTTTTAAGGCCAGGGTATGACTCACCAGACTAACCCTGGTCATTGCAGGGGGGTTGGACTAGATGACATTTAAAGGTCTGTTCCAGTCCAAACCATTCTGATTCTATGATTCTATAACCTCTCTGCTTTACACAGTGTTCACCTAGTGTTGACTCTTGTGTCAAGTCTGTTACTTCTGCCTGAATGAGAACAGGCTGGTGAGAGAGGTGGTGCATACTGCTTGAAGGGAGGTGCAGAACTCAGTATGATCTGCAGTATTTTGCTTTTTGGAAAAAGTGCAGACACAGTTTGATCTTTGTTTGATTCAACCTTGCTGGTATCAGCTGAAATATCTCTCAAGAAATACCAGTGTCAGGCCTGCTTTGCCCTAAAGTAGATGCAGAAGGTTGGAAATATATCTTCTGAATGGATTAATTGCTTTTGTTGGATTAATTTTTCAGTTTGCAAAGCCCCTGTGCATTTCCCATCAACGTTGCCTCTCACTAAACCTTTTTCTAGTGCTCTGCTTACATGCTGGTGTTTAATCCTTCCTCCCTCTTTGCTTCCTTGTTAAAGATTCCAGGTCTCCTTCCCTCACTGCCACCTTCAGGACGATGGCATTCCCAGGGCCTGGGCTCAATGTACTGTATGTGACCTTCTCCTCTGGCACGTCAGCTGGCTCTCAAGCCTGTATGAGTTTACATATCCTACAAGCGTGGGGATGCCTCATTTGTCTCTGTCAGCCTTCTTCAGGAAAGGGTTTGCTCTTTAACCAGTGGGGTTTGAGAGACAGTAGTCAAGGGAAACAGTGTCATGTGGTAGAAAGCCAAGATCACCCGAAGATCTGCCTGATGAGTGATCTGTAAATTGCTAACAATAATGAGATTATGCAATTTTTGCACTTCTTTCTGGTGTATGAAACAGGCCCAAAACGTTTTCCAAGGAAATGTGGGGAGGTCTGTTATTGTAGCTGTGATGAACGAGGGATATAAGAAATGCAAACTTTCCATAACAGCATGAAATTGGAAAGATTATGGAAAAAAATTCTTTGAGTTGATACTGATAAAAGCTGAGAGCTAATGTGATCATATTTGCTTTCTTTAAAATTTTCTGGGGTTTGACTTTTTATTATATCTCATTTATTCAAAAGTTAAATAAAACCTGGGGGAAGACCTAGCTTTTTAAAAGAAAACCACACCCACACCTCTAAAAAGAGGCTGAGAAATCTTGTAACAAAAGACTAAAAATAAAATAGTAAAAAATGAGTCTAAAATAAATCCTCTGCTCAAATCAGACAAACTAGGATATTTCATCCATGGCATTTTAAAGAAGAAAGTACTAAGCTCCAGCTCCTTTTTAAAGGACCCAAACCATTCTTGTGCTAATAACTCATCATTAGGTAGTTTCAGTAAAAGTCTGCTATGGAGCATCCCCCTTGTCCTTTCCCTGCTGAAACAGGAGGTGCATCTGCTTAGGCTGTTGTCTTTAGTGAAGTGTTTCAGCCTCTGCTTTGAAAGCCGAGGAGACTTTGCCTTCATTTTAGACTGTTCTTATGCTGTCCTCTTGTAGCAGGTTGAGGACAGAGATGTCCAGCCAGCCAATCATGAATAGGACTTAGATGTAAGTTAGTTCATCTGTGTGTATCACTCATGATGTACAGAATAGAATAAACCCATGTTAAACAGTTTGTGAGCTTCTCACCGCGTCCATCAGTGAAATCTTCTGTTCTTTGCACTAAAGCCATCTCACCTGTCTTTTCCAGACCAGTGAATGAGATATTGTGGGTGCTGGATGGCAGATGTTTGGGTTGTGAGTATCTCAGAGATGAGGTTAATACATTTCCCATGACAGTGCTCAGCCCTCTGTCCTGGCAGGTCCAACAGTTCTTAATCCATCTGAATCCAATCCAAGCAGTCGCAAGAGTTATTTGTTTCTTCTGCTTTCACTGAGAGCCATGCTTGCAGCCACAGTTTAGTGGCCGGTGCTCTATCACCTCTTGCATTTGTTGGCTGTCACATTGAATCATTGCTTTTGTCACTGTAGCTGCATCCAGGATTAGTAATAGTTGTGTATCTCATCTATGTAACATCAGAGCACATGAGCCCTTCAGAGTTCAGCTCGGTTGACGCTTGGATGAGAGGTCGAGGAAACCTGAGAAAGTCATTTAGTGAGTCAGTCAGTGGCATCTGCCCTCCAAGTCAGTCCTAAATCACTGACCTGGCATGGTCTGATGGGCTGGAGACATCACTGTGCTAATGAAGATCCTGCTTTCAGGCAGGGTGAAAAGAAGTCTTACTATGTGTGTTAGATGGCAGTGCACGGGTGACCAGAGATCACCTCAGAGGCCATGGAGTATGTAGGCACAGCAGAAAGCAGGCGTGTTGTGCCTGTGTTAAAGCAAGGGAAGCTGAGCACCAAGACCCTGAGGGCTGAAATCTCCAGGGCTCCTGGGTGGGTAGCACACCAGAAGTCACCCACCCAGTGTTCTCTTCAGCAACTTTTGGTGCTGCCTGGCCCTGCAGCACCTTGACCACAATGGTGTGGACTGCCCTGTACCAGGAGGGGAGGTCCAGGCTACCTGGAGCCATTTCAGCCTGTGTTAAACACTTTCTAGACCAGACAAAAAAGGTTTTATAGACCCATGATTTTCACAGGCTGAGGGACTTAGGTTTAATACTGGATTGCTTCCCCTGTCCCTGGGGGATCTTAACCATTGCTAAGGGAGTGAGAGAGGAGACTGTGGACCACTGCAAGCTTTTGGTGTCCTCGATGTTGTCTGTCTCCAGGCCAGATGGTATTAGAGCCTGGTGTAAAGTCCAGCCCTGGGGCCAAGGGAGAGCCCCACTTTGCCAACCCCTTTTGGGGCATCCATCTCTGAGCTCCTCTGAGACAGCAGGAGTTTGCACAACTGTCCAGGGGCACCAGGGGGATTTAGGTGCTTACAGACAGTACTTGGGCAATGTCACTTGAAGATTTAGGTAATAGATCTCAAATACTTGTATCTCCTGATTCTTTACTGTGCCAAGAGTTGAGCCCAGGCCTCTGGAGTTATGGTAACACACCTCATCCATACATCCATTCTTCTTTTAAAAGATTTCTGGGCACAGAGAATCCTGTAAGGGTTTTGTGAGAGATGCAGTATTTCTTGCTTGTCAGATTACCTGTCAGTAATCATGGCTGGACTTTTCCTTTGCTTTCTTGGAATATATTGTATAGGTATTTTTGTGCATTGCTACATCTCCTCAGAAATGGGGAATTTCTAGAGCTGGTGGTAAATTCTGCCAGCTGTATTTGCTTTGAAAACTCTGGTCACTCTATGCATTAAGTAGCAAAATGCAAATCCAGCATTTCAGTATTTTTCTGTTCCTGGGGAGCAAGCTAGGGGAGAGAATCACCTGTTTGAGAACTTGGGGTTTGATGCACTGTGTTCCCTTCCAACCTGTCTTTCCTCTCTACAAGGAAACTTCTTTTTTATGTTTTCTGACTGCCCTCAAAACACCCAGGCAGCAGGAGAGAGCCCCGTTTCCCGTATGACATATCTCCCTGTGTTTCCTGGCACGATGTAACCACACAGGTTTTATCATCTCTCTGCCTGTCCTTTGCCTTACAAGGACTGTAACCTCTCTTGCACTTCTCTGCCCCACTGACTTGACAGCTGACAGAGCACAGCCTCACATTTCTCATCAGCTCCCAGCTCTTCCATTTGACACAGCAGAGCTGGCTGTATCCCCCTTCCCAGACATGCTTCCCCCTGACGTGTTCCGGGTGCTTGCCTTGCATTGGGCTCAGTCTGGCACTGCTTATTTTCCTAAACCTCACTTTCCAAACCTCATTTTTGCACGTGGTCTTGACTGCTGTGGGTCATCCTGCTTTTAAATCAATGTTCCTATGTTCCTCTTCATCTTGCAAGAGCCGAGGCACTGAGTAGGTTGTGTCAGCCTCTCACACAATACTGCCAGAGGAAAGAAAAAGCATTTTTAAATGTACTGTGATAGATACAAATATGCATATGTATGTTTATATATATATATATATTTATAGTGGAGAAGCAGGACAGTTTTTGGGTTGAACTCTCTGGGTCTGTGAGTCTCATTCCTGCCTGTGGCACAACCTCATGGGATCATCAATAATTTTTTTTATTTTCTCGTGCCTCCGTTTCCCCACCCTGAGCTGTGAACAATGATAACCTCTCCGTGATCATGAAGTCTCTGTGGTCTGTGAGCTTTTTGCAGGGAGGAGAACCTCCCTTCTGGCACCAGCATTGTCTGGGTGATGGGAATTTAAATTCTCCTGTACTGTTGAGCCTGGCTGGAGGCCCAGATGAAGTGGGCGGCTGCCTGGAGTAGCAGACAGCTGGAGACACCAAATCAGGCAATGAAAAGCTTTCTCTAGCAGCAAGGGGAAAGTCCCAAAGTTGTTTGGGGAGGAGAACAAAGTGTCTCCCCCTCCTCAGTGAATTCAGGTCTAGGAGCAAGCATCTGGACACTTGGAAGAGGGACATGGTGGAGGTCTCCCCTTGGTCTGGGACCGTGGACACTCTGCAAGGGAGGATGTGAGGTTAGACTTCTTCATCACTGTTCTCTGATGAATTCCCCTGCGGCCTTGGTTATAATTATGTGCATACAATTATAGGATGTTTCTTGGAAATCTGGTTTTGAATCCCATAAAGAAGATATTTGCCCCTTTTGAAGGGCATTTTCCAGTTATCTCATGGCCATCCAACTCACAGTAACCTCTCAGCAGTTAAACCACAGAGCCAGGAGCAGGAATAGCTGGTGAGCAGCTCTTACTGCAGCTGGTATCAGAGAAAGACATGTCAGGCTTTTTGAATTTGCAGGAGACATTTGCATCACTAGCCCATCTGCAGGGAGGCTTTAAGTGGCCCAAATAGCCCAGTGCTAAAGCTGATGCCAGACTAAACAGGGAGAACTTCACACCCTGAGAGAAGAGCACATCCTCACATTGGGCACTGTGCTCATATATTTAATGCTTAACACCGCCCCCATCAGTGACATATTTTGTGCTGCACTTGATCATTGATGATCTCAGCTCAGCAACTTACCAGCCTCATCAAGATGAAACTCCCCCTGGAGTTATTAATAAAATCTTACAGTGATCATAAAAGCAACTGGTCATACTGGTCCCTAAACCTGGCATGACAGCCAGCCAACCCCATGTCCTACTCCACCCAATCTCCTGTGAGCTCACCTTTCCTCTGCCTTCAGCTGCTTGGTGATTTTGTCCACCCCTGAGCAGCTAGAAATCCTCTTGTCCTTTGGCAGTCATGCCTGGGGATCTGCTGGAAGCCTGTCCTAGTCCCTCAGACCTTCACTGATCCATGCTGAGTATCTTTCTGGAATCACTGGGACCAGAAGAGCCCCAAATCCACCCAGCCTGGGGCTCTATGCTGCTGTCTCCTGATGGTGGACAGCCAGGACACACACGACACAACCAAAGGAAGGAGGAGAAGACATAAAATGCTCTTGTGAGAAGATCTACCTTGAAAGAGGCTGTTTTGTTGGATTCCTCATGTCATTTCCAACACAATGCCACAATTGCCAAGTGCAGTGCCTCCAGTACAGCTACACCTGGGGCCTGGTGGCAAAAAGAAGTGACAAGCAAAGCTGCCTTTTAATCCATGGAAACATATCTTGGTTTCAAGCAGCACAAAACCAGGGTAATGACTTCACTCTATCAGTCTTCTTCATTGTGGTATTCCTCTGGTTGAGGAATCAGAGCATTGCTGATGTGTATTATTATTCCCACAGAGTGCATGTGCCTAAGGATAGCTTTGGAGAGTAGTTAGCTCAGAGCCATGTTTCGGTTTGGTCCCTCTCACCCAATGTTTTCCTAAATCCCCTGAGCACAGTGGTGGCCACTGCACCATTTTGTGACCTGGTCGTGCAGGGACCAGGAAAGCCTTGATGTTCAGGGGAGTGTTCACTTCAGCCAAATTCAGAGGCTTTGCAAGCAGGTGAAGCTCTGAGGCTGGTTCTTTGCCTTCACATTCTCTTCATGTTCACCTGAGCCACAGACTCATCAGGCACCTGCTTTCTGCTCAGCAATGAGGGACTGGTGCCTCAGCACAGGCCAGACAGAAACCAAAACCAGGCTGAGAATCCTTTTGACAGTGGTGGTGCTGAGGAGGAGCAGATGATCTACAGTCAAGAGGCCTGAGAGCTGGGGATTGCTTTATTGCTGTCCTCCTTTAAACAAATGATTTTTCTCTTTGAAGTAGCCAAACAGAAAAGGAACAGCACTGGGCAAGCACACAAGGATTAAGCTGCGTGGGATGTTTCTCCATCTTCCCAAAAAATCTCGAGGGCTCCATCCTTAGTGGCCTTGGGGAGCCCAGGGATGCAAACTGGCTGTATCCTCACTGGGCAGAGCTGGCCCTTACTGAGATAGGAGCCAATATCTCCTTCTGTCCTTCCAGCCTGACACATGTCATCTGTCACACCTGCTTCAAGCGGCAGGAGAAGCTGCACCGCTGTGGCCAGTGCAAGTTTGCCTATTACTGTGACCGGACATGCCAGAGAGCGGCTTGGGTCAACCACAAAAACGAGTGCTCTGCCATCAAGAGGCACGGCAAGGCACCCTCCGAAAACATCAGGTGAGAGCCAACCCCTGGGGGCTGAGCTGTCAGACTGGGAGAAGACATTGCATCGCATCAAGGAAGAGCTGGGTGGCCTGATTTGGACAGGGTGGAGGTGGGAGAAGGTTTAGGAAGTGCCAGGAGTATTCTTGGACTGAGATGATGGGGACCTGGAGGAGCATCTGGAGTGCTAGGGATGTGCTCCTGCTTTTCCTTTTTTTTGGTACTGGGCCCCAAAAATTCTACTGCAGCTGAATGTGGTGAGGCAAACCCACCCTGGATGGGTGGGAAAGTGGGGAGTAGGTGGAAAAGTGGAATAGGAGAATTTGTTTATAGGATACATTAGTTTGGCTTCACAACCCGGCTCCATCATAAGGAAATGAGAGAAATCCTGAATGAAAAGAGTGTATTTGTGGAGGGCTGGGGACCTGGGGGTCTGTAGCACTTCTTTAGATGAGAACACAGAAGCCAGAGCATAACCCTGCATCTCCCTTTCCTTCAAAAGCCCATGGGTGGTGACCAGCCATCAGCCATCCAAAGCTGAGCCTGTCTCAGTCTGTCTATCTGCACACAATTTCCCACCCATGAAATGAATTTTGGTGGCCCTTCACTCCCTCTCCTTGTGGTGGGTGGTGGGTAGTGGTGGTGCTAACACCTGTGACTGTCTCCTGGCCAGGCTGGCTGCCCGGATCATGTGGAAGATTGAGAGGGAAGGCAGTGGACTGTCCGAGGGCTGCCTGGTCTCCATTGACGAGCTGCAGAACCACGTGGACAGCTTTGGGGAGGAGGAGAAGAAGGACCTGCGCACTGACGTGGAGAGCTTCCTCGAGTTTTGGCCGCCCCACTGCCAGCAGTTCGGCATGCAGTTCATCTCCCACATATTCGGAGTGGTATGTTGGACGGGTGGGAGAGCAAAAGGGGCAGTGTTTCTAAAGCCAGCTTTGCAGAGAAAGTCTCCAGCTGGCCTGAGCTGGGGATGGCTCACTTCATCCCTCTCTTGCCCATAAGAGGCCATACACACTGGGATAGCTGAGACTGGGCTGCAGGGGGTTTGTGAACTGCCCATTCCCTATCCCCGCTTCCTCTGCACTGACACTGGGAAACTGAGGCATGGTAAGGGCAAGCTCTGAAACATTTTATCTGTCTAAACATGCAGACAAATGGTTTGGTCAGTCGTAGGTGCTGCATTGTCATCACAAGTCCCACTGGGCATCCCTCTGCACCTGGGAGAGCTGAGAAAATATAAATATATTTTTAGTAAATAAACCTAGAATATATTTGAATATAGCAGATCTGTTTTAGTAGATACATTACTGTCTATCGATATTGTGTGTGCTAGATTATTTACATTCATGATACATAAATATGTTATATATATATAATAAAATCAGTAAAAGATACTAACTGCATTAGATAACATCCACTACCAACTTTTTTTGGTACAAATTTTTGTTCTCAGTGTAGCAGAGAGGGGAATTCCTAGAAGCCAGTTCAGGCTGACCTGCTTTGCCCCCAGCTCTGGTATGAGTTGGTTAGTGATGCACCAACCCCTCAGCTCCCAGCACTGCCAAAGGGGTCAGGGGGATTTGGAGGAGACGCATGCTCTGCTTGCATCTTTGCCAGTGACTGTTGTGGCAGAGGAATTGGTTTTGCCAGCCCTATCACAGGGAGACAACACAGAATCCTTTGGTACCACCTCAAAACCAAAATCCACTGGGCACAGGGAGACTTATGTGCTAGTGACTGGCAGAGCTTGTCCAAGAAGTAAAGAAGTACAGAAAATGCACAGAATCAGTTGAGGACGGAAATAAAACTATTAGCAAGGTAAAAGAATTAGTTAATTATTTCCTTTGGTCTATCCTATCTTCTTTTTGCAAATATTTCCTTTTTCTATGTTGGTAACGAGAGCCTTTTGCATTCATATGTGATAAAAATGTATCATATAGGCAAATAAAATAATTCATTCTTCGTAGATACGTCATGCAAAAGTCAAGCTGAAAATTCATAGCAAACAGTAGTAACTCATTTTTATAAGCTTTGAGGGCAACCGAGCAAACATGACCTTGTTGAATGCAGCTCTCAAGGTTAATTTCTAACTGATACCTGTTTTAATAAGTGTGAACTTTGCTTTCTGCTTGAATTGCCTCAAATTCATTTTCCTGTGACCTTTTTCTGAATTACTTGCAGGAAGCGAATATAAGGAAACCAATGCATGGTCAAACCAAGTTTATCTTGGGTAACCCAAACAAATATTAACAGCAAATGTTCTCCAACATTTACTCAGCTCTGCTCAGGGTTGGTCCTTGGGCATAAGTCCTGCACTTTTCCCTTGATGTTTTATCCCAGCTGGAGTGTTTTCAGCTCTTTCTCCTTTAATGCTTCTTCCTGCCTGTGTTTTTGGACTAGATCAGCTGCAATGGCTTTACTCTCAGTGACCAAAGAGGACTGCAGGCTGTTGGTGTGGGAATCTTCCCCAACCTCTGCCAGGCCAACCATGACTGCTGGCCCAACTGTACTGTCGTCTTCAACAATGGCAAGTGAGTGGATTTCTTTCCTTGGCCACAGTGGGGATGCACCCTAAGGGGCAACTCAGCAGACTCTGCCAACCCCAGTGTCAGATCCCTGCCTCAGAAAAGCTATTAATTCTTATTTCCTTCTCTAGCTCAGGAAAAAAAATAAATCAGTATTTTCTTACTAAAGAGGAACTGTTTTCTCTCTCATTGTTATTTTAGAAGTTATCGTTTTGTGCACCGTTACAAAAGATTTGACCCCAAATCCAGCAACCAGAAAATAATTTTCCCCTGTTTTTTTTTTGAGTTTTGTAACTAGACTCAAAATATGTAGATAAAGTAGTAAGTAGTTGTTTAGCTCACCCCTTATATAGAGGCTTCACAGTGATGGAGTAGATCCATTTAATAAGTTATTAAGGATTATACTGAGTCCACAGTCCAAGTTTCTCATAACCAAAGCTTGCAATCAACTGTGTATCACTATCTGCTGATGTGTTATAGCCATTCCTAACACAGCCTCATCTGGTGAGAGTGTACCATCTCCATTAACCACTGATTAACTCTTTAGCAATGGGACCTTAATGACAATTGTGACTATGTACAAGCAGAGTCATGTCCGAGTGCAAGATGCTTTAAAGCCAGTGATCATTCCCCACTCCCACCCAAGTCCTGTAAGAAAACTGCTGTGAGACAAACAAGACAGAAAGAGATTCAGTGGGAAATGCAGGGATGTTTCAGCAGAGCTGGGAGTGGAGACTGCTGCTCTCAGGGCTTGGGGCAGACCACAGGAGGGGATGCTCTGCCCTTCCCAGCCTCCGAGCCATGACAGGTATAAACTGCTGCTGATCCAGCAAGTAGCAGCGTGCTCAAGACATTAACTGTGGGAAATTGCTTGCCAAAAACTGCACAGCCACAGTATTTCCTCCAAACTTTCTGCTACGATTTTACAGCTTCCTGTCTTCACCAAAATTCAGTGCTGTAAGTTAACCCCCTCCCCAGCCTCCCCTTTAACTAACACGTTGCTTCTGCACTGTAGTTATCGCTGCTGGTTTTTCCCCATAAAACTACACCAGCCTTTATCAAGCAGCTGGTAAACAAGCAAAGAGAAAACAAAACTGCATTGGGATGATTACCTTGGTGGGATATAGAGTCTGATCCAAAGTCAGGTTGGAGTCTGTGCTACGATATCCACTTGCCCTGGATTAGTTCCACAGTGGGGTGATGGAGAGCCTCACCAAGCAGCCCCCAGCAGTGGAGGAGGTAACCAGCAGTGATAGCAGCCCTGAAGTCTGACTTCCTGGGCGGTAAGTAAAGGAATGGCATTTTATTTGCCTGGCATCTTGTCAAAGCTCCCACATGCATCTTGTTACTGACTTTAAACTTGACCATCTGGTTATTTCCCAGGTAAATTAGGAAGGTTTCTTGTCTTTCTGTGGAAACTTGATAATAAGTCGCTGTTGTGAGCTCTCTATCAACACCCAAGGCACAATAGGACCCACTAAACTCATCACACAGAGCACAGTCCTTGTGGCTGATATCCAGTCTGATTTCCATTTCAAGCTGTGTTTTAGAGGGCATGACTGCTGATGTCAGTGGAGATATTTCTGTACAGGAGAACTAATCCCCGTGTGCCTGCCAAATGTCAGAAGCAGGTTTTCACATCCCCTGACTGAGACCACTCCTAAAATCACGGTGCCAGGGCAGTTCTCTGCCAAATCCTCCATGGCCCAGTAGTGGGCAATTCGGTTCTGGCAGCTGCATAGCCAAAGGGAAGCTCTCGTGCAGTGCATCATGAGCCAGGCACAGGGAACCCCCTCATCTCCTGTCAGTGCAGTGTCCCAATGCCGTGTACCCATTTCTTTTTGTTGTACTTTTCTGTGTGTAAACTGCAGATGTTTGTTTTGTCTTTCAGTCATGAGGCTGTAAGATCAATGTTCCACACACAGATGAGGTGGGTCAGTCTTGAAAGCATCATTCCCCTCTGTTGCCCTGTACCCCTCATGCCCACTCTTTAATGGAACAGCTGCAAATCCCCTGAGGGGCTCCCTCTGTTTGCAGCAAATTTCACTTTCCTTATTTTCTAAACTTCTCCTCCTTCCCCTTGTAAAGCCCCACTAAACCCAAACCTCACTTAACTCTGCATTTTGTAGTAAATTAAAATGATAGTGGTAATACTGTGACTGTCTACCCCAGAGGGAATTCCCTCTCTGCCTTCCCACCCTTGGCTTCCTCCCTGTCAGTATTTCCCCTCTACACTTCTCATTTCTCCTCCCCTGACCATGGCAAGAGCATGAAAGTCAGAACAAGGTCTTGCTAATCTTGTGCAGCCCAAAATAAAACCATGCATATTAGGAGATGAGAAATGATTGTGTTACTGACGTACTAAATGGTCCACATTTCTCCTGCAACAAACTGCCCCATGAATGCTCTGCCTACAGCAGCAATACCATGAGATGTAGGTTTCAAACCTTTTTTATCATAATACCTGATTAATGTTTCAACTTTTAATGATACCACTGTTACCTGATTCAAACTAAATAAATCACAAAAATATTTAAAAAAAAAAATAAAGTCTCTGCTTAGCTCATGGCACTTGGTATATTATTTTCACTTCTCCTAAGGGGACACTGTTGCCTTTAAACTTTAATTTCAATCAGACGCTCAGCTTCCTCAAATAAGATGTGAAATACATTGGAAGTGCTCTTTTTCACCATTGATGCTTACTCTACTTTATGAATGGGGCCATAAAAAAGGATGCATGTGTTTCACTTCTGATTAGAGTTGCTGTTTTGGGGCAATTTGAGTTTTGAGCTATCGGGCACTCACTGTGCCTGTGCATGCAAGAATCAAGGTCCTTTCTGCTTGTGGCAGGCACTGGGAAAAGAGCATTCAAGAAGCTCAGTGATGTGCTGCTGGCTGACAGTGTCTCTTTAACTATAGCATTTAAAATATGCCATATGTTTCCTGGCTTATCCCAAAGGCTTTCAATCCTCTCCACACAAGGGATGGCTGCTTAAAATATACCTATAGTGCTTGAGCTATCAGGGGCATCGTGAAAGTCAGAGCCTTGATTTTGCTTCTCTGGTTGCATGACTCACTTTAATGAGAATCCTGTGAAGTGTGAACAGGAATGTTTATATGTGTAAATCTTTCTGATGGGAATTGCTCTTTTTCTTGCACTTTCTCCTGGAGTAGCAGGTTGCACCTTTCTCTGGCTGGTATTTTCCTGTGGTTGTGACATAACTGATTTCCTGCCCTTCGCGACAGTGGCATGTTTAGTGATAAATTTTGTATGAAATATGCTGTTGATATGATCCAACACCCAGGGAAGGTCAAGACCAGCCTCGGAGAGTAATTTTCAGAGCAGCCTTTAAACACAGAACATGTGATGAGAGCTTGTAATGGGAATTACAAGGGAATTAAAAGGGAATTGCAGGAGAATTACAATCCCTTTGCAAAAACATGATCACACAAAATAAGTCCTGTCCTCCCCAAAAGACTTACCTTTAATGCACCTGGTGAGACCTGTGAGCCCTCTGCTACCTATGACTTTGGTGAGGCATTTTTTGGGTTCCACTTAAAGCACCTCATGTTCAGGTGGGGTCAACACGTCCCCCCCAGCTCCATCTCATAGCAGGTATGTACATCAAACACGCTGTTGAGCTCACTAATAGTTGGGGGAGGAGATGGATACAGAAGCACCACCTCACAGCTGGTATTTGATAAAGTTTTTTCCCATTCTGGCCAAATTCTTCAGCGACTTTTGTCTCTCCAGCCACTGCAACTGAGAGGTGGCCCAGAGTAACTGGGAGATTCAGCGCGTAGACTGAAATGCAAGGGAATAGTTTTGAGTGCCCATGTTATTTGAGAGCCTTTGCAGGGAATAACATAATAGAAAGGCAGGTGCAAATGTCTGACTTTCCAAAAGCCTCTCATCAAGGGCTTTCCATGGATTTCTGTAACAGAGACTGGCAATTGGATTGTGGTTATAATAGTAATAGGCATCAGGTCAGAGGAGCTGTTAAAAAATAGACTCTTTCCAGATAACTGTTTCTAAGTCTTTAATGTAAAGATGCATGAACAGGGTGAGGACATCCCTGACCCAGCACCCAGAGGGAATTTGCTTTAACTTTTCAAAGCAAAAATGATACTGAAGGCATCACAGCTCAGGAATCTAGCCAGGGATGTGTGGGTAGCATGGAAATCAGTACTTAAAAAAAGACTCAGAGTCCAAACTCAGCATTTTGTTGGGTATTTCTGATATCAGGGGTTTTTTTGTGGGTTCTTTTTTGGTGAGATCTCCTGCAATGTAATAAAAATTGATGTCTAGGTTCAACACCCACCTGGATAAAGTAATGGAGCTGAAACCTGTTTATAGCTCAGCACTTTACATATCCCTGCCAGGGACTTGCAGAGGGGCAGGAAAAACTGGTGTGACTGTGTTCTTGCTCTGTATTCAGTTAACCAGAGTGCTGCTCATCTCTGCATTGCCTCCCTGGAGACCTTATGGCAAGGGGTGCCCTCTGCAAGGCAGGGGCGGGTTGCAGGATTTGTCCCTGGCCACACCTTTGCTCCTGCTGCTCCTCCAAGTGCACGTCTCATCTCCTTTGCACTCAGGATCGAGCTGCGGGCTCTGAGCAAGATTTCCCCCGGGGATGAGCTGACTGTGTCCTATGTGGATTTCCTCAACGTGAGCGAGGAGAGGCGGAAGCAGCTGAAGAAGCAGTACTACTTCGACTGCGCCTGCGAGCACTGCAAGAAGCAGGTCAAGGATGACCTGATGCTGGCGGTGAAGCAGGGGGAAAGCAAGGTACGGTTTGCCCTGCTGTGTCCAAAAGCAGTGGTGGCTGTGTCTCCTCCACCAAGGCATCTCTGTGTCTCTAGGACTGTGCTTTCTTAGTATGAGAACACTCTCAGTTAGGAACAGAGTCAGATTTCGGCAAAAGTGTGACTAGTGCCAATTTTAAAAAGTTAGAACAGAGCCTTGATTGGGCACAACACCAAGTCCACCATGCAAGGCCAGTTTAAACCCTATTATGCAATGTAAATGCAGTTTTTAATTTAAAAAAGCCCACAGAAGTTGCCTTTAACCTAAAAGTCTATCAACAGACAGAATGCAAAAATATTGGAAAATTAGGTCTAGAGATGAGAAAAATGCTGGCATTTAGGCTGGTTTTTTTCCTGAGAAACTGAAAGGGAATCATCATTTTGAGCAGCAGACAGGGAAATGTGTTGCAGGTGGTTTGTGGTGAGAGAACTAACCAGTGCTGCTAAAGATGTGTGGTTTGTACCATCACAGCGGCTCCAGGAATGTGGGAAGCCTGAACTTCCAGTCCCTCTTTGCAAAGGCCTGTCACATGTAATTTGCACCATTTCTTGACATTTGTGTGTGGTTGCTGTGGGCAGACTGTATCTGAAGAATTAAGATGTTTGACTGCTCATTTTTAAGTAATCTATGTTTTACTTGGAGGTCTCACAAGTCATTGAGTGGGAGGGTGTAAGGCTGTGTCTTGCTGTTGGCAGTGGCATGTATTGCTTGGCCAGCAGCTCCAGTTTGTGAGTGTGCTGGCAGCTCTAAGAATTTCTTTTTACTTCCTTTGCCCAAGGATGTAATTGCTTACTGTTTTTGTCTTCCATGACAGTGTTAGGTTAGGGGGTTTCTACTACTGCAAGCCTTATGAAGTATATAAGGGAAGGCAAGGCAAAGCAGGGCAATTTAATGCATCACCAAGTCATTGATCTGCCCTATTGAGGAGTCACATAATGAATCAGGCAGTACAACTCAGGGGATGATGTGGGGCAGCTCCAAACAGCAAAGGCTGGATGAGGAACTGTGACCTCAGACCAGCAGTGCCACCAGGAGAGGCCCAGTGAGATGCCCTTTCCTGAGGAGGACAGAACCCTCAGCTCCAGCTCAGCAGTTACCAGGAAACCAAATTCAGTCCTGTAACTCTTCTTTCATATAGGTGACAGTCAGGAAAGGCTGGATATTGCAGAGTATAAATCTCTTCTTGAGAAAGGTTTAGAGAAATGGAAAACTGATATGAGGGGTCTCGCATGAGAGGTGAGACATAGGACTAGAGGATACCCTTTGTTTGCTGGGTCAAGTTCTCTTCTCGTGCAAAACACCCTGCTATATAATCACACTTTAAATTATCGAGCCTTATCTTAAAGCTAATCCTGACTACTGTTCTTCCCACTGATAATATTAAGCTGTCCCATGGCTCAGTTCTCTGATGCAGAAGAATTTTTACCTGGCTTCCTGTAGCAGTATTTTTGAGCACCTCCTCCAGTAGACACCATAAAAAACCCTCAGCTGTCATTCAACACCTGCTATCAAGCCTTGACTGAGCAGTGGGACCACCAGACACAGAATGCTTTGTGTTGGAAGGGGCCTCATACATCATCTCGTTCCAACCCCTGTGCCGTGGACAGGAACACCTTCCACTAGAGGTGCACCATCCCCTTTTTGTGAGCATTAGAGGTGCTGTGCAGCACATGGCAGGAAAACATGCATTTTTGGGTGGATGTCCTCCACAGTCTGAAGTGCTTGTGGAGAAAAAGCCTGTAAGTATGAAAGACACATGATTTCAGCTGTTAAAAATACACTCCATCCACAGATAATAGGTATCCAGACTGACCTCACCCACAGAGCACGGCTGTATCACATTTTCTGAATTCAGGCACACTTGCCTGAGAGCAGCAGCACTCACAGCTGCCTGGAAAAAGTGCTAGGAATATGTGCAAGATTGACAGCTTACATCCTCAACAGCTGCTCTGACCTCCAGTCCTTCATCCCTTCCAAAGAGTAGCAAAGTTCCCATTGTTTATAATGGCAACACACTTAGGAGTCTAGTAAAGGCAAGAGTGGGTTTTTATTAGACAAAACCAGAGTGAAAATGCTGTTTAAAGTACCTATTCTGGGTGTCTTTACTCAGACAGCACAGTCAATGATTTGCACTGACATTAACATTGCCTTTGAATGTGCTCTGTGCCCCAGGACACCCTGTGTGCTGCTTAGACAGCTGCCTGAATCTGATGAGCTATGATAGCTTCAGTCTAATAATATAGGATAATAAATCATGGCACACATCCATAATATCCATAAATAGATGAGGGGTATATGGCTCTGAAAACTACTGGTTTTCCTTCCATACTAAACTTTCAAGAGTTTTTCCCAAGTAGCTGAATTTCAGGTTCCTCAAAAATCTGATTGCCCAGATGTGGGGAAAAGACAACCAAGAATCCTGTGGTGTTGACTCCAAATCTCGGCATCCTTAAGGCAATGCAATACTGAGTCTCTGCTTTTGATCCACACCAAGAGGCCCTTCCTGGATGCTGGCTCAGTTGTGTGTCTCCAGACCAGGCTTTCCCCACAAATTCCTGGAGTCACACGATTGTGGGCTGATTTCAGATTTCCCATTTATGAAAAGGAAGTTCACGATAGCTGGAACAGTTGGAAAATGCAAATTTGAAAGGCTATGAAATGCAGAAGATGAATGGCCATGCTGGATAACATAATGTTGTATTTCAGCATTAAAGGAAGAAAGAGGAGACAGCTAATGATGAGCTCGTTAGTGCTTTGCCAGGTGTGCACCAGGTCTTCAAATGCACAGCATTTCTAAGGGTGGGTTAAATTCAGTGATCTTTCTTATTCCACCCATCTCTTGTTCAAGAGCCTTATTTCTCTCAGCCAATTGCACTAGGAGCACCAGACGCACACCAGCTGGTGGCTTTCACAGCCTCTTTGGCATCTCATGAGACCTCTCATTTTCAGGATCAATTCTCTCCCTTTCCCAGAGGCGAAAAGTGGTGGGGAGAGTTGAGTAACCCAGTTATGCATGGCAGAAGTACATGGCCCTATGCTGATGAGCAACACTCTTCCTAAAGTCAGCAGGAGCTTCATGTCTCAACTTGGGGTGGGTCCATTTCAGCCGATTTCGGTCTTAGTCAGGTCTGAGGGGCACACTGGTCCATACAGGTAGGAAGGTAAGGGCTGATGTGGGAAGCATCTAACTCTGCTGATTTGGATCCCCAGACTGTGGACCAAGCACCCCTTTAACCAGGGTGTTTTGGCATGTGTCAGGCAGTGCATTTCCCTCACTGGTTTCTCCTAATGTTGTTCCCAGCCCTCTGCAGACACAGTGAAGGAAGTCATCCAGTTCTCCAAGGACACGCTGGAGAAGATCAACAAGGCCCGCATGGAGGGACTTTACCATGAAGTGAGTCCTGGTACTTTTGCACTCTTGCTCTAGGGAAAACAGGTCTTCTCCCTCTCTACATCCATGATTTAAGGATGGAACAAACTCCCCATTGCTGTAACCTGAATATCCTCATGTGCTTCCTGCCCTCTTGGCAGCTCAAATTGCAAAAGCTGACACTGCTTTCTGCCCTTTGTTTCTCTTCAGAGAGCACTCCAGGTTGAGTAACCTGGAGTTCCCTAGAGGAGAAATCTTGACACTGGATCAGGGCTAGGTGCAGGCATGGAACAGTGCAGCTCCACATCTCCACCCTGTGGGGTCATTAAGAGTATTCCTTGAATCAAGTGCTTGCAGGAGGTTGGGTGTAAGAGAATTGGGTATAAGAGCCCTATAGGCACTTGGTATCTGACAAAACCCAGCCTCCTGGAGTCTTTCTTCTGAGCAGTAGACATCACTTCTTCCTCACCAGTTTTATGAATGCAGCCATGTGAGAGAAAGCTTTGAGCACGCATCATTTTCCAAGGCTGATATTTGTCTGCAAACCAAAGCATATCTTACCTTCCCCAGTCTTCCCAGAGGCTGACTTGGCATCTGGGATTGGTATAGATCATGCAGCCCACAGTGCTTTGCAGCTTCAGGACCAAAAGTTCTTGGACTTACCCTTTCTCCCCCTGCTTCCTCCTCTTGCAGGTCGTGAAGCTGTGCCGTGACTGCCTAAAGAAACAGGAGCCTGTGCTGGGGGACACAAACATCTACCTCCTGAGGATCCTCAGCATCGCCTCTGAGGTGCTCTCCTACCTCCAGATGTTTGAGGAAGCAGCTGACTATGCCAAGAGGATGGTGGATGGCTACCTGTACGTCCGTGCCCTGGTTTTGGCAGCTCTTTGTGTTTATATAATGTTAAGCAGTGTGTTACAGGAATAATTTTCTTAGCCTGCTCCCATCAGGGCAGCGGTGCTGGAATTCAGATAGGGACCTGTTTATATCACCAGGCAGAGAGGGACCCTTGCTGAAGTGCACAGGAGCTCCCAAACACCTCAATTCACTAAACTGGACCTGGCAATTGGATCGGGTACATCTTTCCTTAGCCTTTTTGTGTTGTTTCAGAAGCATCTCAGGGCTGCCCTGACAGCAAGACACAGAGCCTAGATGCAGAACAGAGAAGCTGTCACTGCAGGAGGTGGTCTGTTCCCCTGCACCCTGCAGTAAGGAGAAGTTGCAGAGAGAGGAGAAATCATGTCAAATGGCTGTCACTCAAGATACCCCTTCACTCTTGAATAGTTCATGGATTTTATCTTGGCTAATTGGTATAGTCCTGTGGTAAAAGCTCAGTGAGAATAAAATAATTCAGGCTTAGTTCACATAGACCTAGGGAAAATCTCACAATAAAAATGATGTGCCTTATTATTACTGAGGAGTTTTGACAGGACTGATGAGTATTTAATAACAAAAAAAAAGAAAAAAAAAAGAGAGAGAGAAAAGAATAAAAAGGGTAGTGGAAACCATAGAGAAGAGAGAAAATCCCAGTTCATAATCTCATTCACCCTCCTGCTGAGAACATCCTATACTCATTTCTTGTCTTTTTGGTCAGTTCTACCCCAAAAGGCCTGTGATATTTTATTCTTTTGCAGAGGGGTGACAGAGTCACCTCCCTGGCTTGCAGGCTTGACAAGCAACTTCATTGTCCCAGACCTGGCACTGAGCTAATTGAATGACACAGAGGAAGTTCCTTCCCCTCCACGTTCCTCAGTTTTTCAGACCAGAGTGAGGACTATGGTAGTTTTCTTCCTTGATTTAAGATCTGTCAGTTCAATATGCAAAATAAGCCCTTGAAGGCAGGTTTTCAGATAAGTTCAAGCAGCTTCTAATCTGCTTCAGCTTCTGAAGTTGGATGTAGAGGAGAGGTTTCATTTTTGTCTCTTCGGGTACTGACAGTCCCCAGAGGCAGGAATGCATCTGCAGGGGGTGACACAAACATTTCTGAAGTTTCTGGAACCACCTGTTTCTCTTCCCACTTTGATTGAGATGCTGGTAGTTGTTGCATTCTCACTTCACTGAGCACCAAGTTGGTCCCATCTGAGTAGTAGGGTCAGATGTGCGTTTTGTTTGTGCCAAAATAATGTGGAATGACAGAGTTTAGTGTTCTACAACCCAGGTGTCTAATTTCCCCTGTTCACAGGTTGTTCATCTTTCACAACTCATGTCCCTGTATAGCTCTGTCCTTGGGTAACGTGTCCCTGCCCATTCTAAGTAAGGCTGCACATTTCAGTGGCACTGAATTCAGTAGTATCTTCACCTGAATAAACAACTTGCTCTTTGGCAAACAGACCACGTCACTGACAAACTTTTGTGAACCCAGACCTTTTCTGACCTAGTTACTCAATGTATTTCCAGGAAAATATATCATCCCAACAATGCGCAGCTGGGGATGGCCGTGATGCGGGCAGGAGTGACTCACTGGCATGCTGGGCTCATTGAAGTTGGACATGGCTTGATCTGTAAAGCATATGCCATTCTCCTGATAACCCATGGACCTTCCCACCCAATTACCAAAGATCTGGAGGTAGGTGTCATCTCCTGTGTTGTTTTTGCTCTCTGTCTGGGCAAAGTTGTGTTCAAGCAGTAGAAAAATCCCTTTCTTAAGAGCTGAGAGATGTATCAAGTACTGACTGCTCCTCACTGATGCAGTGGTTTTATTGAGATTGTTACAGTCTGCTGGCAAATGCATCTCCCTTCCTATGGGAAATTTTCATCCCTGAAAAATAGCTTTTATCCTGCACCAGAAAGCACATTAAAAATGGCAGCTGAGCCTTCTTTGAAACTGCTGTGCCCAAGGATAGAGCCTCCTATTCTTCCAACAGTCTGATTTCGCTGCTCTTGGATGGATGGCACTGCAATTTAACTATATCAGATTATGTATGGTGGATGTTCCCAGTTTACCAACTGATTTTCTTTATTAGTGTCCATTCTTCTTTATTTACCACTCCTCACTCCTTCTAAGCAGCAGTGCAATTTTTCCTAAGAGGACTGACAGGTGTATTTCCTAGCTTAGAGTCAAGAGCTGCAGATCTCAGGGAATTACATTTGCTCAGAGATGAGGAACTATTTACAATTGTAGCTAGGGAATCTATCATTTATTTAGCCTTTAACTCACTTGATGTGAGCTGTTGGCTTTACAGCGTTCTCCTTTATTACCTCCAAATATTTACAGGATACCAAATTAAATCCTTTATTGATGTCTTAGTCCCCACGATAGCAGAGCTATAACCTTTATTAATGCCATTTTATATCATCAGAGAAATTAATACGTACTACCTGAAGCCAACCTTTCTGTTGAATATTTCCCCTGTATGTAGCAAAGGGTGAGATCCTAGAACCTCCATTTCTATGTTTCCCTTCCCACCTATTTTAGCAGAAAAATAGTGGATATATGGCTCATGCTTATGTCTGTGCTGCTAAACCGAGGGCTGAATAAACTCACAGGCAGGTGCAAAAAGATATCCTAAAGTCCCCTCTGATCCTCTGCTAAAATGCAGCATGAGGAATGACTCTGTTGAGGAGGAATCCTGGCATCCAGGGGGTGCAACTGTGATGTGGTTGAAGAGGGACTGAGTCTCCCTCTACTCCCACATGGGGTGACCCCCACGCTGATGATGGGCCACACCAAGGGTCAGGCCCAGGCTGTGGATGGAAAGTGCACTTTGGCTTTGCACAGCATCATCTCTAAGTCCTGAGTCAGTCTGGGGAGCATGAGGCTTCCCAGGAGCTTGTGGAAGAGCTGGGTGCAGGAAGAGTTGATGCCTTCTTCCCCTTCACAGTACACAGACTTTGTAAGGGCTTGAGAAAGTAACACCATATCTGTGTCCAGGCAGCTTTGGTCCTGCTGGTGGGACACTGGGAGTGAGGTGCATCAGTTGTTACATGGACTAGGGCATCCCTGGAGGACAGTTCCTATGTTTTAGCAGTGCTTTATTCCCCGGCTTTGAGATTCCCTGCATCACAGGCTTTGTAACCTGCTGTGTCCCCCAGGTCATGCGTGTCCAGACGGAGATGGAGCTGCGCATGTTCCAGCAGAACGAGTTCATGTACTACAAGATGAGGGAGGCTGCCCTCAAAAACCAGAAGATCCAAGTCATGCCTGAACCCAGCAATGAGAACGCACCAAGCCTCTTCCACAAAAAGGAATAATGTCACAAATTCATGCCTGTAGGATAACATCACCTGTGGCACTTCCAAACACTGGGAATGTGTTATGGGAATGTGATATATCCCTAAGGATTGTTTCCAGTGGCGCCAGTCTGTTAGCATGGACCTGCTGGGGAAAAATCCTGAAAAAATCTTCTGAGGGCTTAAAGCAGAAGAGGTCTTGGCAGAAACAACATCGTTTTTCTACCGCTAGCATTAAAAATCAAAGCAGAACAACCTGTTATAAAATTATTTACATTTTTGTTGGAAGCCTGTTTCTCTCTACACAAGTCTTGATTATGAAGTCCTTTGTTAAATTTTAAAAGATTTTTCCTAAGTGGTTCTGTTACTTCCTTGGGATTACATAATTTCTTACCTGCGATGTCCATGGGATGGCAGAAGGGGAAGCTTGTTTCAAAAGTGTCATGTATGTCTGTGGACATGGAGTGCAAAGTCAGTGAGACCCACAGGTGGTGTTTGTGTTCAGTGGTGTATTTTTTTGATGAAAAACTGCTATAAAAAATGATTCTACAGCTGGCACAGGTGCAACATCAAACTGTGGGCACTCTGTAAGTGAGACTAAGTGTAATTCCTACATCAACATAAGTTAATTAGGGCAAATTAGTCTGCTTCTCCTTGGTTAAAAATCAGAAAATGTCTGCAGTGATGGCACACATGGACATGAGATGGGTCCATGCCAGAAGCCAGTTGCTCTGCTGGGGTGCTCTGGCTGTGTGGATTGTTCTAACTGAACAAACAGTTTCCAAGGAGTGGTATCCACCTTTGCCCACCTGAGGCCTTTGGGCACCTGGCTTTTGACTTAGGCAGGTGCTTAGTGGATTTTACACTGAGCAAAAAAGGGATAGCCCGTGGATCAGCTGCCAGTGGACATCTAACAGAGCTAAGGAAAAGTCAAAAGGCAACGGTTGGCTTTCTAGATAAAGAAAGGTCTTTTCTGTCTGCCCATCTATCTCAAAATCTAGGTGGTTTGCTCCAGACTTTCAGTGGCAGCCAGGAGGTGAAAGGGCTTGTTCAAGAATCCCATACCTACCTCTCAGCAGAATAGCAAGGAAACAAAATCTGGGCTTTTCATGTTTGGCATTTCTCAGTGATTTTGCTGATGTTCTCCAGGTCTGAGTTCACTGGAGATCCACATCTATTTTTTAGGCACTGTTGAGCTAAGCCCTTCCGTTTGTCTGTGGCATGCCTGTCTGTGGTGCCCAGCATGACAATCCACATTCATTCAGTTCTGAGCATGAGGATCAATGTTGATCTGTAATATGAAAACCCTTCCTGGGGAGAGAGGAGTCCTGGGAGAGATGCATGTGAGAACAAACTGGTCCTTTAGCAACATGTGTTAAGGTTTCAAAAGGAGATGGGGAAGCATTTGTGGTGTTTTCTCAACATCCTGAGCAGCTTTGAGCAGCTTTAAGATCATCCCAGTTAGGAATCACACCAGCCATATACCAATTTCCCAGTAATGACTCCCAGTTATCATCCAAGCAAAGGGCTTGGAAAAGGCAGATAAAAAGGGAGAGTTTCCTTTCCTGTGTAGATCAGAAAATCACATCTCCATCTGCCTGCAACACCAAGCAAGTGTGTGGGAGATGAGTTTGGTTGTCCCTCTGTGTCTACAGTGGAAACAACCAGACCACCTCTGCCAGGAGTTAACACCTGTATTTCACCCTGGAAGAAGTGTTCAGTTCCAGTTCAGTGCAATTTATCAGGTGCAGTTTGGAGTGAAACACACACTGGACACCTGAAGGCAGTTTGGGGCCCTCCTACAGGTGGGAAGGGTTGGGAGGAGATGGGAATGGGGTGGCTGGAGCCTGTAGGGCTGGATCCTATTGCAGAGGTGTGAGGATGAAGATGGTGGTTGGTACACATGAACTGCCCCCATTCTGGTTGCTTCTCCAAGGCAGCTTTCCAAGCAGGATCACTGGCATTTCCTTGAGTCCACCCAAACCACCCCATCCTTTGGCCATGCTGGTCACCTTGTGATCACTTAGATCATATTTGTTAGGAAAGAGAACAGAGCTGTTTTCCTGCTCTTCCATCCATCCAAGGCAGCCACAGGTGCAGGACCCACTAGGACATCCCCAGCAGGATGCTGGCACCTGTGCCCAGGAGGGAGCTGGAAGAGCACTCATCAGCATGGTGCACATCTCAGAGGGTCACTCAGTGGCTCTGAGCCCGCACTCAGGCTCAGCTCCATTCCCCAACCTCATCACACCTAAGCTCAGCCTGTTGTCCAATTTCTATCAGTGCCTGCACAAGTTTTGGAGGCTGGAGTCTCTTTATAGTGGCAGCGAAGAGACTGATGACAATGAAGTAGTTTTTCATAAAAATTTTATTTTAACTGACACATTTTACACAGTAAAATGATTGGTATGTTCAAGGTTTCTAGACTCTCTTGCTGATTCTCTTGCAGGTAAGGTCACCCATCATCATTGTCTGAAAAAACAAATGGAGAGTGTTAGCTTTTTATGTATTGGCAGAATCATAGAACATCTCAAGTTGGAGGGGAACATAAGGATCATCATGGTGCTTAACTCCAAACTTGTACTTAGAAAGGAGCTGGTCTTGCAAACCAAAATAGGTCTGATCTCCAGTCTATCTCCTACAAATTGAATTTTTAAAGCTTTGGATTTCTTCATGAATATCCCAAAGCAGGTATCCCCCAGTTGGGACCAGTTTGCTGCACCACTGCTCTTTAAGGGTGCCAGGCCAAGACACATGCCTTTACCTTTGGGTGGGTGAGCATATGCCCTCATCACCTGAAACCTTGATCAGCAGTGCCTAAACTGGGGTCTTAAAAATACTTTTTGGGTCAGACTCTAGTGAAAAACTGCCTTCAGTGCCTGGCTGTAGAGCCTGCATGCAAAGCACAGGCTCTTCTCCAGCACCTCCCCCAGGTCCTCAACATCCCTGTGGGCTTTCTAGAGCCAAGCCCTGAAGGCAGCTCTAAGCACCATTACTCCGGCCATTGCCCTTCTATACTTACATGGGTGATGGTGTCTCCATTGAGCTCGGTGATGGATTTCAGCCCTTTCACGTTTGCGATCAGTTTGTTGTTACCCTCCATCTGCACCATTGCCTGGTAGAAGGAGACAAAAGCATTCACGTTATTGCTGGAGACCACCTCAATCCCTGCCTTTTGTCCTTCCCCTTCTGTAGTAGGAGAGGACTGCAGAGCCATCTGGGCTGGGCCAGGGCATGCTGTGTCATCTCTTCACCACCCACCTATTGTACATTGCTGCAGCAGCCTGCGTTGGGGAGAGGTTACTGGGAGCTGGGTGACAGCATGGGGCTGAGGGGAGTCTTGATCAAAGTGGGAAACTATTTAAGGAGCTTTCAGAAACTCAGGCATAGCTGGAAAGCTCTCCAAGGGACAGGCACATCTGCTGAGTCTCTGCTCCCGCCAGGAGCTGCACATCTAAAAAGGCTACAGGCAACACCAGCATCCCCAGGGCAGCAATCACTGATCATTGAAATTACTCATAAATAACTCAGCAGAGCCCATTTCTGTTTATCTGTCTTGCCCAGCTATAAGATGTGTTCATCTGTCCTTGAGCTGCTGGTTTGCAGTGGGCAACACCCTTCTAAAAGCTGTTTCCCCCTGGTTTATCCCAAAGGGACTTCAGTGATGCTGAAAATTGTGATACAGCCAGTGTGGCTCTCACAGCCTGATTCACCAAGGCATGTCTTTGGTGATCATCCCTCTTATTTTCAAAAGTTCCTGCAGTATCATCTTCTCCTGAGGTAGAGGTGAGAGGCAATATTTGCTCTCACAGGTGCTGCCTTTGCATTTTATGAACCATTGGAAACTAATGTCCAGGAACTAGACCTGGCCCAGTTTCAAGGGTGATCACTCCTCATCTTGCCAAATCATCTCACCCAGTGTAAATAAAAGTGGTGGAAAAGGGTAGCAGAGAATTTAACAGCTACTGGCGCTTAAAAGGAGAGATTTATTAGTTTATGATTCATTGTCTGACCTTCCTGCACTACCTTTCAGTCAACAAAATGAAGGTGGAGGTATATTTTGTGTTGCAACATGACACAAAGTCAATCCCTTCCACCTCAAATCTTTCAGAACTTTTGCTGTCAGAAAAATTTACCAAAGCATCTCTATCTGCCTTTTCCAAATGGTATATTAAAACACTGTCTTCCAGTGTTTTCCAAACCAGCTATTAAAATAGCTTTCCAAATGCAACACTTCATCTGCAGAAGTGCTTTAACACCTGTGGTCTGGTCAGTCCCTTTGCTCCAATGCAGAGGGAATGGCTGGAAAGGAAATTTAATGTCCCTGCACCCCCACAGCCCTGGCAGGGGAGGGGCTGATCACTCACCTTTGCTTTCTCTCCTGTCAGCATCTCAATCTCACACTCCTCTCCGACGGTGAACTCGTTTTTCAGCACTTTGGAGCCAGTGGTCACAGTAACCTTGAACTTCTTCCCATCCTGCACAATTTCTGTGGTGCTCTTGATGTCCTTGCCCTTCTGGATCTGGTCATCAGGAAGCCCTGCCCAGAAACAAGAGACATTAAGTGAACTGTGGAGCCAACTGTGTGCAGATTGCTGCTGCCAGATGAATTTGGCATGATTTTGGGATCTACAGCTGGGAAAATTTCTGTTCCAGTGTGGAGGAACCTTTTAATGATGATGCTTTCCTAAGAGCCACATATCCCTGAGTCTACTGGGGAGGAAGAATAGTACTGTCAGCCTGGATTTTGTGTGGGATCTAGACATGTCCCTTGTCTCACTAACCTGTCTGGGAGCACAGCAGCTACCTTCCTGACTAAGAAAGAAATCCTGCTTTCTTTCCTTCACTGAGAGGTAAGGAAAAATGGAATAAATCAAGGCAGAATGAAGAAACCAAGTGGGTTTTTTTTTTATGAGATTCAGGGTCTCTCAGAACCAGCATACTAAAGTCTTCTCCCAAAGCCTGAAGCTGATCTGACAGGTAGAGCCCCCTTGACACATAACTGTGCAGAAACAGTGCAAAGTCTCCTGAATCCCTGACAGATCACATTCCCTGTCACAGGCTCTGGTGGAAATCTATCTAGCCACATTCAGCATTCAGCATTTTAACAACTCCAGCTATTTTTCTGGTGAATGGTGGGATGTGGGGTTTTGCAGCATCACTGAGCAGTAATGCAGTGGTTGAGCAATGCCCTACTTGCCCTCAAATTTCACAGCATGATGGAGCAGATCTGCAGTCCCCCTAAGCCACCACGGTCCCACTGGTTTATCACTTGTGTGCAGCACTCGGCCACACTGGCCTGTGGCTGCAGAGCCTGTCGGGACTGTTTCCCTGCAAGCCATAAAATTTCACCCATCATCTCTTGACATGCAGCCCCCAGCCGAGGAGAGGCTTTCTCTTCTATTTTGAGATCACATATCCACACACATACATTTAAAAACCCCAACAACTGCAAGGTGACAGACAGAAATAGGAAAGCTGAGAGATGTCTCAATCTACATCATCAGCACATCAGCACAGCTGACTCCCAAAAATTAGTGGGATATGCAGAAGCAAAGCAGCACATAGCATATGCAGGCACTTACCAAGGGCTTTCATGAAGGCCTCAAAGTTTTCCTGGGACTGGAGCTCGTACTTTCCAGTGAAGCTCATGATGGAAAGGTTCTCTGTGCTCCCAACACAAGAGAAGGTACCTTGCTGGTAAGCAGAGCTTGGTTTTATATGGTCCCTTCACCTTAAAAGGCGGCCAGAGGTGAGATGATGTAATTGTTTTATGGCCATGTTCAAACATTAACGTAAAACTGGGCAATGGTCAGCGATAAATTGCTCTACATTTTACAGACTGCAATTTACAACGTGGGGGCAGTGAAAATCCTATAAAATCCATTTTATTGAGGTCAAAATGTGGCATCCATAAACAAATGATTAAAAAAAGAATAATAATTGTGCAAAGAGATTAACAATCAGAGGAACGAGCCTAATCATCTGATGAGCTTGCAGCCTGGAAGCACGCACCTGGAGGAGGAGGAGAAAGTGGTGAAAGATTGTGTGTCCTCTGGAGATGACTCCAGGGAGTTTTCTGATCACTGCTGTGTGCATGCAGGGTCTTTAGCACTGGTGTGAAGAGTGCCTGCACACTGACAGGGACTGAGTTGTTCACAGACCCCACAGACCCCACAGACACAGGCCTCAGATATAGTAGTACTCACAAAACCATCATTGTCCCAGACCAAAAAACATGACTCAAAATCAATTCCTGGGCTTGCACTGGCCCATCTGAAGACTGCAGTCTAATTCAGGCTCCATCACTATGGCCCTGACTCTGAGAATGGGGTTTTGTGTGCATAGATGAGCTGGTGCCATTAGCGATCTACCAAGGCCAAAACTCCCTGTCCCCTCCTTTTCCCTTCATGTACTGAAGGAGAATTCCAGCCCTCAGAGCTGCATTTTTGCCAAATGCCACATCAGAAGCAGTCCCAGTGGCAGCCTCCAAGCTGAGCCAGGTTCCTCGCTCCAAAACAGGAGTCAGAGCTGGGCTCCTCTTCCAGTCCAGTCCCTTTGGCTGAGCATCCCAGATTGCTGGTTGGCACCACGAGCATCCTTCCTCTGGGTTTGTACTACCAGGCTCAGCCTCTTGCTCCTGTCTCATCCTCTGCCCTAATGAGTTCATCCTCCCTTCCAAAGTCAGCTCAGGGATTTCCCCCCTTTTCACTCACATGCCTTCTCCTCCTTGCATTCTTCTATTTTGCCTTCTCATAGCATCTTTGTCCTCTTTTAAGTGAAGTCATGGGTAAGAATGTAAAGGACCTGTCTCCTTGCGGGTTGGAGTTGCTGTCCAAGCCTTCTGCAGCCGCCTGTCCTGCTCTCACTGGCTCAGCCAGGCTGCTCCCTGTGCTGCAGTGGTGCTCAGTGACACTGCCTGGGCCAGTTCAGCCTCAGGTTCTGGTTAATTAGTACAGGCAGTGTCTGCCGGACAGGGCAGGAGAGGGAAAACCTCGGCTGGTGGGCTGGGCAGTGGATGAAGTTGTCTGGGGGGAGGAATCTGTAGGGGATGTCAGAGAGCACTCTGACACATGGATGTGTGTTCAGAGAGCACTCATGGCATGTGGGTTGATTCTGGAATTTCTCCAAACAGTTTTTTTTTGTCCTTTTTTTTTTTCCCTTTTTACCCCATAGGAATGCAGTCACCTTAGGAATTGCATTTTATCTTTTTCTCTGCCCGGGGTGAATACCCTGGTGTCAGAATGGACTGCACTGACACGTCCCTTTTCAGTGTTTCGTTTCCTTCATGATGACACCGGTGACAGCTCTCCAGCCAGATCTTGGCACCAGCTGGAGCTGGCAGTTCCCTGCTTCTGCCAGGCAATGTTCTCTGGCCATGGGCCACCTGGAAGCACATGTGTGCCTCCCACATATCCCTGCCTTGGACGTCTAGCTGCTCCTCCAGGCAATTCAGGTCCCCTCTCTTTGCATGATGGGGAGAGAGATTCAGACTCGAAAAAGCTGCAGAGTTCCCAGGCCCACAGTGTCCCTGGTGGCCAAGCTCCTGAGGTCTGTATGTCACCCATCAAATGTTAAAAGGGGAATATAATTGTCCAGGGCTCTCCTGGTAATTGTGCAGAAATTGTGCGAGTAGTTCAGAGAAATGGACAACTCACAAGAAAATTCCCTCCATTTGTGACCCATATTGTTTTCTGCAGGTATCCTCTCCTCTTCTATTTACTGTGAATAGGTATAACATATCTATGCTCCCAAACTTGGTGTATTGGATAAATGTGGACTGTGGATCACTGCTGAAAAATTTGGAAATGCAACCGAGTTTTGATCAATAATCAAAAATAAAACCTCTTTGTGTTCTATTTGACTTGGGTACTTTTATTTTCTTTATCAAAGAAATTCAGAAGTTCTTTATAAAAAGAAAGAAATGCTTATTGAATGAAATTTGGCCAAGGTAATTATTATCTAGCCAGACCTACTGAGCAAACTGCAGGTGAGATAAACTTAATCTCAATAGCAAAGTTCAGAATACTTGTACATCTCCGCACTAGAATACGGGATCTTTTAAAATATGACATCATTTTAACTTTCCAGGGCCAAGTAAATGAACCTGATTAGCATTAACACAAGGCCAAGTAAATTGATAATTTGATTAAAATAAATCCATACCCTAAAACCTGAACCTGGTTTGTAGAAAGAGAAAAGGCATGGACCATTTTCAAAAATTATCAAGGAAACTACATCTTGTGGGAAGCCAACAGGTACTTATGTGTTCAAGTTTCTTTGAAAATAAAGGATAAGATCTTAGAAACTTGTCAGAAAAATGGACACAAGTGTCTCATTTCTGCTTTTTGCACCTGACTCAAAGATATGGACATGCAGGCCTTCTCAACACTGTTCTAGATGTCTGAGCATTCTGTGTCCCAGGTGATGAATCAGGGAAATGCCTGTTTGGAGGGACCTCCAGAGGTTACTGGTTCAACCTCCTGCTCAAAGCAAGAATAGCACCCATGGATCAGCAACGGTTTTGGCCAAATCCCAAAACCCACCTCCTCTGCCTCTCTGGGTACTCACCCTGGGCCTCTACCACTCACCTCTTGAAGTAGAGGTGCTCATCCCAAACCTCCCAAAATACAATTTGTGGGCATTGTCTTGTGTTCTACCATATGCCATAATCACGAAGAGTTTGGCTCTGTCACCTCTAGTAGCACCATGTGGAGCTGCTGCATGTTTTTGTCACGTTTCCTCCACCCTTCCCTGGGATTCTTGATCTCATCTCCCACTTTCACTCAGTGTCTGCCAAGGCACTGGGAAAGAGCTCTCCTATGTGCACCTCTTCTTGATTATTTGGACATAATGTTGGGAAACAGGATTTTGAGTTTTAGGGTTCCTACAGAAAAAAATATCTCTCTGCCTCCCTCAGCTGGAACTAAAACTCTAAGTTCTGAACTACGAGACCAACTTTACAGCCAAAGCACTGTGTGGGGAGAGGCACTTTGCTGTAGCCCACGGCAGGGTACCTGGCAGCTTTGTGGAGGTCTGGGAATGTCTTTATGCACCTCATCTCTATCACTTATCTTGCTCTTCTTATTATCCCACCAGTGACTCCCCAGATTTCAGGAAGCCTTTGGTTTCACCTCAGTGTTTTGGTAAGCTGGGACTGGGCTCTACACTAGGATTTTCTTAGGCCAAATGTGAAAGGCTACAAGCCAGGGATTTGGTTGATTTTTGTGGATTTTTCTAGTGCAGGTCCAGTTGGACACCCCAAGAGCCTTTTTTTTAAAAGCTTGATCACAAGCTTGCCAGTCACAGATCCCCAGGTGGGCTTCCTTCTGTCTCAACCTATAGTATTGCTTGGGTAATCCCTATTTCTGCTGTCCTTGAACCTGTGAACTTGGTCTATGGCCCAGTTTTCACATCTTTGGTCTGATTACTTTAAAACTTGAGGAACAAAGGTTTCTTTGGCAGGCCACATGACTACATTGCTCCAAAAGTTGGGATGGGATGGGAAAAATGCCACTGCTGCCATGAGCTCTCTCTCCCTCTTGGTTTCCACCAAGTTTTCTTTGTGCTGCATTACTAAGATAACACTGAAATGAAATACAGTGCTTTTCCCAGATTTCTCTCTTTTTAAAGCAGTCTTGGCAGTCTTCTGGAGACTCCTGCCTCCAAGCTGCAACTTCCAAGCTGCAGACATGCAAGCGCCAGTTCATGCTGGTTCTGATTAGATATGCCACTATCAGAGCCCTGATAAGGCTGCCAAAGGCAGTGAATTGTACAGAGACCTGCTGCTTGATAAAGCTTTCCATCGATGCTGATATTCAGCAAAGGGCAGCTCTCAGCCCTTGTCATCTTATTACAAAGGTACCAAAGGAGCAAAGGGTTAGTATTGCATCTCTGAAGGCAAGGGAGCTCTATCAGTGATAGCATGAGACCTATCACTGACTTAGCTCTGCTTGCCAACCATCACCTGGGGAGCAGAGCTTACAGAAGAGCTGGGGTCTTACATTAGAGTAGGAAAAAAGCTGCTGACTGTGCCACTCACCTCCCACTCTCTTGCCTCAAACATCTGCAACATAGTGCTGTAGCCTCTCAGTGGGCACATGGACCCCTCTGCTTATTCTCTCAGAGGGTATATATTGACTTTCCTTGGAGCTTGGCCTTTGGTGGGATGAGGGTGTCCTACATCCCCATCCCACTGCCCAGCTCATGGAGTCAGGCTATAAAGACTGAAAATGGTGCTCATTACCTGGTTTGTGCCAGGGCAACGAAAAAAAAATGTAGAGAAACAAATGGAGCCATTAGCAGTTAATGTTCCTGAGTGAGGAAGGTCTGGAAGACTCCCTCAAAGCAGACCCAGTGAACATTTAGCCAGTGCAGATGGTTCATCTCACCCCACCACATGTCTGCAGTGCAGATGTCTCCATCTGATCCAGGTACATGAAGAGCCCCTGAGACACAGTGGAGATAAGTAAAACTAAGCACAAATTGAGGAGACTGGGATGCTGGGATGGAAAGAAGAGCAGTCTCCAGTGGTCGGGTGAACTCCTGTCCTGGAGGGACACCTGGCTGTCGCTGTGGGCCACTGCTCACCTGTCCAGCTGTTCTGTGCTCTCCTTTGTCCTGATTTATTAAGGTCAGTGGCTCACTTAATGCTCCTCACAGTGAATTGCAGCTAATTGATCAAGGAGAGCTTCTCTGGCCCATACAGGCATGAAGAGGAGCCTCTGTCTGTCTCTCTCTGAGGCAAATATATTACCATAGTTTATATGTAAAATAAAGGACAGTTCAAGCAGTAACTCCCACAACCTTCCCTAGCAGATGGTGCTCCTTGGCTGGGGAAAGTAATGACCCAAGAATGATGCACTAGCCAGAGGGTCAGTGCTGAGGCAGGACGCTCCTGTGAGGAGGGCAGAGACATTGTGTGGGGTCTGAAAACACCTGAGTTTTCACGAGATTTAGGGCCATGGAGATGCTCCATGGGAATCAGCCGTGGTACCAGCAAGGCCAGAGCTGTGGACAAAGTCCGGGGTTGCCACTGTCCATGTCCCACTTGGTCCTATTGTGTTTGCTGCAATCAAAGTGCCTCCCTGAGCATAGGTATACCCATTTTTCATATTATAAAGCACATGAAGACTGCCTGACTTTCCCAAAGTCACCTGAAGAAACTGATAAAACAAACGTGCTGTAACTGCTCAGCCTCCACAGCATCTCCCTTGTTGAGTCCCTAGCGGGTGGTCATAGACCCCATATCCTATGGGATTGCAGATTTTAAGATAAAATTAGGCCCAGGGGTATAATGTAAACTTTGGTACAGTAGGACCAGATTGCACAACTTTCTCCAGGTAACAGTGTCTCCAGTTTCCCACCACAGGAGCCAGCACTGCACAATCCCTTGCTCTCCCTTTCTGCTCTGCCCTTGGCACTTTGGCCTATAAGACCCAAACCACAACACAGATGTCCTTGAGCTGGTTGTGAAATACCTCCCTCTGAGGAAAGAGTTGCACCCAGCTGTGGGGAAAGGGCCGATGTGCTGGCAACTCCTTGCCCTGCAAAATCACCAGAGGTGGAGGTGGAAAAGTCTGTATGTGCACATTTGCAGATGAGAAGAAATGATTCATGTGGCCATTCTGTTTCGTGTCATCTGAGATAGCGACAATTAATGTCAAATTTAGAAAGGGGAGGAGAGATCCACCTTTGCTGTAACAAAGATGCTGCTTCATACACTTTAATTCATTTACAGTTGTACATTTCTGCCTTATATCTCCATGACATGAGGCTCAGACAAATTATTCTGGGTACACATTTGTCTGTGCAGCTGCAGACACTCTGCAATCTTTCTTAGCTCCCCTTCCCTTGCCCTGGATTTCTGAACCTGACCAACATGTGGGTCTGCCCCTGAGAAAGGCACAACTGAAATAGTTTGATTTCTGCCAAAACTTTACTTTTGGTTGTTTTGGTTTTTTTTGGTCTGGAATCTCCCTGTTTTCTCTGTGAAAGTTCACACTTCTGTGCCTGAGAGGGCAGAAGACACTTCTTCAATGAGCCCCCTTAATATTGTATATTTTTCTCAGCCAACATAACACACTTTCCACTGGGATGTACTCTGTATGGGGTAGTAAACAGCATTGCAAAACTCCAAATATCCTGATCACCCCCTTACTGAACCTGCCTGGTGTCACATGGGTCACTTATAGGTCTGAAAGCTTTTATTTGTGTGTGTTTTTCAGACCTCTCACAGCTTGTGGGCAGAGACAGGACTTGGAGATATGGGGAGATTTTTGTGCTGCTCAGGGTTACGTGACACTTTTTATTAAATTTGTTGCATTCTGGACCTGTTTGAGAGTTGGGATCCTTTCTGTGTGCCCCTTTCTGGGTGTTTCCCTGAGGATAGGAGAGATTCTCCTGAGAGCAGAGTGATAAAAACTGTTCTGTTGGCTCAGCCTTCTCAGCTTTGCAGGCTGACCTTCTGCTGCGGGACACCGCCTGTGCCTCCTCTTCCTCAGCTCCAAACCCGGGCTCTTTGGAGAGGTGTTTCCCGGCTGTTGTCGGGATGGCTGGATGTCCCTGGCCCGAAAGGTGAAGGCGTCTGTGGGAGGGTGGGAAAGGCTTGTGGGAGCAGGGAAAGGCTTTCCAGGCAAGTGGTTGTGCATCTCCTACCCGGACACAAGGCATTGCCGCCATCTAGTGACATGGGATTCACCGGCACAGCCTGTGGTCCCGAGCGCTCCCGGGGATGCTCTGCGGGGAAAATGGACCAGGGATCCCAACCCTAAGTGTTGCTTGTGCTTGGGACGTGTAGAGGGGCCCATTGCTGGAGAGAATGAAAAAGGTGCTCGACAAACACGAAGCTGAGAGTGTTGCCATGCCTGTCTTTGAGTGCTGTAACACTCGGGGCAGAGACCTGAAGTTTTAGGGGGATCTGTGCAGGAAGAAATTTTCTTCTCTCTGTTATATGTGCCCTTCTGCTTTCTTGGTCCTCATCACACATTTGGATGCCTTTGGAAGATGAAGAAGGTGAGAAAATTCTGTCTAGAGGGATGAAAACTGTGTACTAAAATAAAAATATTAAAAAGTTGGAAAAGTCAGACAGCAGCTGTAGCTGGGGTTTGCAAAAACAACTGATTCCTGACATATGAGTCCAAAGAGCATGAACTGCTCAGGAACAGACAAGGTCCAAAGTGGAAGTGCTAATCCCAGCAGAAATATGGAGGCACTGAGTAAGACCAGGTTAATTAGAGGCTATTACATTTTCCAGCTCGTGATCTGTTGCTGCAGTGGATGAGTCCTGACAGGCTGGTGTGCACAGGCATTCTCTTCTCCTCCTGTCTTTTAAAGTTCAAAATAATATTAAATAATCATAGAATGGCCTGAGTTGGAAGGGATCTTAAAGTTCATCTTGTTACAGCTCCCCTGCCTTGGGAAGGGACACCTTCCACTAGACCAGGTTGTTCAGAGCTCTATCCAAAATGAAATGCCACTCTAAACCTGAATGCACGGAAATTGCAGGGCTGAGCATGGGAGAAGCCTTCCCAGTAAATGTCACTGTCCTCCCAGTGAGTGTCCCAGGCACACCCCCTGTGTTCTGTGCTTACCTGTGGCTGCCACATCAGCAGTACCTGCATCCCAGCATTAACCACTGACCCTGTTAATGAGGGTTATCACTGCTGATAGGCCCAGGGCATAGGTAGAGCTGTGGCAGTAGCCCTGCTGCTATTTCTCTCTGCAAATGCAGAGAGCAGGTATACTGGTATAACCTATTTTTGCAGGGTTTCTGCATCCCAGGGGGATTTAATGCTGAAGGGATCACCAATCTCATTGTAAACTCTTCACTTGAAAAAAAAACCTAGATGAATCAGTGAAGTCATCTTGTTAGCTGTGCTAAAACACACAATAAAAGAGCTAGACATATGGTAAGTAAATGCCCAGAGACATAATGTCCTGGGGCAGTGGGAATAAGTGAGGTTTCATTGCAATGCAGCTTTTCACGTGGATTTGATCCTTTCCTTGTTCTAGCCTAAGTTTGAGCTGAGCTCAAAGTGTGCTCTGTCTCTGCATGGGCAAGGAAGGAAAATTCTAAATTTGCCTTAGCACACTGTTATGGGAGAGGTTAGAGGAGGCAAATCATGTATCCTGCAGTTTTTAGCATTTCCTTTATTTCTAATATTTCACTGTTTTGTCCAGAGGTGCTACTTGCAGTTTTTTGTGTCAGCTACCACTGGAGGATGATGAGGTGCTAAGGCTCTGTTTCAGAGGCATTGGCCACCCACCTCAGCAGACCAGATGGCCCTGAGGGCTTTTGATGACTCCAGGAGTGGCCCTGGGGAGGTTTCACTATCGATTTAAACTTGAGCCACCCCTGATGAACGAGATCCAGCCCTGATGCCTGTTTTTTCCCAGCACCTTCTGAAAGGATGTGGATGCAAAACTTGGGTTGAGATGGACACCCAATTCAGGGTCAGCACCACACTGCATGCCAGTGTGCCTTGAGGACCTGGTGGCTGTGGGTACAGAGAGGTCACAGCAGGCTTGGGTGGCTCAGGCTTCATCTTCGCAATTTCAGTAGGAATGCTGAGCACAGAGATTTCCCGACAGTGGAGTGATGTGGGCTGGTTGGGTGATATAATTTATATAATTATAGATAAATAACTCCCTGCCTAGCTGATTTCCTAGAGATGTGCTCTACTCTGTGTGAGCTCAGATAAATTATTAAAGAGCTTCTGTTTGCTTCCTGCTCTGCACAACACCACCAGGGGCAACTTTGCTCAGAGCCTGAAATTTTGCCTCTGCCTCCCTCTGAGGAGCTTGCAGCAGCAGCCCTTTGGGATGCTGGGTGTAGAAAAGCCTGTTTCCATGTCAGTGCTCAGGGCAAGGACTGGACCATCCTCTCCTGGAGACTTTCCTCATGGCTCCAGTTGCTCACCAGAGTTAGAGAGGCAATGCAATGTGTCAGGCTCCAATGCTTCTGGCAGATGTGTCCCTTGTTGCAGGTGTGAGCTCACAGTGGGCTGTTATCAGCCATTCCTTGTACCTCTGCACCTTGCCTGCCTGGGCTGAACTCCCCATGCAGGCTCCAGCAGTGCCTGCTGAGCTGCACCCTGGGTCTCTGCAGCCACTGATCCTGTCTCAACCTTTCCCTTCAAAAAGCACTGACTATATTAAAATAAAAAGTAGGAAAAGGATGCACAGGTCTTCCCTGCAAAGGAGAACTGATTTTTTTTTTATTTTTTTTGCACAGCCCCCCCACCCCATGCCCCCTCTCCCATGCCTGTTTCCCATCAGTACAACAGGGATGTTAGGAGGATGATTTTTTTTGCACAGCTGATTTTGGTTGCAAGGGACCTCTGGGACCTTCTTTAAGCAGGTTCATTCTCTGGGTTTATACTGGAGACAAGCAACTCTCTGTGCCCCGTGCTTGATCACCCTCACATTAAAAGCTTTCCCCTAATATTTAACTGGATTTCTGGGCACCACCAGGAGCAGCTCAGCTCCATCTTTCCTGGATATTCCCATTCCCAGGCTCTGTGCAGGGAGGCTGTCTCTGCTGGCTGTGCCACGGGGAACACTGTCAGGTTGCAACGGGGACAAGTTTCCCGTGAGCACCAGTGCAAAGGGTGGCTGGGTTGGAAGCGGTCGCAGCAAGTTGTTTGTCCGCTTTCCTGCCGTGTCATCCCGCACCAAGGGGCTGGAGCATTGGCCCAAGTGCCTGAGGTGGGAGCAGCTTTGGGGGTTCACAGGATCGGGGTGAGAAAAGGCCTCTCCCAGCAGCGCCGGCGGCTGCTCGGTGGGATTTGCATGGACACAGAGGATTTAGCTCAGCCCCTTCCTACACTGAGTCGAATCCTGTCCTTAGTTTAACCCCTTTGAACAAAATCAGCCTGCTCTAAATACGTAGTTATTCCATTTATTTATTTATTTATTTATTTATTTATTTATTTACTACAGCTTTGGCAAACAGCCCACAGGGGACGTGACGTTCTTGTGCAGCGGCTTCTGCACCGTCAGGGCTTTTCCTCAGGCGGGAAATATCTCCGGGCAGGGTGGGAAGAGTGAAGGGAAAGTGGGACAAGGATCCTCCAGCCACCTTGGCACAAATCCCAAGCAGCCTTTCCACCACCTGCAAAATGCTGCGTGCCCAACACTGTCCCTGGCTGTGCCAGCTCCCCATGGCTTTGTTTTGGGAGGAGGTGGTTTGTTCCCTGAGGAACTCTGTATGTCCATAGGGGAAGTTTTCAAGGGGGTCAGTCTGGGATGCAGGGGTGCTGCTCTGGGTTCCTGGCAGTGACAGCAGTCCTTGCCCAGCAGCCATGGAGTACATCAGCACACGGGGAGGCACGAGGGCTGTTGACTTCGAGGGAGCCCTTTTCTCTGGCTACGCACCCGACGGGGGCCTCTTCATGCCCCAGAGCATCCCTTTGTTGGACAGGGACACCCTGCGGCGCTGGAGCAGCCTCTGCTACTGTGAGCTGGTCAAGGAGCTGTGCTCCCTCTTCATCTCGGCTGAGCTGGTCCCACGGGACACTCTAAACAGTGAGTGCAGCCACACAGGGAGCTGCTCACAGGGATGTGCGTGAGGATTTTAGGGTGTTGAGATGCTTCTGCCAGCCTTCACCCCATCTTCTCACAGCCTCCCAGAGGATGCAGCCTGCTGTACCATTGTCTGCTTCTTTCTGTATCCTAATTGCCTTTGTTACCTTGCAGGAAAAGGTGTTCCCTGTGTGCAAAGAGGGATTCTGGTGACTTCAGTAGTGATGGCTGATGCTCTAGCCCTGCTTCCAGCTGAGGCACCCTGCTGTTCTGCTGGGCTCCAGACTTGCCCTCCTTCTATGGCTTTCTGCTGATCTCCTTGAGATCAGATTTTTCATGTTTTACAACATTTAAGAGCTGTCACCTCCACTAGAGGGCAGCTTCAACCTCTGTCTCAAGAGCACATTGTGATAAAACTCGTGTTTTCTGTATATTTTAACACAGTTTTCTCTGACTATGTGGAGTGTCCCCTGGGGTTACTTGTAAGGGAGTTATCAAACACCATGAAGCTGGGCTGGTTTATTCCTAATAACTACTAATAACTTGTTGCAGATCTGTCACTGCTCCAGCAACTGAGGGTATTTGGTTGTGCAGAAAGATACCAGGAGCAAAAATAGCACAGATGCAGGAAGCCATGAGTCAGAAAAACACTCCTCTACCCCATCTAAGAGCTCTTTTAACCATTTTCCCTCTAGACCTGGTCGACAGGGCCTTCAGCAGATTCAGGCACAAGGATGTCGTCTGTCTGTCCAGGCTGAAAGATGGGCTGAATGTTTTGGAGCTCTGGCACGGGGTTACTTATGCATTTAAGGATCTGTCCTTGTCCTGCACTGGGCAGTTTTTGCAATACTTCTTGGAGAAAAAGCAGAAGCACATCTCTATTCTGGTGGGTGAGTATGTCTCCTTGTGAGTGGTAACATTTCTGGGCAGGCCTTTACCTTGATAGTCACCATCCCACAGCCCTCCCCATAGATACCCCAGGGT
Source organism: Margarornis squamiger (assembly GCA_035222235.1). NCBI lineage: Eukaryota > Metazoa > Chordata > Aves > Passeriformes > Furnariidae > Margarornis > Margarornis squamiger. Next base: position 68,991,115 of record JAWWTY010000123.1, read on the forward strand.
GGTATTGCCTCATGGGTGGCTGGTGGGTGATCTCCAGGCAATCCTAAGGCAGCTTGCCTAGTCAAAAACTTCTTATGGAGCATCTCTGCATCTTCTTCTTAAAGTCCAGGGATGAAGGTTTGACTGATGCATCAATTTTTGGCTTTACTTGGTTATTCCTCACTTTGAAACAGGGACTTCGGGGGACACAGGGAGCTCAGCCATCGAAAGCGTGAGAGGGCAGAAGAACATGGACATCTTTGTTCTGCTGCCCAAGGGACTCTGCACCCAGATACAGGAACTTCAGATGACCACTGTCATTGAAGACAACGTCCATGTCTTTGCTGGTTGGCACTGCTGTTGGATTGTTTACTTTATGGCCCTGCTGTGTCAAAATCATGACCCTAAAAGTCTCAGGGGGCTGCTCAGTGGGATTTGCAGCTTTAGAAGCTGCAGCCAGCCAGGTCACTGCCATTACCATGGCCAAACATCTGGCTAACAGCAGACAACATCCTCAGACTGAGTGCTTCAAGGCTTCCTTTTCTCCTGGCCACAGATCAAACCTGCCTCCATGCAGGCAGTTGGTGTTTGGCTGCACTGAATTCAGCACCATTTCTTGGCACTAAAAGGATTTGGAGTTGCCCCTTCCCTCTGTCCTCTCGCCTCCATAGGTGATACATCCACTACTACCTTGCCATGCCCATGGGTTGAGCTGCTTGAGTTCCCGTGGACTCTTCTGCTCAGCCAGGACTCACCTTGGCATCTCACAAGGGGAAATCTATATTTGGCAAATACATATTTGGAATAAGCAGGAGCCCAGAGTGCCATGCCTGCAGAAAGCACCCCTTATCCACACGGTGCCACTCAGCCCCTGAGACAGACAGGCAGTTCTGGCCACTCCTGGCCACAGCAACCCCCAGGGCTTGAGACCAACCCTATTTCTGAGCAGAAATACCTTGTGCCTGATGCACTGCTGTTGGCAGATCTCATCTTTCCTTTCTCCTTTTGACAGCTCATAGGAACAGCGATGAAATCGATGAGCCGATCAAGGAACTGTTCGCTGATGTTGATTTTGCCAGAAAATACAACTTGATGAGCCTGAATTCCGTCAATTGGTCTAGGATTATGGTGCAGATTGCTCACTACTTCTATGCTTACTTTCAGTGTGCCCCATCCCTGGATACCACCCCGTTGCCAGTGGTGGAAATTGTAGTGCCAACAGGAGGAGGAGGAAATATCACAGGTAAAGGGAAAAAAGATGGGTTAGATAAGAGAGAGAATGCTGTGATCTATGGACCAAAAGCACTCTGCAGATACTGGCTATTACTATTTATTAAAACACCCACTCTCTGGTAGGATTTCTTCAGAACCACTTATATTTTATTACTCATGTATGGTTATTACTCAATTTAGGTGTCACTGATAATTTACAAGGTGCAGAAAAACCCAAACCACCCTTTGATGATGACTGTAGCTATCTTGAGGATGGGCACATTAGGGGAGGACAGAATGTGTTTGATGCAGAAAAGAGGGAAAATACTGTGGCTCTGATTTCCTAAGTGAGACATTAACAGAGGTGTGGAGTCCTGCCTGGTGCTACTCTGGTTTGCGTGGTAGTGTGCGGCCAAGAGAACCACTCTTAATTGCATAATCTGGCCCTCCAAATGAGAGTCCTCAATTGCCTCAGTCCCAAAATAGGTGTAGAACTGTCTTATGAAAGCAACAAAAGATTTGATACACTCGCTGCACCTCCAGGCTGCCCATCTGAGGCAGCATTAACAAGCTGCAAGAGCCCAAAGCCTTCATCTGTCTTGCTTGCACAGCATGTGACTGATCTCTTGTCCCCTGCCCATCAATCATCAAATGTGGAGATGCCCAAGGGTCAGTGTTTAATGGCAGGTGGAACATTGCATCCCTCGGTTTTATACTCTGGTGCTCTACCAAACCACTGAAGGCAGATATCTCAGAGTCCACCATGTGTGTCTGCTTCTGAGCTAGGTGCTCAATCAATTTGTATGATGACTTCTCTGCCAAACCTCCTTTTGATATTTCTTCATGAAGCACACATGTATTTTTTCACTGTTTTCTCCTAGCTGGCTGTATTGCCCAGAAAATGGGCCTCCCAATTCGACTTGTTGCTGTGGTGAACAGCAATGACATAATTCATAGGACTGTTCAACATGGAGATTTCTCACTGGCAGACAGTGTGAAGGCTACGTTAGCATCAGCCATGGATATTCAGGTATGTAGTGAATTGGCCAAAATGGGGAAATAGCAAATATTGTATTAGGTTTTTGCTTTTACTTTGATCTACCTGCACAATTCTGCCATTGGCAGTGCCTCTCAGTGATGGATTAGGAGGTGTAACTCATATTGACCATTTATGTCACAGACTGCTGAGCTGAGATAGAACAAACACCTTCTTCCTCACTTTTCAGGGGCTGACTTTGTGATCTTGATTGTTCAATGCCGGGTTTCTGGGGTTTGTTCTGTGCAAGGACAGCAAGAGAGGGACATTTTCACAACATGTGACAACTAGAGAACTATAAATGTCATCATGTCTCAAGGGTTTTACTGATGCTCCACCAAGAGCAAGAGGAGAGACCAGGAAGAAGGTAGGGAAGTCCAGAAGAAATGCCTCTTTCATGGCCAACTGCAACTTGCTCAGAGCAAAACAAGTCTCTGCAGGCAGGCGAAGGCCTCAGAAAGAAAAGTCATGGAGGTACAGAAACCAAACACCTGGAAGCAAATATCTCCTGTTTCATTCTTACCCTGTGATCCCCAGGGATTGGATCTGCTTCCAAACAAGTGATCAAAGTGGGAAATCCTTGGTGTTGTGTCTCTTTGACCTTAAGATACCCAGATTTTCCAAAAGCTTTTCAAACACCTTGGGAGGGCCTGGGAGCCTGGAGGGACTGCCATGCTTTGCAGTCACTAAATCCCAATGCCGCTATCATCAGGCTGTTCTCTGAAGCTTGGCTTTCCTCCCAAGCCATGAGCTTTTGGATAGCTGAGCTCTTCTCGGGGCCCATGTCCCTTCAGCAGCAGTGGTCTAAGACACCCAGGCATGTGCCAGACTTTGGGATTAAGGGGGTAGGCAGTCAGGTGAGGTGACGTCCCAAGTTTCCTGAGGAGCTGGATGGATGCATCCCTTTGCCCATCCCTCTCCACAGCTGCAAGAGACAACATTGTTCAGCTAACATCTGAAGCATCCATGCAAATATTTCCATAGCATAAGAGAGCATTCATTCTGGAGGGGAATTCAGGAGGTCTCCAGTTGGGGCCTGTTTAAAGCAGGGTCAGCCCTGAGTTCAGACCAGATTGCTCAGGGATTTTCCATTTGGGTGTTGGAAACCCTCAAGGATGGAGAGTGCACAGCCTCTTCAGGTTGCCTCTTCTGCAAACTACAGTAAAGCAGAAAAAATTTTCCTGTTAGATGCTGCCTAAAGAGTTGGAGGTGAAGCAGGAAGTCTGGTGTGGATGAGCCTTGTAAGGAGCAATCCCAGGAGAATCACAGCAGACTTGGTGTCTTTGCAGCACCTAAAGCCAACCAGGGGTTGTTCTCTGGCCCTGAGGTCAGGAAGTACCACACAGATCATGTCCACATGCCCAAACTTTGTCCCCAACATGACCTGTCCTCCAAACTGGGCCCAAATGTTCTTCTGGACAGTTCTGGTGGCACAGGACAGAAACAGAAGTCTTACTTAGATGGTAAGGCCAGTACTTTCACCAGTATCCTGGCCCAGTTTGACTTACTGGTGCCAACATAGTGATCTGTAGTGGAAACCATAAGGCTGGTATGAATGGAGGGTGAAGGGGAAACATGTGGAAAGGATGTGGGAGCAGCAGAAAGAAGGACAAGAGAAGGGATGTCAGGAACATGGTGCTGGAGGCACCTCCAGGAGCAAGTCATTGAAGTCCAGGCACACTGACCTGTAGCTTTGCAGGACAGCCAGGCTGGGAAGCAGTGGACAGCCTAAAACAGGGGACAGCCTAAAGCAAAGGGCAGGCAACACCCAGACTAGACTGAAGATTAGAGGCTGAAGGCTCTGGGAGATGATGGTGGGAAGATGAACAGAACTGGGACCATAAGACACCCAGATAAGGACACAAAAGGCTGTGTAAGTCCTGATGAGTCACCAAGGTAGAACAGGATGGAGTGACAAAAGGTCACAGGCCCTGTCAGCTGCTAAAAGGTATGAAGAGCTCATCCAAACCCATCCCTTGAACCCAGGAGATGAGTACTCTGTAAGTTGGTGTCCCTTGTCCTGTCTGTCCCTACAAGGTGTCTTGGCCAAACCACCTGGATGAATGTTTCTTAATGCTTGTAAACATGCAGGAATGAGACAGGGAGAAAAGAAATTGTTTTGGGACCCTCCTGTATGGTCTTGTACAGAGCTCTGCTGCAGTGTTGCAACACTGATTGCTACACAGCCATACAGGCCAGTCAGGCCCTATATGTGCCCTATAAGTTCATAAAGATTATCAGCCAGCCCTGCAGGGAGCTGGGTGGATCATTAAGTCATGCAGGAACTGAGTGATTCACAGCAGCATCTGCAACACTGAGTAAACAGCTGGATATTTCTGGTTCTCCAATACACAGTGTGTTATTAGCCTGGGTTCCTCACGGTGATGGTACAGATGTGGTCACACCGTTGATTCATCAGCCATCCCTTCATTTTGTGCTTTAATCTGATGGTCACTGTCAGACTGCTCTGACAGGTCAAAGGTACAAAAGACATCATGTTCCCAAAGACTCGTCTTGGTATGTAGGTGAGCAAAGGGAAGACAAAAAGTTCACCCCAGCTGCCACCAAGAAAAACAACAGTAGGACCTCCATCCTAATGCATCCTGAGGGGGATGCTTGAATTTTCATTGCTCACCTATTGCCTTGTTTTCCCAGGAGCCTTACAATGTGGAGAGGATCCTGTGGCTGCTGTCAGGATCTGACTGCAGCCTGATAAAAACACTGATGGAGCAATTCAGCATATCAAAAAGTGTAAAGCTGCCAGAGGATTTGCACAGAAAGGTCAGTTCCTCACACACACAGCACCATATGTGTGTGTGTGTGTGTGTGTGTGTGTGTAAGGAAAACTACTCTTTTCAACTCATTTTCAGAATTAAAAAATCACAGCGGAGAGCTTCCAACCAAAAATTTAAGTGTCAGCCCAGAACAGATTTATAACAATGTGTGTGAATGAAGATGTTGAAAATCTATTTTTAATTTTATTTTTTAAAGCTCTTTCTTCTTTGAAAAACTAATTTTACAAACCCTTACATTTATTTAGTTAGAATCTGAAATCACCCTGTCCATGGCCACGCATCAAGGCATCATGCAGCAGGTGCTGGCACAAATTGAGTATTTGGGAGTGGGTCTGATGAGTTTGGGGCTGCAATTCAGCCTCACTGTTATGGCAAATAGGAGCACAAACATGACAGAGAGAGAGACACAAGAGAAAACCAAAGACTGGAATTGCAAAAGGGCCACATGCAAAGCCCTGCCTCTTCCCATCCAAATTCCCATGCCTTGTCCCTCACTGAGCATCCTTTGCCCAGTGCCTGCCCCTGCTTGTTCTGCAGCAAGATAAATACTAAATAATGGTGTTATAAGCAAGAAGAGCTGTTACACTGAGGTGGGTTTTACAAGTCCTCAGAAACTCCCTCAAAGTATGGAAACAGCAGTAAAGAGCTGAGAAGCTGAGTCTTGGCTCTTCTCCACCCACGCCTCACAGCACCTGTGGATGGAAACCCCTTGCTCACACTCCAGCCCCATGGTTTTTTCCAGCAGTACCTCATCCCTCCATTGCAGCAGCAATCCCTTTTCCTTCAGTTCCTGGGGAAGCCCATCCTCCAGTCTCCCTGTTTCAATCTGCTTTGCTGAGTGCCTGTGGCACAGAGCTGGCTGGGAGCATGTGGGGTGGTGATGCCCTGTGCAAACCTCCCCGTTTCCCGTAGCTCTCCGAGACCCTGCGATCCTGCTCAGCCTCCGACCAGGACATTGTTGGAGCCATGCGACGCTGCTGGGAGGAAAACCAGTACCTGCTGTGCCCCCACTCTGCCGTGGCTGCTCACTACCACTACTCCCAGCCAGACACGTGAGTGTTGGGGACTGGAGCATCACTGTCATCCCCTTGTTCCTGCAGCATCTCCAGCTCAGGGCTCGCTTACATCCAAAGCCTTCTTGCTTTTCTTTCCTTTCCAGCATTCCCCGGTGTTGCTTAGCTCCAGCCTCTGCAGCCAAATTTCAGGATGCCGTTCTCCGAGCTGGCCTGGCTCCCCAGATCCCCCCTGAAATCACTGCCCTAACAGTGATGGAGACCAGATCCACTGCCCTGGAGCAAGGACAGGACTGGGCACAAGTGCTCCGGGGGCGGATTGAAGCTGGGGCACAGCGATGGGAGACACAGGGGCGTCAGTCAGCACCACTGGAGCAGCGGGGGATCACTGGGCAGGTAGTCACACGGACCTGAGCTACTGAACGCATCTGGCCAATGCCTCCCAAAACTCATTCTCCATTCCCAGGAAAGCCCCATGTTATGCTAGGAGTCTCCACGCAATGATTTATTAGCAAGAATGCACTTCCCCATTGAAGTATATGCACTATTTCATAATATTTTCAGTAAAGACCTCTGCAGTTGTATCCCCCTTTTCCTAATAATTCATAAAAACCGATTGAAACTCTGAGTAAACCTGCCTGTTCCATCATTACTGGCTGTTACAGAAAGCTTCCTTAGCACTACCCACACTTGCCTGCCTCTTGAGTGCTATCCAGTGTTTCTGGCTCCGTGCGGGGATGTTCAGCCCAGCAATCCCAGTAACACCCAAGATGCTCAATGGCAAACACATGCAAAACTGGAGCAGATCCACTTTATCCATCCCTGTAACTTAAGCAGTACCAAGGATCATTCCCAGGCATTGAAAATTTGTTCAGTAACAGTATTAAATAAGAGATGTTTTCCCTGGACATGCGTATCTTAAAGAACTACTTTCCAGTGCTGTATCTCACAGCTTTTGGTCCTAGTCCTGCTGCAGTCTTCCTGGGCAACTTCCACTGTAGCAAGTAGGAAATGGGAAATTCCCCTTATCCTCTGCCTGAAACTTCAGGTCTTTCAATACCACCTTCCCATCATATACATATAAATATATAAATACCTTGTGTGGGAGCTGCCTCCACAAGTCATGTATCTGGCAGGAATCTCTTGTGCCTAAAAAAGGGGAAAGAAAAAATAGGAATAATTATACCGGGGGGAAAAATCCCCCTCTGCCATCAAAAAAAATTCCCCCTTTGACATCAAAGGAAGTCCTGTAATGGGAGGATTAATTTGAAGGTTTAGTGGCATTTAACAGGGTAAAAGAAAATTCTGTGAAGTGATTCAGCTTGGGATGTTTCAGAATGTGCGGGAAGAGTGGGAAGCTTTGCCTGGGCTGCAAGCTGCCTTGCTGGCACTCAGGCAGCCTTTTCCTTGGCTCCCTCCGGCACAGCCGGCCCTGTGCCACCTCCTTCCATCCCACTGAAACCCTGCAGGAGAGGAGGGACCTCCAGGATGGAGGGTTGAGGCTGCCCCATCTCAATTAACGTGGGTGAGGGAAACAGCTTAGTTGAAAATGATGTAAAAAACCACAGCACTTGGACTTTTTTAATGCTAACAGCTATACTTGCATGGATCAAGCAGCTGAGAGGAAAATGGTGGTGGGGTCCAGGAACGATCCTTCATGAGGCCATCATTCACCCTTCTTTAAGGGTGAATTTGCAAACCTGCAAAATACCTCTTATTTAAGCAGCAACCTAGCCTCATCCTCATGAATAAGCCTGCCCCAAAGGATGGCTTTGCACTGGGAGCTGGTGAAGCACATCACGGGGGTGCCAGTGAGAACCCCTCTGATCCCATTTGACCCTCTTCTGATCACTGATCATTGATGCAGATGTTATGCTCAGTGGACTCCACCACTTTTAATAGCTGCCTTTCCAAATCTTGCGGTCCTCAGCCAGGGACGGCTGCCCAGTTGTAATTTAGCTCTTAATCATAGCTTAAGACACCCTGTGAGAGGGGAGAGGCCTGAAACTGCACCCAGTTCCACATCCAAGCAAGAGGTTGCAAACCCAGCTGTCTGGTTGGGACCAGAGTGGGAGAAGGGGGTGGGAGGTCAAGGGGCCAGACCCGAACCCCTCACTGGGAAACACTGGGAAGGATGGGATGAGTGGGGCTTGATTTGCAACCGGCCAAGATTTTGGTGTGTTTTGCAAGCAGAAGGTGTGACGAATACATTCCATGCTCCCATCCCAGTGCCCTGAAGCAGTAGGATGGGTAAAGGGTCCGGCTTTGCTCCAGACTATGCCCATGCAGGGTGAAAAGGAGTTTAATTCTCAACCATCCCTGAGAACACCCCTATGGGGTGTGGATGCTGCTTCTCTCCCAGCCCAAACTATTTTTCTGGGGAGCAGGGCACTATGAAAACTCTCTCTGCGATCTCTGGGGCAGAAGCACAGCAGGAAAAGCCTGTTCCATGCCTGGAGCCAAGGCAGAGGGAGCACAGACAAGCTCAGCTTGCAGGAGGGCCATGCTCCCACAGAGGGAAATGCACAGCCCCACATGCCAGGCCCATGACTGGGATATAGGAATGAACCTGGCCCTATTGGCATGCTGTGTCCCACTACCTGCTCGGGGACCATGGCAGCTGTAACCACTCACTTTGTCCCCAGAGCAGATGCTCAGGGCTCTGCTTGTTCATCCTCAGGTCTCTGGCTCAGAAGGAAGGTCAGCTTGGTTTGAGGGAAAGATGGAAAATGGAGGGAGGAAAGTCATGCAGAAAAGTGGCACCTCCTCACCAGACACTGTTGGGTGGCTGTGGGCTCTGGCAGCTTGACATGCTCCCGATGTTAACAATATATTAGTTCTGCACCTTCTAGAGCTGATCATAAATCCAGGACAGACTTGTCAAATTATTTGTTTCATGCATGAACTGATCATGCTTTTCTCCAGAAAAAATTCCAATTTCAGGTCCCTCAGTGCAAGCGGATCTGACACACATGGTCCAGGAGAGAGCAATGCCCACGAACCAGTGGCGATACTCCATGGGCATCCCATGTTCCCCCAGAGGACATGACACCCTTCAAACTGAGGGACATAGCTGGGACATGTTCCAAACTCTTACGTACCTCGAGGAGAAAGTAATGTCTTGGGATGGAGATGGAATGTGTTGGGCTGGAAATTAATATGTTGAGATAGACAAATAGGGTCATGGCTCAGGAGGAGTTTGTACTCATTAGCTCACATGTACCAAAGCAACTTGGTGTCCTGAGCCATCTGTTGGTGTGTTCAGCAAGGGATTGGGGCACTTGTCCCAGTGTGGGTTGGGATCTGTCTGGATACACGTGGGGTCTACCCTTTAAGCCTGTCTCTGAGCCTGCAGTTTCACCTGGTGTTGTGCCTCATGAAGACTTCAGCAACAGAGCCATGCTGTTGTTCATTACTCCAGTCATTAATAGTGCCATTAAGAGTGCTATCAGTTGAACGGGTGCATGGGATGACTGGCTGACTGCAGCTCTGTCTGAGATAAAACTGAGAGGAATACAAAATCCCAGGCTGCGGGTGAGGATGCTATTTCCCATGAGCAGAGCAGTCCAGCCTTCCCCTGTGCTTTGCCACAATGTCCATCCCCATCTTCCAACTCGTGGCCACCCAGCCCATCCCTCCTACCCAAGGACCTGATTTTGAGGCAATTACTCCACTGACCAGGCTGTCGTGTCCTTCTGCTCCAGTGTTACATTTATGGGCTGGGAGGAGGAGTTCCACAACGTGCTGAATTATAAGCCAATGCTTTAAAACAGGGTTCTGAAGGTTTGGGAGTTGAATTATTATTTATAATGCCCCAGGGGCACCATGTAATTTATGGACAGGTATGAAGACAAGTAGGTGCTCAGACATGGGGATGAGCCCAGTGTAAATGCTGAGATAGAAAGATAGATAGATGTATGGATGAAGATAATCTTCTTGGCCAGGAGAGCTGGAGATTGAAAAACTGGACATTGAGAAGCCTGCTCTTAGACATCTCTGCTTTCCTGGGGTGATACCTACTATCCTAGCACTCTCACTCTGTAAAAAGTAATTTCAAACCTGGTGCAAATAATTAGTTTACTTTTTTTTTTTTTAAATTAATTTATCCCAATGCAAGGAAAAAAAAATAAAAAAGGAGTTGCTTTGTTGTTGCAATTTGCTGCTAGGCATTCTTATGTGTGCTAATGATAAGTATTAATTAAATAGCTTGCTGTTGTCTTTTAAATGCAGTTCTTTCAGGCTGTAATTAAACACAGACACCCAGCCCTTTCTGTCTGCATAGAAAGAGGCAGGCAGGCCTCCGGAGCTTGGCACTTCTTTCCTTGTAACAGGAGAGAAGTGGAAAATGAGGCAAAACCAGTTTCCATTGAAAACTCTCCCTGTACATATCCTTCACGGGAAAAGCAACCAGCTCAAGGAAATTAAAGGAATGCGACTTCCAAGATCCCAGCCCTGCAATCAAAGTAAGTTTATTTGCCCTTAAGATCTTGCAGCTTCATGCATTTTAAAGGCAGAGGAGATCACTTTGTTTGATCTCTGGAGCTGCTGAACATCACGCTGCCGTGCTCATCGTGCCCAGAAACTTGTTGGCTTATGAACACCTTGATCTGAGGATCTGGAGATAGGAGTCTATCCTTCTCACTTCCTTCTTGGTTTCCCCAGGTTTTTTCACTCTTGCTGTGAAAAACCAGGCACTGCTATAAATCTCAATCCCTGTGCCACTCCTGTCGTCAGTATTCATCTCCCAGCTCAGGGTGTGCTTTCCAGGGAAACCTGAGCTACCACCAGCCCTGCTGCCCTCTCCCTTGCCCCAGCTTAAAATAGAAACTCAGGACTAAAGCCCTCTAGAAATGCAAATAAAATGTCAGATGCTCACGTGATGGAAAGCAACCCCCAAATAAAATTTGCCATATGACCACAACACTGAATGACTCTTAAGCCCAATATTATTTCTGCTCTCAAAGGCAACTGGTCTTCGCTTATATAAAATGCTGCTCTTAATCAATAAATACACGAAGAGACACTGGCCATCTGCTGTGCAACTTATGAGTGGTGGGGGAAGATGCAGCTTGCTTGGAGGATACCTTGGTCAGAGATGGACCACGAGAGACAATTTTTTGTCCCACAGTTGCTATGGAGGGCATGGGAGGGAGGAGAGGAGGCACAGGGGGAATGGGGGCAGCTCCTGTCCATCACCCCAAATCCATGTGTCAGCCTGTAGCTGGACCTGGTTCTCGACAGATGGAGACAGTGAAGAGCTTCACCATGGCAGAGACAGAGGGCAAGGTGTTCAACAGCTGCACATATGTCATTTTGTGAAAGGAAACATTTAATTATGCATTTGTGACATTTATAACCTGAGATCTGTAGAATCTGTGTAATTAATACACAGAGAATATAAGGCAGACACATTGCCTGCCAGTGAGTGAGGTCCCTGATTTGGGGCAGCACAACACTTTGGACACCCCAGGTGATGCTCCTCTGCCTTGATAGTTCCTCACACATCTCATAAAACAGCCACAGCCCTTTTGGAGTCCAATCAACCCAGGGCTGGATTTGCCATGGGTTTTTCTGTTCCTTCTAGCCCTGTTGCTGTGTCTGTCCTGTGATTTTGACGCAGCTGGACAGGTACTCACAGAGAGTCAGGGACATGGGAGAGGGTTTGGGACATGCTCTTGGCTCCTTCCCTGGTGAGGGGAGTGCAGGGCTGGGACCATCCTTGTGGCTGTCGATGTTAGCAGCAGCAGAAGTGCCTCAGAAGATTGTCCCCAGTTGTTAGATAGGAGAAAGTAAGCATTCAGGAATTAATTACTTAATTGAAAGAGAATTTCAGCAGAATCTTAATTAAAAAGAGAGAGAGAGCTAAAAAAAGTATTTAGAAGGCAAAATGGCTCACTTTTAGTTCAAGTGATTAAAATTGTGTTTGAGTTTTGGGAAAAAAAGCACATTTAGAAATTTTGAAAATTTTAGAAATCTTTGAAACACCGTATCACAAAAAAAGGTGATAAAAAATGTTGCCTTGCTGGAGCAAAAGGGCTGGAAAAGAGAGGAGCCAGTGGCTGCCCTGTGTGGCTCTATCCTTGCCCTGACACCTCTGAGATCACCCTGAGCACTTTAAGATCACAAGATACTGAGAACAAAGAGTTTGTGTTCTTTTTTTTGCTCTGTAGTTCCCTGCATTTTTAGGCTTCCAAAGCTGGTTCAGCATTTCTAGGGCAGGTTAGAAACAATTTCTTAAAGAAAGCAGAGTAGAAAATCACATATCCCTCCAGGAGGGTAATGCTTTCAGAAAAATAGCAAAAAATCATGATTCCTGGAAAACAAACAAACTAAGAAGTGATGAGCACAGGAGGACAGTGATATTTCATGCAATTCTTCACTATGCATCTCCTTCCTCTTGCTTTGCGACTCCTCACGTGGATATTTGCAGAACATTTGGCACATTAATATGAAACAGCAGTGGGATGCTGCAGTAAAGGGTGGGGAAGGCAGAAGGGGCTGTGCCTGAACATGGCATTATTTTGATATCTGACACAGGGAATGGAGCAGGACTCACTGTACTAAATTCTGGAATGGAAAAAAGAAGATGACATTTTTGCCACTGAAGTTTACAATCAGAGCTTTAACCAAAGAGCAGGTTTTGGGGATGGGTCTTTTTTGTCACTGACTTTCTGTGTGACCCTGGAGAGTGTCGAGATGGGGTGAAGAGAGGAGGGACCCTCCTGCAGCCCACCCAGCCCTTCACACCAGCCTGGTCACTGCCACGTGGGTGACTCCTGGGGTCCCACACTATCTGAGGACCAGGCTGCTGCCTCTCCTCACCCTGAGTTTGGTCCCCTGCAGCTCCACTTGGTCCTTACCTGCCCGGCAAAGCACCAGCACCCTGGGAACTCCTCGCTTCCGCTCCTCCAGGATGCTTGTGGGGATTAGCCGAGTTATGCTCCCTAAACCCATCACATGTGTCTCAATAGTTTTAATTGTTGCCTTTAAGATAATTACAGGCTGGAGAGCACGGACAGGAAGAGCCCTGTGGATTTGCACCGGGGCTTGGGCGCACCGTTGTGTACGGTACAGGAGATCTGCTGCTTGGAAGTGTTTTTCCTGCTCGGGAGAGTGGTTTGCATGCCACAAGGAGGGAAGGACCACAGATCCCCAATTCCCACGGCTGGAACAGCTGGAAAAGGTGTTCCCCTGGACCCCACTCCACCTGCCTCAGGGGAAAGAATCCCCCAGGATGAGGCTTGGCAGTTGCTGCCCCTCGCTCATTTAATCCACATCTTTTTCCACCTTCCCAAGCCCTTACAGAAGGGAATGCACACCTGAAGTGAGCAGGATGCTGAAAATCAGGCTCACAGTGGGGCAGGAAGCACCCAGAGCCTGCCTTCATCAGAGATGAGACATCAGCAGCAGCCAGCCCCAGCACTCTCCTTGGCTTTTTAGTGAGATGGACCATACCTGGGTTTTTTTGGTATATTATGCTTTGTCCTGGCCCCTTGCTGCCTATCCATCCTCCATCACCAGAGAAATCACTTTCCTGATTTTAAAGGGAGGTATCTCAGTCCCTCCCGTGGCCTGGAGTAATTCAATATTGAGCGAGAGAAGAACAGCTACTGCTTTTCCTCTCTTTGCGTCTTTCTGGCAATTATTTTGTTGGAGCTCCCTGCCAGGGAGCAGGACAGGCAGCTCTCAGGGATAATACAACTTCCCAGACACGGGGGCAGCACTGAGGACCCCTCTTGGGGCACAGACCCTCCCCAGGGTTTACCATGCACACAGGATTTCTCTTGAGATCTTCTCCAGCCCGTTGTGTCACCGTGAATCCAGCAAGGGGTCCTTGCCTTCGCAGTTACAGTAACTTCTTTATCACTCATGCATTTTGAAAAGAAAACAAGATTTCATCTAAATACAAGAAGTTATTCTACTTCAGCCTGCTGTTTGCAGGGTGTCTCATGGCTGGTGTGGTTTTGAGGATTAGGCTGGTTGCTCACAGACATCAAAATCTGCAGTTACTGAAGGGGTGATGTGGGGTCTGGCACACTGAGGATGTGATTTGTTTTAGTATTTAATTTATAGAAATCCATTAAATAGCACCACTTCTAGGCTGCAGCCTTTTTTCTACCCTAACTCCTAAAAAGGAAATAATCCTGGCAGGAAAAAAATTGGGAATAACTCAAATATTAAAATGCAGTGAGGGTGAACTGGCTTCTGGGTGCAGGTGGAGGGGACAGAATAAGCCCCATCACTGCTACCAAGGTGAATTTTGGGAATCTGCTCAGACCTACATCTGCTGGCAGTGGATTAGAAGTGAAATCCACCCCAAACCCAGAGCTGAGCATCTTGAGGGTCTCCTCGAGAGAGGGACATTCCCCTCCATGAGCTGCCGGCTTTTCCCAGCAGTCCTTCGCATTCCATCCCACTCCTCCCTCTCCCTTTTCCTTTTGCCCCTTCCCTTCCCCTCTGATATGACGCATTGGCAGAGAAATAAATAATCATCCATTGCTTTATTACTTTTTCCAGCCGTGCTTCCCTCACGGGCATCGGTATTTCGGGAAATGTTTTTAATATTTGCTAATAAAAGCAGCTCCAGTAATGACATGCTCCCTCCCCAAGACAAAATTGCCGGGACCGGCGTTATCTAACAAACTCGTTTTGGCACAAGCAGGTCGGTGTTCGAGCCATTTCTGCCCATTCACAGGATTATCAGCCATCTCTGCAGCCAGCCCCAGCCCTCCTCTCTCATTCCTAGTTAATTGGTGTGAAATTGGAGCAAGTTCTCAGGTGATAATGTGTTTGCATTTACTGCTTCACTGAACCACCCTAGCCACTCAATCCCAGCTTCATTAAAGCCTCAATCTCAGCTTTTGCTCCTGGCTGTGAGCTTCAAACCCTATTTCCTGCGTGGCAGACATACAGCCTAACACATGTCAGGAAGACAGCTTGAGCAGAGCTGCTGGGAACAAGCACATCTACTGCCCAGGCGCCGCTCCGGGAAAATCACGTTCGCGGTGGGAAAGATGCTTGGAGTCCCTGCGATGGCTTCACGCTGTGTTGGTTGGCTCCCTGCACTGGAGAAAAGGCGTATTTTGTGCCCTTTAATTATATTTGATTAATGAATTAATTTAAATTTTTTTTTCCCTGCTGCACTTTGAAGATAAAAAACCCTTCGTCTGAATTCTGTGATTAGTATTTAAAGACTCAAGTGAAATATTTGTAGGCAGAAAAACCTAACCGAGGAATGCCTGTGTTCAAGCATTCAATAGGGCCTATTCACAGGATCGGATTCCAGGGTTATTATTAGCAATAAGGTTATCTTTGGCATAATCTTTTTATGCACAACATGCTATAGGATTCCACCCTCCCTGTTTCGCTCAGGCCCTGGGGCAGAAGGTAGACAAACCAGAGCTGGTTCAAGCCTTGCAAGTGCTTTTCATGCAAGTGGAGCTGAAACTTGGCAAAGTCTGCCACGGTTACGTTTAGGACAAACCATAAGGGTTTTTTTGGTGCAAGATGCACGCCCCGGGATGCTCCTACAGTGTTGCCCCTGGGGTACCTCCATCCCTGCCAGCACATGCTGTTGTGGACCTGCCACACACTGGGGAAACCTGTGACACCCCATGGGGTGACCCTCCAGACTGTGGATGGAATGGGTGGTTTGGGCTGGTCCTTCACCCACAGGCCATGGAAGCATCTTCTTGGCTCGTGCAATTTCACAGGTCTGGACACAGGTCAGGGCTTGGACAAGCCTGGACACAGCCAGGGAGAGAAGCCCTGCTGGCTGCACCGCTGAGTGAATCTCTCTTTTTGGGGAGCTGAAAGCACCTCTCTGCTGGGGAGGATGTGCCTGGGGGTCCCGCCTGCCCCCAGCCCCAGCCAGGAGGGCTGACACACAACTGGGGCTGGCCGGGCTGCAGGCCCATGGCAATGGGTTGATCTGGGCATGAAAGGAGAGAGCAGAGGTTGCCTCCCTCTTAAGTTGGTTATATTTCTAGCCCTCATAAAGGCAAAGGTAGAAGTTGGGCTTTTGTTGTTGTTGGGTTTTGGGGGGTTTTGTTGTGTTTTCTTTTTAATGGTGGGTGTGATTTTTTGAAATGCGTTCCCTTTGGCACGTCTGCCAGCATGTCAGTGAGAGCCCCAGGATGCTTCTGACAAAGCCCAAGAACACCTTCCTTTGAAACTTGCCCTGTATTTCTCCCCAAATCCACCTCTGAGCATCAGGGGTGGAAGGAGGTGATGCCACATTTGGCATTGGTCCTTTACCTCGAATGTCTTGTCTGCTGCACTCAGCTGCTGCCTGGGTCCCCAGGTCACCCCAAAACCAGCTCCAAAAATCAATCAAGGCTTCTCATTCAGGACTGGGGTCCCCAGCCTGAGTGCAGGCAGAGCCAAAACACATTGTAGGCACATTAAAGGATGGTGTGGCTTTGAAACAGCACGGCAATCCCCTGTAGCCTAGTTTTTAGAGAAAGTATTTTGTAGCTGGTTTTTCTCTTTGTGACTAAACATGGTTATTAGGCCCCGAGTGCATCATTAAACCTGTTATTAAAGTAAACGTGCTAAGGAGAATATACTGGTGTGCAGCAAGCTCATCCAGGGCACTGGACCCTCTGGAAAAGTCATTAGCATTTGTATTTAAAGTGAACATAGTTAAGAATATATTGGACTAATTCAGAGCCTTAGAGCTATTAAAATGACTGCCATTAAAAATAAATATGTTAGGCAGAATATGTTGCATAATTAAAATTATTACAGTGTTTGCTCTGATTGTTTTTTATACTGGCCTTTCATTTAAGAGGTTATTCTTATGCATATAAAATACATACATGTTTTTAAAATATACACATACACGGCAATGTTTCTAACTATATATATTTGGTTATCTGTTGTGTTAAAATGACTCTGTAGGATAAATTTGACTTCCTTGTTGCAGGATGAGACAGAGCCCCAGTGGGATGAAGTCTTGATTAAAACCATGGGGAATAATAATAAATAAATCTTGTCTATATGTAAGTGTTGTGGCTGCAGTCCAGTGTGTTGAGTTCAGTGGGAACCTTTCCTTGACTTTGCCATGTTGGGTCAGACCTCAGGAATGTGTCTCTCAGTTTGATGGTTTTGCTATTGATAGGTCAGCTTGGAAAATCAGAAAATCACCAGCTTTTGTTTTTCATGGGCCATTCCCAGGCCGAGCTCCACCAGATTGGGCGACTCAATGCAGCTCATGCTGTCTCATTTCGACCCTGTCTCCTGTGTCTCACGTGTCCCTGGAGGGGTGGTGGGGTGGGATTATCTCCCTGTCACAGGGTTTCCCTCCTCTGGGAGCCCAGTGCTTCCCTGTATGGGAAAAGATGCTCCCAGGAAGAGTTACTTCTGCCAGCTTTGGATGTGAGCAGTGACTTTTGCCTTGCCAGTGCCTGAGACCTGTGGCATCTCCTGCCGTGGCCCCTACATAACATATATCCAATCTATATAGTGTATATAGACATGTCACAGTGTCATGGAATAGTCTGGGTTGAAAAGGACTTTTAAAGGTCTTTTAAAAGGACTTTTTTGAATGCAGTTACCAGGGATGTCTATGGTAGCTGCAGCTTTTGTGAGACTGGGAGGGACCATTAAAAAAAAATAAATGTCTCAGCCCTCACCATAGCAGCCAAGGGATGTTTCCCAGTAATTCCTTCAGGAGTCTCGGTAACTCCAACATCCGACAGGACCAGAGGTGGTAGGGCCACAGATCAGGGAGAAAAGAGATATACTGAGGAATTGTATGGGACGGGGCACGTCCCTTGAAGAGCAGCCTGTTGAAGGGGTTTCCCTGTGTTCATTAATTACAGTGAAGGGGATAAGAGGTTAATCAAACCCTGTTGAGTGGCAGTGAGTAACACCTTCCCCTCCAGCTCTTCTCCCAGGAGTGCTTAGGGTCTACATCTCTGGTAGAGAGTCTGTCCTGACCCGAGGACCACCCTGGATGTCCCTGGGGGTCTCAAGCTGCCAGCACACCCCAGCCCCATGCGTGGGTCACTGGTGGGGTTGGCTCAGGCTGGCATGACCCCGAACACCCATCACACGGGGGAGATAAGCATCCGCCCCTTGCTTTCGAGGAACGGAGCTGTGAATGTCAGCAGATGGCACTATTTCTTCTGCGATAGGAGCAGGTGGTTCCCACCACAGCTCTGAGCCGTGTGCTGGACCCGGCAGGAGAAGTGCCAGGCTGAGCCCCATCAGCGGTGGGCTCCATGGGGGCTGCGGCCGGACAGTGCCGGGAGCTGGGCAGAGTATCCAAGGACCCTGTGGAGCCCTGTCGTCTCATCGGGCTGCCTTCCCATCGGGTTCGGTGCCCAACAGCGAGTCAGTGATCATCAGCCCATCATCACCTCAGGCCGTGCTGCCAAACCTCTGCGCTGCTTGTTCTGCATAGGATCTTTTTTTTAGGGTTGAAAATTCCACGTTTGTTGCTGATTCTCCAGGAGGAAAGGGAGAAGAAGGCAGTTTCTGTGCTCCTCCCTGCTCCCCTTCACCTGCACCCCACTCCAGGTGACACTACTGTGATCGCTGTCCTTAGATGCTGTCAGCTGGTGAGATGACAGAGGTCTCAGTCGAACAAGTCCCAAGGGGCATCTCACCACCTTTATCGGCCCTATAAGCTTCTAATATCAGCTGGAAACCCCCTTGCCCAGCTCTGCCCCAGCTCTCAGAAAACCACAGGACCCTGGGGCTGCTGCCTTCTGCCCATCCTTGATTTCACCAGCACCAGGGCTGCTCCTGTGAGTGCCATCATGTTTCTATGGGCTCCTGGCTGTACCCGTGCTGCAGGGGCGACTGCCAGTGGCCAGCTGGGGGGTCATTATCCACCTCACTGAAGTAAACTTATCTCCAAGAGATGCTACCCAGAGCAACTGAATATTTAAATAATAAAACGAAACCATGCTGGTGGGAGTACAGCTGTTATTACACTTATTATTTAATTGTGGCGGTGTTTCAGAGCCCTAGGCATGCACCTGGACCCCTCGTGCTCGGTGCTGTACAAACAGGACGGAGGAGAAGACTTTGGCGTTTAAAGGCACTGAGTCATTTCTTCGCCCTCTCATCTGAAACCTCAGCTTTGTGTAAAACCTTTAGGATTTTGTTTAATGGGTGCAGCTAATGGTGAGGTAATCAGGGAGCCTTTCGACACAAAACCGAGCGATCAGTGGGCTGGATGCCTTTTGATCTCTCTGCACTGTGAGGAGGAGCTGCGTGGTGGGGTACCTGGAGATGCTCTGCGAGTGGGTGGCAGAGACCAGCCTGGGGCAGCATCTCCCACACTAAGCCCCTTGTCTTAGGATCCAGCTGGGGACCATCACCCTCTTGCCTTCCTGGTGCACACCAAAGCCTTATGGGCACATCCCTGACACTGTTCAGATGCCACTCTAGAGGAAATGGGGACCATCATCTCCTATCCCTCTCTGTGTCCTGCAGAAAGTCTGTACAAGATTTGTCACTGGCAGGACACCGATTTCGACCTGTTGTTCCTGAAGGCTCCTAAACTAAGCAACCTGTGTTCTTCCCCAGCTCCTGAATGTCCTGCTTCTGTCTGGCCAGCTCTCTAGCTTTGCTTCCCAGAGAAAACCATGAAATGAGGAAAAGGTACCCGGCAAGTTCCTGCAGCAGAATGGTGGCTGATGGATGCTCTGGGAAGGACGGTCTCTGTGGGTGGTGATGGATGCTCTGGGAAGGGATGGATGGCATCTGCTGGGTGGTTACCTGGGAAACTGAGGATGTGCCACCTCTGGCCATGTGTACAGCTCACAGCCAGGCTGGAGCAAAAGTCCTTCTCCTCTCCTGAGGGTAACTTCACCCAAAACCTTTGCTGTGTGGCACCATCTGCTTGGGAAGCGAGCTGGGGCTATTGTCTGCAGTGACAGAGGCCCCAAGAAAAATCCATGAAGCTATACTTGTAGGTACATTCTTTTGCACTGATCTCTGCCTGGCAAGCTGGTACAAGCTACACCTGCAGGTCTCCTTTTGCTTTCTGTTGGTGTGAGCAAAGTCTGCCTCAGGAGATCCACCTCAGGGTGGTGCTGCTCCTCTCCCATCATCTGGCACAGATGGCACGTTGTGTGGGTGCATGGATCACATTTTTTGCCCCCTAAGATCCAAACCTTGTAGAAACAACCTTTTTTGACTGAGCTGGGACCAAGCCCTGCCAGGTTAGTGTTCAGCTGGATGAGCCACTGCTTGGTCACAAGGAAGGGTGCAAGAGATATATGGATAGAGCCGGGGATGGATGGACTTGGGTTAAGCATACAACCTCCTTCTGGAGGCAAATGTTAATAACCTTCATAAGGACCTTAAAGGACTTTGTTTAGAAGTGCTACAGAAGAAACAGTAGAACTGAGTGACTCTTTTTCAGTGGCAGCCAGCTCATGGGATGCAGAAAGAAGGATTGATGGAGGCAGAGCTGCTCCTGCTAGTGTCAGATTAGGACATCCCGGTCTGTTTAAGAGATATAATATAAAGAATAACCTGCTCTGCGATGTGATAACAGTTATCACATCTGACTGACAACTAAGAATAAATGATAGCATGGATAAATGAACATTTTATCATAAGGAAATTGAATGAACAGGGTAAGGTAGAGGGTAATGCAGTTGGCAATCACAGCTAAAGCGGTGGAAAGGTTTGCTGCTCTGCTTTGCATTGAACATCATGTGTCTGCAACACAGGGATGTCAGGCTGGGAGACCAGGCCACTTACAAAGATGCTTCTCCAGCAAATACTGTGGTAATCCTCTCAAATGACATCTCCCTTGAGTTAGCAGCAGAGTGGGTTGGGCTAGTGCAGTAGTAGGTCAGCTTGGTCAAGCTAAAGCCACAGATGATTTGTCTCACTGTCACTGCATGGCAGTACTGAGAGACCAGGGACATGCCACTCACCCTGTAGTTTGGCTTTAGGTGGGACTAAACACCCACTCTTGTCGTGGGAGCTGGCATCTAGTGCTGAGATCTTCCCTCAGCAGTCCCCAGCACAGACCCTATCCAGGCAGGGACATCCCCATGGGGCAGATCAATTTCTTCACCCACAAGCTCATTTTGGTGATCTTTGTCCTTGTTCCAGTCATGGGGGCCTCACCTACCCTGAATTCTCCTCCATTAATGCAAATCCTTATCTCTCCCAGCTTCAGTCACCAAGGGTGGGAACTATATGACTAAATGCAGACAGGTAAAAGGCCCAGAGGTCTTGCTATGCTCTCTTTATAGTTGATGGAGATCAAATCTGCACAGCCAGGGGAATTGAAGGTGCAGTTCTTCTTGTCTTGGAGCAGTTGCAAGCAGGCTGGGTGAATTTTACCTCCAGAGGGCCTTTGGTGACTACAAAGGGAGCTGAGGTACCTGCTCGGCTCCAAGTCAGTGCTGCAGAGACTGACTGGTGAGTGATGCAAATGTCACCCTGGTTGCACTTGGCTCTGGACTCCTTCAGTAGAGAGTAGGGAAAAATGCTCGTGTCCATAGGGCAACTCAGCCTCCTTGCCCTAAACATGTCTCAAAAGATGGAGCAGGATGGTCCTCTGGGACATCCTGTCTCTTGCTGGGGACTGTAGATGTGTCAGAGGTGGCTTCTAGAAGGTAAGTTCGGAGATGAGCATCCTCCCTTTCTTTAGTCTGAGCTTGTTGCCTCCCACCAGGGTGCTGGAGAGATTGTGCATGTGGACCCATCACTATGTCTGCAAGGGGATGAGTGCAGGGCAGAGACCCCAGAGCTGTGTGCTGACTTCCCCACTGCAGGACACCCCTGTGCCCCACCAGCACACCTGGTGTGTCCCAAATGGGGCTACATCTCTGCCCTGCAAGGTGTGGGCCATGGGAGAGCCCACCTGCAGAGACGAAACCTGTGGCTTGGAGAAGGGTGTGAACATGGATGGAAACCCTAACTTGTCAGGAGAGGACACTATCAGGGTCCAACAAAGAAACCTTGAGGACCAGCGTTTGT
Source organism: Margarornis squamiger (assembly GCA_035222235.1). NCBI lineage: Eukaryota > Metazoa > Chordata > Aves > Passeriformes > Furnariidae > Margarornis > Margarornis squamiger. The sequence goes on from JAWWTY010000123.1 coordinate 69,013,110, forward strand.
TAGTAGAAGACATCTCATAGCTGGTTCTCCCATGTGAATCTTCCTTATGGATCTAACCAGGTGATACTTAGGGAATTTCTGGGAACTACCAGCCATCACCTTCTACTTCCATGACTGAGTGGCCAGGGTGGTGGTGTCCAGATGTGTGACCTGCCACACCACTGACCTCATCCTCTGCTTTCATTAATATCTGCAGGCTTTGGGCCAACTCTCAATAGCAGGACAAAAAAACCCACCTGCAGACCAGCCAGCAGGGGAGAAGGAAAAGAGGCACAATACAACTGGAGCTGGGCGGGGGGATGCTTGTCCCAACATCCTACTGTTTCTGCTGGTCTCAGCATCTCAGCTGAGGGTGAGGTGTCATGCGAGTGTCCCATCACTGGTGCGTGGCTCTCCCTCCCTTTATCTGCAGATCACTCTATGCTAACAAGGCACACGTACAATGTTTGTGTGTGCATGTGAGAGACAGAGCTCTGACTCCCGGCCAAGTGAGAAAAATCATTAGTTACAGGCTCTGCAGGACTGAACTTGACGAGGAACTTGGGGCTTTGCCCCGACAGCGCTCGGCGCTGGTGCATTATTCAGTTTGTGGCTATGTTGATTTGCAGATCTAATCACTTCAACAACACATACAGAAAATTAATTTGGACGTGGGCCTGGTTTCTAGAGAAAGTTGGACCTAAAGGCGGGAGGTTGGTCGTGTGGCTGAGGCAAAGGCCCAGGCTGGGGAATATCCCATTTCCAGCTCTTGACCCTCACAAAGGAAATGGGATAGGGATGGAGTGGCAAGGAGCAGTGGAGTTTAGTGCCACTGGAGCATGTGATAAACAGGATTTCATCCCCATTTTGTCTTTTGAAACCAAAGCCCTAATCACTCAGCCCTGCCTGTGTTCACACATCTTACGTTGGTGGGAGATGAGTTGAGTGAAGGGAGTGATGCTCTCCTTTCCCCAGCCAAGGGATGGCCCCCAAGGGGCATTAATTCAACAGATTGATTCAACACGTGTCTTAAAATTAATCTGGTTAGAAAAACATTGCTATTGAGAGTCAGACCAAATGCAGTGTTTCTGGACCGGCGGAGGCTTCAGATCGTTTCCTTTTCTTCACCCTGCTCATGGCTGCTGCCCCCATGAGAAAACAGCATGTCAGTGGAGACACAAGTGGTCCCAAACACCAGAGATTGCTCAGTGGAGAAGAAGCCACAGTTTTGGGTTGCACCCAGCTGTGAGGGATGTTGCCTGCCCTCCTACCTGGTCTGTGTGAACCAATGCTGCGGGAACTGGTAGCTGCCTCCAAATATATCCATTTTGAATTACCTGGAGAGTGCTCTCCTTCCTTTTGATCACAGACCCCTTAACTCTGCCTTCAGACAGGGCTGTGCGGGCCCTGGATGTGCTGAATGGCACCCTTTTAACATGGGATTTAAGAGGGCATTAAGAACTAATTAGGTCTAATCAACAGCAGTGTTTGTTTTAGACCTGGTGCCTCCAGTTGACATCAAAGGGTGAAGGGGATGGGATGAAGCTAGACGAAGCATTATCAGCAGCAGGAAAGATTTAGAACCTGCAAAATCCACCCCCAGCAGGGGAGTTTGTGTCCCTAATCCCTCTGCGCCTGTTGGGCACGGTCCTCTCCCACTGGAGACAGGTGGGCTGGAAAAGCCCTGGTGGGAGCCCATCATCACCATAACTGTTTTCTCTGCCATTCCCCACTGTGAGTGACTGATGATGGATTTGGGAGGTCTGAGGCCACCCCAAGACGTGAGACACCAGGATGGGGGTCCCAACAGAGAAGGCAAGGAACAGACTGGGAACAAGAGGCAGGAGGTGGAAGGGAACACGGGGACACATTCAGAGCTGGGGGAAGAAGGGAGGCAGCTATTTGCCTCTCTTGGAGGCTTCCTCAGATGCAGGCAGGAGTGAGTCAGGACTGCTCATACACAAGCTGCTCATTAGCACCGTGAAGTGTGTCGATGCAGGACCCTGGGCCAGGTAGGGTTTATGTGCCCAGGGTGCAGCAAGAACAGCTGAGTCACACACCCTACCCAAAACGTACAAGCTTCTCACTGTTTTCTGCATGTCAGAGGGACCTTCATTGTAAGGACCTGTATTGTCTAAGCCCTACAGCGTGGTCTGAGGGCACAGGCACTGTACAAACCCAGTGGTACCTGCCTCCCATCTGAAGCACCACCAGTTATCTCTCTTAAAAACACTGCCATGGCTTGGGTGGTTTTGCCACTGCTGGGAAGTCAGGGGTCAGGCTCAGCACCTTGGGAGCCTTTTCCTGCTCTCTGCTGAAGCCAAGAAGGATGGAGTTTGCCAACAGCGATTCTCCCTGCGATTCAGTTTACATGGAAGTATTGAACAGTGGTTTAGTGAGGGGGGTTGTTACACATATCGAATCATTTCAATGGAAAGCCAGATCCCAGGCAGACGGCACTTGGGAGAGCTCACTGAAAACAACAACTATTTACAGGGTTATGGACGCAAATGCCCTTGAATGATACAAACCATCTTAAGGGGAATTTTTGCGGCTGATTAAGCGTAACCACAAAGCTTCAAGAAAACATGTGTTTATTTTAAGTAAGTAATGTTGATTACTAATGAGAATACTTAGTAGATATGATCAAAGGTAGCTGAAGTGCCGTCATGATATCAAAGACTGGGATGGAACGCTTAATTTAGATGTTGAAAAGCCAATCTAAGGTGAGCGTCTTGAAAGTAAATATCATTAACAGTATCTAGATTAGACCAAGGTATAAAAAGAGTTGGAGGTAACAGCTTTCAAATCTGCCGTATAAACAGGCAGGTGATGCTGTAACTGGGGGAGGCGAGTCAGACACAGAGCCCAGGGTAGGGGATGGAGTGTGCATCTGGCGCACGCAGCCCCTGGACAGGCTCCCAGCTCTGCCTGTCAGCATCTCAAGGGAGCTGGCTCTCAGGAGTCAGGGTGGCTCCTTTCTACTCCAGTTTACCCAGAGGAAAGGGGTGGGAAGGAGTCCCCTTCCCCCAGTGCCTTCAGGTTGAGCAGGGCTCCATTTGAGGAGGGAGGGCATTTTACTGAGTCCCTGGGATGGGAAAGGGGTGTCCCCCCCTGCCAGCTCACCCTAGAAAGTCAGGCACACTGACAGACAGTGCAGCTCAGTGATCAACATTCAAATGTCTGCATCCTGCTTCTGAAGCCTGTTTCTTCTACCATCTCTGTCTTGCTCTATTAGCAAGGAGATGCTTGGGGAAAAGGCTCTACATGTCCCCGGTATCATCAGCACTCTTCCTGGACGTAACATCTCTACAGTGAAGCACTGATGGGACTTGGGACAGGCAGGAGGTTATATCCCCTTCTCTTGCAGGTTATGCCATCTATTTAAGAGGGAATATGTTATTCATTTACTCTATATCCATTTCAAGCTCATGGGTTAAAAAAACAGCTAGTGTTAGTTGGAAAAAAAATTAGGATGTGTCTGAGCCATGGTCCATACTATCTTCTGTGCCAGGTCCATGGCCTGGCCACTTCTCTGGTGGCTTCAGAAGACCTCTGTCCCCACTGCTGTCTCCCCAGGACCTTTGCAATTAATCCCCTCTCCGTGCCTGCTCCCACTGCCCACCATCAGGAGGGACCCTCTCAGCCCAAATGCCCCAGTGATGGCCAGCATCCCCTGTTTCACTCCCACACTCCCAAAGAACCACCTCAGGACTATGCTGAGCTCCGCACGTCTCCCTGGACCGAGCCCCTTTGATCGAGTGCTGCGGGGCAGTGAGCGGGTGCCAGACTTTTGCCCTGCCTTGCGTAGGTTGGGAGAGCTCTGCCTTCCTGACTGGGGCCTGGGGACAGCCTGGAGATGCCACCTGCATCGCTGGGTCTGGTGGGCATCCACAGGCATGGATCCAACAGGCACTTAGTATGTGAATCATCACCCCTTCCCCAGTTGCACTGATGGTCCCACATGGCCCTGGGGATGCTGGAGCCTGGGAGAGGTGTTTCACAGGGAAGTGTTTCAGAAGGGTTAAAGGAGAGTGGCTTTGGAGGCACGAGTTCCTGCTGGTGAGGGCAGATACCACTCAAAAAGCTGGCAGGGCTGGGTGCTGGTCCTGCACAGGCTGATGCTTTGCTGTGTTGTTAAAAAAGAATTAAAAAAGGTGCTTTCCAGAACAATAAACTTGAAGCCTCCATATGCTGCTTTTGAACACAGACTCAAGCCCCAGCCTTGCAAAGGTAAAGGGCACTTAAAGTTTTCAAAGCCGTAGTGTCCTCATGTCCTGGCTGGATACCCTTGTGCAGCTGAGGAACTGCTGGATGCAGCAGCTCCAACATCTCAGCCAGGGCTGGAGCATCTCATCTCCACCGAGTGGTGACAGTGCCATGTTGAGGTCTTACCAGAAGCCTCTTTGCTCCCAAGTGTTTTGCAGGCTCTTGAGTTGTAACAACAATAACAGAAAAGTACAAGAGCTGGTGATTTAAGTAGCTTGAGAACAAATCACTTCCCTGTTTGCTTGAGTGTCATCTGCTCAGTATCTGCTCCATGATATGGATGCATTGTTTTCTCTTGAGCAATGAAGATCTGCATTTCTAATGCACTAAAAAAGAAAATAAATAAAATGTAATATGAACAAAGCGATTTCTGGCCCTCTTTGCATATTACAAAGGAGCAAGATGGGCATGGACCCAATTCCTTTGTTCTTTTCAGATCTCTGCTACTGCGAGCAATATTTGTCAAGAGATTTGAAGCTGCAGATGAAAAGTGCTACCTACGGACCGAGTATTATTACTGCTTTAAACTCACACCCTTCAAACCAGCTGGCTGTCCCTGTTTAAAGGGAGGTGTGTGGCCAAACAGGTAGGACAGACACCTGCTGCCAGGATGCCCTGGATCCTTGGCTCATCCTCACTGCTGGCTGCTTGATGGCTTTGGACACATCCCATGTGCAGTCCAGCAGGGACCCTCACCATTGCTAGCACTGAGGTGGCAGCAAGAAATGCAAATGTGGGTCAGGGAGCAGCTCAAGAACATCTATTTAAGGCCCAGGTTGTGAGACAGAATGAAACAAGCTACTTCAGCGTTGACCTTGGTGTGTTTAACACCAGAAGGTCATAGCATGGGGGGTTTGGTGGCATAGAGGTTGGCATTGAGCAGCACAACCTTGGGGGGATGTGCAGGGAAGCAGAGTCTCTCCTGTCACACGATCATTTTTTGGGAAAAAGCTGGTCCGAGTTCACCTCAGCTCCCCATGACCAATGTGCAAGGAGAGATTTGATTTATTTTTCGGGTGATACATCTATGCTGACAAAACCTTGCTATGCAGAAGCAACTGGGAGATGCCCTGTCACATCCTGCCACCACACGAGGCTGCTGCCCGTGAGTGGGGAGCCAGCCTGGCATCCCCAGTGCCAACAAAGAGAAACCCATCCATGACATTACATTCTGCTCAACAGCAGCTCAGGTTAAGAAAGGTTTTCTTGTGCTGGAAACTCCATGAATAAGAATGTTAGGAATTGGCTTAAACCACCAGTGACATAATTAGAAGGCTTTTGATATGCCAATTTGGCTGATCTCAGTTACTTCCCCCTGGTGCTGGGGAGTGTCAGCAGAGGGATTAGCCTCCAGTCACTTCCTGACACTCTGCTAAATCTTCTCCTTCTTTGTTCTTCATCCAAGACAGGGGAAAAAAGGAAAAACAGGGAAGCAGCTCAAGAGATACTGAGGCAAAGCAGCGTGTGCTGCATCCCTGACCTGCCTTCAGTTTACACTACAGGCTCTCCTTAGGGGTGTAATGCAATTACGGCTATAACTGGGTGCTATACATTTTAATCCCATTAGAAACAGCCTTTTAACAGCTCCTGACTGACTATAATATGTAATCTCATTAGAGACACTACCTTTATACCTTGTACAAGAACATCCAAGCAGAAATCAAAGGCTGGGACAAGGCTAACATGGTTTTCTTCTTTTAAAACACTGCCTGCTTTCTTGCTTGTACTTGGGGTGCTGGCGCACAAGGAGGGCACAAAAGGTTTTGTGGGGCCAGGCTGGTTGGGGTTTGGGGGACACCCCTGTTTCATCTCTCATACTTCTTCCAGCACCCATCCCGCTCTGCTGGGGAGGGGGTATCACTGTGTATGTACAACACTTGTGCCTGGCCCAGGTCTCCTGGCCTGGCACACACAGGGGTGTGAAATCCCCATCAACCTTGAGGCTGACTCCATGTAACTCAGGGCAAATATTGACCGACACTGGGCCAGTGCTGCAAGGATTTCTCCTGCTGGAGCGTGTTTTGTTGCGCTCCCTCCCACGGTAACACACTGACCAAAGCCCTTGTGTGCGGGTACAGCTGTGTCTACACCACGTCTGCTTGTGTTGCTCTGCCAAAGTGGAGAAGAAGAAAGGGAGGGGTGATTATTTTAGCTGTTTTCTTGAAGGATCTATCATCTCCCAACTGCCTCCTTCCACAGCAATCTTTGAAGTTTTGGGACAACATCAGGCAGATTTTCAGGGGGAAGGGAGACTTGAAGACATTCAGTTCCTACATCGTGTATGAAAATAGACTCCTGAGCAGTTTTCAGGCAGATTTGACCTCATTAGAGACCAATACCCACATGGGATAGGGGCAGTGTGGATGTCCCAACCAGGGGCCAAGCTTGGTGGGGTTGTGCTGCTTATGCGAGAATCCATACTCTCAGACAAGCACGAGACCACAGCTGGATGAGGGTCCACAGTGCTAATTCAGCTCAGATGTTGAAATAGCAGCTCAGCCTAAAATGCTATGATGGAGAGCGCAAGACTCAGACAGAGCAATAAAGGTTAGGGAGGGAGGACAGGAGGACAGGACAGACCTATTGCCTGGTGAGTGAGAGGTGGTCCCCTCTCCACTGCCAAGAAACCAAGATACTGGAGCCAAGGGCAGGAAGGACCTAGCCCTGGTGTCTTTCTAACAGAAGAATAGCTGATTCTGAGTTAGTCTGAACCATGGTATGAGTCGAAATGGACAAGGATAGCAACCTGGTCCTTGGGCATAAATCTGTTAAAAAGAGGGGGAAAAGGGCACTGTTGAGCTGAGCCACACATGAGTCCAGTGTTTGGGGGTCACTGCGATTGTCCCTCTGATGAGACTTCAGAGATCGTGATCTTTGGGATCTTTGAAGACTGCAAAGACACTTATTTTTGCAAGAGTGGTGTTAATCCCAGCAGATTCAAAGGGGCGATAAAGCACTTTGTTTCTTGCTCTACAGTAATTGCAACTTCTGACAACTCTGATAAACTAAAATGAGGTTCTCAAAAGCATCCACCCAAGGCTTTGTGGGGCTGCAGTCAGGGTTGTATTTAAATGCCCCTAATGAGTACCTGCAGCAAATGGGAAAGACATGCAAATCAGATGTCTAATTGAATGGGCCTTTGAAGGAATATCCCAAGCCGCTGGGTAATTGATGGGTTATCTTTCCACCGGCTTGCCTTGATTGCATCTTCTTCCGCATTAGTCTTTCCTAGGAGTCTGGTTTAACAGGAAAAGTGGTGTACCAGGATTAAATGCAGCTCTTCTTCACAGACTGAATGAGGACATTTGCTGGCCAGCAGTACGACCCTTCTACAAGGCACTCATTATTGAAATCTCTCTAGGCAGATGTTTCTTCCAGGCATAGAAGGACCTTATCATATTGCATCTGAGCACTGCACTCAATAAACTGCTTTACAACCTCCTTCTCAAAGCAAAGTCATGACAGATGAAATAGCTTTCCTATCAAGTTTTTTGGGTCCACTTCTCCAGCAGGTGTAAATTGATGTGACTGCCCTCATTTGAATGCAGCAAAGCTGATTTGTGCTGTATGGAAATGGGACCTGTCTGACCCATCAACTGCATTGATGTCTCATGAGGATTTACCAGTGTTGCATATACGAATTTTGCTTTGCTTAAGAGTCTTGTGTCTTGCTTGTGCAAGAGTCAGTTGCTAGCAGCCACCGTTATGACTGAGAAAGCTTGGAGCTCAGCAATGAGCAGGAAAAGCTTTCCCCAACTGGAGCTCTCTTTGGGCTCAGAATTGAGTCATAAATCCCTAAATTTGGGGATGTTTCTATAACAGAGTGGTCTGGGCCATGTGAGCTCTCTCCAGCACCTCTACCCACTATGGGGACCAAATTTTGGCAAACACACATGACACCTGAGGCCATTTGAGAAGTGCTGGAGTGTCTGAGACATCCTCAAGGGCTGACTTATATGTCCATGGGAGAGTGGTGTTCTTCTGGAGCAGCAGCTGGGGATTGGAAGAGGGGGATACTCAAGTGCATCTCAACACCTCTCTTAAGGCAACAGATTTTTAGCCAAAGAGTCTGTTTTTCTGCTGAGTTTAAAATGACTTTCCTTTAGTCCCTGGCAATAACAAGAGGGCCAGATTTTAGCCATAGCTTCAGCTTTCCCCATGTGTGTTTCTATCACTTTCATTTCTCTAATCAGAGAAACCCACGATGTTTTCAGAGCACAGTCTCAGGGATGCTGAGCCAGGACTGCCCCAGACACTGAGCCCACTGCTCAGTGCACTTTTTAGGTGCAGAAACTCCCAGTTCAAGCCCCCAAACCTGAACACCACCCTCGAGCTCCCTGTTGAAAGCCAGAACCAGGATCCTGGATGTATCTTGTTGCATTTGAAGGGCAGAAACACATCTGTCAGCATGCCAGCTCAGCCTGGATTTGTCTTTCATCCCTCCTTCTGTCACTCAGGCCCAGACCCACAGCTTTCTCCTGCCTTCAGCTGCCTTTGTAATTTGTCATAGTAAAGCATCCTGTTCCTGGCTACATTCTTGCCCACTATTTACCATTCCTTTCTAATCCACACCTAAATACCATAATTTGCTCTTTGCCTTTAATTTTCCAACCCAAACCAAGATATTACTACCAATAACCCTGCAGATTTCCCCAACACAGACTGTGTATTTGCAGCCTTTCCCCTCCCAGTGCTTTCATTCCTGCATGGGTAGCCCTGGGATAAGGCTGGTTTGCAAAGCCTCAGTGAAGGCAGCAGACAGAGCATGGTCCTGCTCTTGCTGGCACTGGATGCTGTGACTGTCTTGCCTGCTGTTGGGTTTGTTCCAATGCCAGAGTGAGCTGGTGTTGCTAAAGTACCATGTCCAGAGGTGCAACACAGAGGGCTTGGCTGAAGCAAATCTCCATGCAGGATCTCAGTTCTGGTTCCAGCCCACTGGTGCTGGACTGCTTGTGCCCTTGTCAGTTCACTCTGCAGTGTTTGCCACCTGGCTACATGGCAGCCTTTGCACCTCTGGCCTCTTTCATGAGGAGCTTCCCACGCAGCTTTGAGTCTTCCACCAAAGCCTTCACCCAGACTGTCCACACACAAGTCCTGAGAGCCAGGTTTAATGCACAGTGTGAACCTGGCTGTGTGCCTGCCTGGGCATATAGGTTACAGCCTGGGTTTCGCTTCAAAGCAGGCTTTGACCTGTCTACTGTGCTGCAAGGATGGAGTTAAAACCTGGAGAGAAAAACTCTGATTTGAGTAGCTCGCCAACAGCAGCCACAGTTCACTGGGACTGTATTTATGACCTCTGCTTCTATTCCTTTGCTTCCCAGAGATCAGAAATTGCTTGCTGTTTGATGCTGTGAGCCCAAGACTCTCTCTGGAGACAGGTCTCAGCATGGACAGATGCATGTGGTGGACACCAAGCCGCAGAGGTCTCTCCCAACATCTCTACTCTTACAAGAGGGAATCTCCAGCCTGCTCAGCAGGTCCTCCAGGTCAGAACCAAGGTGACCTTGTTACAAAATGCCTTGAGATGGGCTTCATTTCACTTTCTTTTGATTTCTTTGTACTGCATGGAATAAATATGGGCACCTGGGGAGAAAGGAAGGGAAATACCATCCTTCAGTTATTAATGCAGTTGAAATCCTAGCTGGGACAGATGAAGTACACCCTACAGTCTTACATGAGGTGCAGAGCCCTTGGAAAAGTAATTTCCTCTTCCAGAATAGCCAAGGAATAAATGCTGCTCAGCAGCAATGGTAGGAGGCCTGAAGATGGATTATCACCACTCTGTCCCAACTAGATTTGATGAAACTCAAAATCCCTACTACCATGAGCTGGGGATGTGCCAGCAGCCAACCCCAAGCTGGTTAGCCATCTCCCGCCACCACCCAGGGCAGCCAGCTCCTTGCTGTATTGCTGTGGTGTCTTGCACTCCCATGTCTCAGTGCTGGCTGTTGTGCGACCGTCTCTTCCTAAGGCAGATGTTGGAGAGATGCTGGTGATGTCCTTGGAGCTCCATGTTGTTGTGAGTGCACCCTGCCATGTGCCCTGTCCTGCACTCCCTGTGCCTCTCCATGGGGAAAACCACATATGAGAGCAAGCATCAGCTTTAGTCCTTCTATTCTGGCTTGCAGGGTATTCTTATATATCATGTATATATGACAACAACTATTATTGCTGCTTCCTACTGGAGAGTTTTGTTTCTGCCATGAATTTCAGCCATAGAAAAGTCAGACATACATTTTAGGAAGGAAAAATCTCCTCTCTGGAGCTGCTTTTCTCTCTGCACTGGCTACAGAGTGAGTTTGGACTGTTTTCAGATGGCCAATACAAGGTCAGATGAATGCCACCCTAAATGCATCAGCTTGCCTTCTCTGCTCTTCAATGCCACCCCATTTCTGGTGTTCCTGTTGTTGGAATGATACAGGGTTTTTCTGACTGCTATTCATTGTTTCTAGACTGGTGATGCCTTTCCTTCTTTCCCCCTTTTTTGAGATCAATTGATTTATCACAACATACTGGAGTTTTTGTGCTGAAGTCGCTAGGGAAGACATGAGATGATTTCCAGCACTGATCATTAGGGAGCCCCATCAATGATTTCCTTTCTCTTCAGCCGATCTTTCCTGAAAGCACTTCTTGCTTGCTCTCATCTGGGTCCTGATTCCTCTCCAGCTCAGTGCAACACCCATCTCCTCCAGAAGCACTTGCCACTACGAAGTCTCACAGCGTTTTTCAAGTCTCCAAAACATTTACACTGTAAAAATGTACCAGCCCTCCTGATGTCTGGGAGATGTTCTGGCACTCGCCATGCTGTTATCCCAGGCCATAGGGTTTAGCTGGACAGAGCACTTTCCTCCCTTCTCAAATATAGGGAGCCTGGCTTATTCTTCTTTTGGTGGTGGTCTTCATTTGTGCTTTCCCCCACTTGACTGATTTTGCAGGATGAGACAATCTGGTTCCCTGGACTTGAGCATCTCAAACCACTTCCTCAGCCATGATCACTTTCTCCTCCAGACTTCTTTTTCCCCCCTCCCTAAGATCTGCTCCCTGTGGTGAGTTGAAGCAGAGAGTCACTGGATGCCTCAGGATGACTTAAACTAGCTTCCCTTTACCTGTCCCTCACTTCAGCCCTGCTTTCCCCTTTTATTTTCATTTAAATGGGTAAAAAGACCCCACACTGTTACCTTTCCAGCACCTCTCATCTTCTTTGGACATTTTTTTTTTTTTGTCCCTTTAAGCTGTAACTTTCTTTGTTGACCTCTCTCTTTTTATTTTCTCCTGTTCCTTCCTGTCTCCATTTAGTATCCCATTTCTCCTAATGTACCTGACACCTGCCCATGGGTTGCTGGAGTGACTGGGGAGGTGCAGCATCGAGCCTGCTTTTGTTTGAAGGTGAAGCGAAGCACCGTTTCACCAATAAAAAGTTCTGACTGTCAGGCAGTGTGTTACTCAGGGCTGATGAATAACTTCGAGGAGATCAAAAGATACTAGGCTAAAAGAATTATTATACAGGAGCCTACGGGACCACACAGATCTCCTGTTCCAGCTAAAAAAGTCCCAAATTAACCCCCCGCACCTCTCCCCCTGAAAAAAAAGAAAAAAAAAGCGTGTGTGGTCTTGAACAGCCAAAGAAGCAAGCCATTATTTGTAAGTCTGCTATATAAAGCATAATTATTATCCTTTTTATCATCCAAGTTATGGGGCAGGCTTTTCCATCTTTACTCACGCCAAGTAGCACCTCGTGTCAGAAATAGCCTCGCTGGTTTGAAGGGGATGAGTCATCCCGCAATCAGGTAGGAGGAGGAGGAGAACAAAGATAGACATGACTTCCCGGACTGGATCACCCCACCACTCTCTCCCCAGTGCATGATCTTGCTCCACGGCACCTATCAAAGAGCAGCCGCCGGGAGTGTTGGTGCGGGCGCGCCTTCCTGATGGCCTGCAGGCTGGAGACGGCCCACCAGAGCAATGCATCTGGTCCAGAGCTCCCCTCCTTCCCTCTCGCCTTCCCAACAGCTCCTCAGATGTGGGCAGGAGCACGCTGTGGGCTGTATGAACTGTTCTGGCAGCCGGCGGTCCCACTCCCACTCGCCTTCTTTCCCATAGCCCCAAACCCGTCATGTGACCATCACATACTGGGAGGATTCCAGCTGGGTTACTTGACAAAGAGGCTCCTCTCCAGTCACTGGGTGGAGGGGGGAGGGCCCTGATGTCATCCCACTGTGGTCGAGAGGAAGGCGAAAATAAACAGCAATGCCATGACTCAAAAAATGGAGTATACAAAGAAAAATCTCCTCCAGTGGCCACGGGGTGCTCCAGACCAAGAACCTGCTTTTTTTGAGAGCCCAGTTTTGCTCCAGCTGAGACATTGCCTATACCCTCTGGAACCAGAATTTAAATTTTCACCACTTTTTTTCCCTTTTTTTTTAATTAACAAAGGAATTCTGAGAGGGAAAAGGGCTGGTTGTTTCCTCTTGCTCGCCCTTGCTGTCACAATTTGAAACGTGCATCTGGCATTCAAAGTGTTGAGAACAACTTAGAGCCAATGTATTGGCCTGATGAACCACCTTGTGTTTCAGGGGAATTAGCTGTTTGCCCAGATGCTCTGGGGTAGCTCTTTAATATCCCAGTGGGAATAACACTGCTAAAAAAGGAAAACCCATTAGTACACGTCTGCTCTTGCAGATGCTCTTCTGCTCCTGTAAGGGTGAGACCTTACAGGAGGCTTCTGAGTTGTTACAGGTGTCACCTCAGATGGCTCTGACAATGAACAATTTTAGGGGAATTTTATTCCCAGCTACCCCAAATTGTCTCCCCACCACTGGCAGTCACTGCCATTGTTGATTAGAAGTCGCTCTAATTTAATCAACCAGTCTGTTCACTGTGGTGAGCGCCGCGCTTTGAAGATGCATTAGAGCACACTCAGGGAAACACTGAGTAATGCAGGGAGATAAGCAGCTGTGTTTGAAGCTGGGGATCCAAGGAGCCATGGAGGAGAGCAGAAGGCACCTGAAAAAGGTGGCGTCATCTCAGCTCCCCGCAGGAGACCTGAGGGCCCAGATCTTTGCCCTTGGGTAGATTGGTTAGTTGCTTCATGCTTAGCATCCAGCCCTGCCTCCTGATGTCACATGCAGCGACTTTTGTCCCTCTCTCCAGACCTCCTGTCTTTTGATGCTCCTCTGCTGCATGGCAGACAGCAAAGGTAGAGGCCACCATTTAGTCTCGTGGCCAGTTTGGGTGGAGGAATGGCTCAGAGCCATTGCTTGGGTTCATTTCTTAGCAGTAATCATTTGCTAATGCAAAGCCAACAGCAGAACGAGGCCGCCTCTGGAGAAGAGCACTCCCCCAGGAAGAGCTGAACACCAAACCCTTGAAGCTGGGAGCTGAGACACTCATCAGAGACACTTGGACCCTATAGGGATGAATATCAGTGCAGAAAACCAGACAGACTTACCCAAAAGTCATACCTTAACCCAATAACTAGGATATGGGGACCACAATGGGAAGAGCTCTGTGGACCCCCCTAGAATGGGTGTCACCACAATGTGATCTTCAGAAATGAGGTAACGCTTGGGCTTCCTCCGTGGTCTCTGGTGCACGTGGACAGCTGCTGCCACTGAGAACTAGACTGGCAAGGTAAGACGGAGGTTAATTTTGAGCACATCTTGTTGCTTAAACCCTATTTCAGGACAAGGGGAAGAGCAGAACTTGGGAATCATTGATCTAAGGAGTGGCAAGGTTTTCAGCTTCTTTCCATAAGCCCATTTTACCAGCTGTAAACACAGTTTACAGCATCAGACCATCCCAAAAAAGCAAATTATGAAGATCGTCTCCAACTGGAGACATTCAGTACTGTTTTGTCTTCCAGTATGACCCAGAGTTCACACAGGACCTATGGGTAGTTGTCCCAAAACAGGCAGCCAGGGCATCTCTGAGAAGATTCTCAATGGAATAAATATTCCAAAACTCATGAAAGGCAAATCGCCTCCTCTAATACCTGCATGCTTTTTCCATGTGAGCAGGTGCAGATGTTTTCTGGCTTGTGCCTGCCACTGGGCGTAGGTTCTGCAGAGCTGTTATCTCTCTCATCAGATGATACAAGTTCGCAGGCTCATCTCCTTCCAAGAATGCAACTGACTTAAAAAGAGTTCAAAAGAAGATTAGGTTTCAAGGTAACTGGAAGCTATTCAGTCAAAGCCAAGCTGCATAAAGCAAGGGGAATCCTCCTTCTACCTCCATGGCAGTGCAAGGCAAGTGGGAACTTGAGAAAAGAGCTGAGAAAGTGTGTGTCTTCTTCACAGACACAAACAGGACTGCAAATTGGAGACAACCGCTACAAATTTAGCTAAAGATGCTTTAGAAATTGCATCTTGCCAATGTTTTGCTTATCAAGCTACAGTGTTTGCTGGCAATTACCTCAGAAAAGCTAGCACAAACAAAAACACATGGGATCTCATCACTAGTGCTCCCTTGTCAGCAGGGAAGGTGGTGCTGAGGTTGGCACTGTGGGACACAGTGGCCTCAGCAGTGTGAGCAGTTGGGTGCTCAGTTGGTGGAAAGCCGCCAACCTGTAGCTGTGGGGTCTGTGGTGCTTTGCTGGTGGCAGGTGGGAGACAGGGACTGAGCATCCCCTCTACAGGCAGCTCCCTCTGCCCATCCCTTTGCCTCTCATCCATCCAGAAGCAGAAGGAGCAGCCACCTCCACTCTCCCAGCTGTACTGCCATCATCCTGCCCTGTCTCCTCTCTTCCCATAATACGAACACAGTTTCAAGTCACCTTATCCTCTGGCCAGTTTTGGTTGCCCAGCTGAGATACTGTGAACCAGCCCCATGACAGAAATGGCTTATAGGAAGACCAAGAAGAATTAGGTTACACCGGAAGGTGGAAATAAACACCCAAAGGTGAGGATGGTCATGGCTGGAGCCTGGTTTGGAGGACAGGTGCTGCATGGACACCTGTGTGGTGTCCTGGCTTGGCCAGGCAACATCAGGATGTAGTGACAGCCCGGAGACACAACGGTGCCTCATTCCTGGTGAAAGCCCACCCATGGATCTCGGCATTAACTCTTCTGTCTTGTAATGTTTGTTTTACAACAGGATCCTGTTGGACTGGTTGGGATGTCATTGTATCCAGAGACAGTGTGACCCAAGCCCTGTCTGCAGGAGTTTTGGATACGGCTTCTTTACAGATCAGCATGTGATGTCCATATAGCTGGTCCTCCAATCAAAGGGAACTTCCTCAGATCATGGGATACTTCAGGTGGAAAGAGGCCTCTGGATGTTGTCTAGTCCAACCTTATTTGTCTAAGGTTTGGCAGCAAACCCTAGGGCAGCCTGACCCAAAGCCTTGCTCTTTGGAGACATGGAAAAGATGGGTTTGCCACGCACCACGGGAAAGTGTTGGCCCTTCAGGAGCCTTCAAGGCTTGGCCACCATGGGGGAACCTGCATCTAACCCTGTCACCACAGAGGGACCCACCACTGAGGGCTGAGGACACAAGCCACATACCTGTTTGGGCAAGCCAGGCCCTTCTGTAACATGACTGCCAGAGAGTTGTCCACACCCTGGGTTATTTTAAAGCTCTCTCACCCACCATCATCCAGCCTCTCCAAGCCCTGCCCCAACCACAGAGCACCTGGCAGAGGAAAGTTTAGTCCCACAGGGATGGACAGGGGGAAGAAGTGCAGCTGGTGGCTGAAAGCCAAGCAGTGATACACAAAGCTGCTGGTCCAGCCTGTGCTACCCAACCCACCAGGTGCTGCTGGATCCCACAATGCTGCTCCACACCTGTCTTTGAGCACACAGCTCCTATGGCTGTTGTACATCTCTGGCCATATGAAAGTCTCATCTGCTTTTGTGATCAGGCATGCTCTGCTTCCCTCCTTTCAACATCTGACACCAGGGTGCTGGGTTGCCAGGGAAAAAGGTCTGGTAGGACTGAAAGCCCTGGGAAATGTCACAGAGCTGTCCCACAGCTGAAATGGTCACCCAGAGGAGATCCTCTACACACCTCACACAGCAGCTGTCAGTGCTCCTGTCCTTGGTATCTCACCTGTAGGGTGCTCAGGGCACTAGGTGGGCACCCACTGCCTCTCCCCAGGGATGGATGTGGCTCTGTCCTGATGCGCATTCCCCATCACTAAGACAAGGCCTTTTTTTTCCCTTCCCTCTTTCTCTCCCCAGCCAATCTGGGTAAAACCTTTCCTTCCTCCCCACTGCTTTTTGGGGTCCTACATGCAGGACCTCCGGACAGCCCAGGCAAAAGCTGCAGCTGTACGAGGAAGCTGCAGCTTGATACCTGCAGAAGTAACTCTCATACTCACTAAACCTGTCATCCCAGTCTGGATTTTCTTTTAATAATCAGACAGGAGTAAATGATTCACCCGTTTCTCATCTGAAGTTTGCTTTTTCCCTTCTGGAAACCAGTTCTTTGGGAGGGATGGACCTGAATTTCCCCTGTTTCCCAGTGCTCCTCACCACTGACCATGCCCACAGAGAAGCCAGACGTGCCTGGGCACAGGATGGCAGGGGCAAATCTATCATCATCTTTGCGTGCCTCTGCTGAAAACCTACTGTTTAAAATGAAGCCCTACTATTTCACTGTTTCCAGCCTCCCCAACCCATTTTTGCTCAGTTTGTTGCTCAGAGGACCCTTTCACCGCCACCCAATAAACAAAAAGAGGAGGATTTTTCTGCTGTTGCACTTGAGCACAGCACCTCTGGAGCTGCTGTTCTTTCCCAGAAGAGGGGAGCATGAGGAAAAGGATTGCACCCGCTACTTGTGTCTGTTTATTTACAGTGTAAACAGCTTCTGTGCTGGAGCTTTGAAGAGGCGCCACACATTTGTATGTTGAGATCCCTCCATGCTCTGTGCGGTTTTCCCACGTGATCTGAACTCTTTGGAGAAGAAAGTTTGCTCCTTTGCCTCCATCCTGGAGAGGATGGGGAGGCCTGAAGTGACACAGAACCCCACTGAGAGGTAAAGCATTCAGAGAGGGAGGTTTGGGCTGAATTACCCTGTTTATGGTAACCTGATGCAGCTCTGTTGATGAGAGGTAATTTGATAAATCCCCATTAGGCAGTTGACCATGAGCCCTCAAGTAGCTCTCAGGAAGTCGTGTTTCCCATCAAATTCAGCTGAACTATAGCAGCAGAAATAGCAACCTGCCTGGACCAGGTGCTGGTTTTGTATAAAATAGATGAAAATAGACAGATAAATAGATCAGGATATAGAAGGATAGATAATAGACAAAAATAGTTAAATAACTCCTAGAATTCTCTCCCAAAATAGCTGTGCAACAGTTATTTAAGATGCTGTAGGGCATAGTACCTGCTTGCAGGGAATTATCACCAGCACAAAATCAATCTTTGCTAAAAATCCCTTTTGTACATTCAAGAAAACCTTTTAACAAAGTGAAACCACGGCAGCTTCTTACCAAACTCATGACCTCTTGGGTTTGACAGAAGCAATGATGGATGTCAGAAATCTTATCTTAGCAAAACAGCTCCTAACAATCCCTAACCCCTGAACATGATTGTTATCCACTATGTTGCCTGCCTTACCTATTTACTATAAGCTGTGAGTATGACCACGTGCCCCAGAATAAACTTAGGCTACTGCATTCTGTTGGTTAAATATTAGATTTACATCACTTCAAAATTAGGAATAGGACTTAGGTCATCCAACAATTACCAAAATTTGGTCTTGTGTCTTGAAATACTTGGTGTCCACACAACTGTGTCCTGAGGAGACCTGGTGCTCTAAAGATTTGTGCTTTGTGAGGTGCTCAGCCCACCAGTGGCACTGCTTTATTTTTCCCCTTAAAATGGTCCAGGGGTCATGGCCCACGTCCTACGCTACTTCATACAGGGTCAAACATCTCTCTACACAACTTCTCAAAAGTTAAGTTGCTTTTTCTGCTGTGCTAAAGGCTTTAAGATAGACAGCAACTGTTTACCAGCTGATGGAGAAGGGAAGTGGGTATATTCCCAAATCCCAGGTCCCTTATTGTGCTTGCATGGATTTCCTTCTCTACCTAATGCTTCTGCTCTCACTTGTGAGACTTGTGCTGCATCTGGAACATCTGCAGCCTCCCAGTATAGCTAGCCAAAACCCATCCCAACCAAGCTCACCTGTCCCATGGGGTGCTGGGCTTGGAGGAACAGGAGCACCCGTGGGAATAATTGGGTGTTTTGCATCAGACGACAAGAGGAAATGGCCTCAAGTTGTACCAGGGAAGGTTTAGATTGGATATTAGGAAAAAATTCTTCAAAGGGTTGTCAAGCCTTGGAACAGGCTGCCCAGGGAAGTGGTGGAGTCACCACTCTGGGAGGGATTTAAAAGATGTGTAGATGTGGCACTGAGGGACATGGTTTAGTGGTGGCAGTGGCAGTGCTGGGTTAACTGTTGGATTCGATGATCTTAAAGGCCTTTTCAAACCTAAATGATTCTGTGATTCTACATCTGGGGCAAAACATCCCTCTCCTGTTGCATTACCTGCTCCAAGGCCTTATCTTTGCCTCCCAATCTCTCAGTTACACCCTGACTCAAGCCCTTTATGGTGGCTTATGGGACACCCCTGCTGATGGACCTCCGGGGAGCTCTCCTGCACCCCCACACATGACCTCTGCTAGGATGGCAAGGGCTCCTGGGTTTCTCTCCTCCCCATGGTGTCTGTGCCTGCTTTGGTAGCAATTTTAAGAGACTTGCCTAGAGGTACACAGTGATGCAGGTGGCAATGCTTCTTGTGCCTCGCTGGTTGCCATTAAGGCAATCCATGGGGTGGGCAGGAGGACACAGGGCACCAAACACCCACTGGTGTCCCTTAAGGCTTAGTGCTGTTTTCCAACCAGACACAAGGTGTGACTACTGATGCCTTCCTATTGATCAAAGAAATAGGTATGCTCAGGTACCCCAAGCATCACTTATGCTCCCTTCTGACAAAAAACACCCGAGAGCTTCTGTGTTTGCAGGAGAATCCCTGCAGGAGAAGCAGACCAAAGTAGAGGTGCATTTGCACACCAGTCTCGCAGATCCCCAACCCTTGATGCCAAGCCCTGGGTTGAATCCCACCTGCCCCAGCAAAGCTGTCCCCCCCTGACCCTGAGCTCTGCCGTGGGGCTCCACACAGCTGCAAAACCCCCGCTGCCCCCATCGGCTCCACCGCTGCCATGCCCGTGGGATGGTGCAGGGGATGGAGCGATTTTGGGATCAAGGGCGACGGCTGCTGTGTGTGGGTGAGGCTGCCTCAGCCTGGAGACCCAGCGGTTAATTTGTTTGTTTCCTTTCTCTATAGGATATTGTTACCAAAAAAAGAAAATGAGGTGGGGGGTGTGGGGGGGAAAAAGAAAAGGAAGGCTGGGGCCAAGTGATGAAAAGGCCTCTCTCCTGCAGCTATGAAATCTCACCCGGAAGGCGGCGAGGGGAAGTGTCTTCCAGCAGGGTACAAAGTCAGCAGCAGAGCTTTGAACTCGGGGGAACTCCACGGCAGCGCAGAGCCCTGCCAGCGAGCCCAGCTGTGCATACCTCAGCTGCAGCTGAGGGAACCAGGGGCCGCATCCTGCACCCTTGCTCTGCGCCGGGATGGCTCAGCACCAGGCTTCAGACCAGGCACTGGAAAGGGGGGGATTCTGCTGGATGGGCAAGAGTGGGGCATGTTCCCCAGACCAAAAACTGATGCACCTTGAAGTCCTGTCTGGTTTTGGGATGGGTTACCTGGAGCTGCTGCTGCTGGGAAGCCTGTCCCTGGAGTGTGGTACATGGTCAGTGCCTTCCCCTTGCCCAGACAGGGCTGTGCTGTCCCCTCACCTGTCCCCTCGCAGTTCATGGCTCCCCCCTCCACACCTGCACCATTGCCATCCAGCTCTGAATACACCCGATTCCCTTTGCCACAGGTGCTCTGAATACACCAAACAGGGGAAAGTTTTACTCAAATATGGCAACCAGAAAGCTGGGTTTGGAAGGGATCCCAAGCTACTTGGGGGAATTTGGGCAATTATCCCACCATGCCTTTTTTAAATTTTAATTTCACTCTAATGATTTCAGAGGTACCTTTTCCCCATCTCATTTACAAGTGAAAACACTCAGTTACTAAACTGAGGAAGGAGTTTAAAAATTAATTTAGGTACCTCAAAATGAAAGGAAACTCTGGGACAAACAATGGGCTCTTTGTGGAGCTGGAAGACAGGTGGAGGTGCTGTTGCTGGACTTAGCTTTTGGTTGAAGTGTCCCTCACCCTGTCATCAGTCCTGGTGGGGTAGGGTCTCTGGAAAAAGTGTGTGAATATGTGACTCCATGTTTTGTGGTGGGTCACAACTGGCACAAGTGGGAGGAAAAAACCCACTGTGAAAGTCCAGGTAAGAGGTGAAGCAGAACAACATCAGGCTTGGAGCCTCTTCTCCAAATTACCCCCAATATCCTCAGTAACAGCCTTTGCTGCAAAGGCTTGCCAGCTGCAACACTTCTTCTCCCTTATCTGCAGCTAATCTCTTAAACAGCCGTTTAAAGGAGATTTTTTTCAGTATTTGCCCATGAAACAGCTCCCAGATTTGCTGTTTTTTCAAGGACTTAGAGCTGACAGATCGTGCTGCTTCTCCCAGGGATCTGGTGACAGGCAACTCCACCCCTGGGAAAATACTGCCCAGCCTCAAAATAAATCTCCATGTCATAGGTATTTCTTAGGGCTGTGATCCCCGAATAAACATCCTGCCACTTGAACCTTTTGTGTGTGGTATGATGGTCACTATCCACAGGAAAGATACTGTGACAAGCTGCCACTGGTCCAGGGATGGAGCAAGAGGATGGAGGTGATGAGCATAGTTTTTTGGCTGGTTTTGTGGTGATAGTTGGGCTGCGGTTTGGCCTGTCCCGGTGCTGAGGAGCAGTGACACCAAGCTAGCTCTGGGATCCCAAATATCAGAAGGAGGTGGACCTGTTGAAGGCAGTCCAGAGGAGGCCACAAAGATGGTCAGAGGGCTGGAGCACCTCTGCTCTGGAGGCAGGCTGGGAGAGCTGGGGTTGTTCAGCCTGAAGAAGAGAAGGCTCTAGGGAGTCATTCTAGTATCTTCCAGTACCTAAAGGGGCTACAAGAGCTGGAGAGGGACTTTGGACAAGGGCATGGAGGGACAGGACAAGGGGAAATGGCTTTAAAGTGGCAGAGGGCAGGTTTAGATTAGACGTTAGGAAGAAATTGTTTACAGTGAGGGTGGGCAGGCCCTGGCACAGGTTGCCCAGAGAAGCTGTGGCTGCCCCATCCCTGGAAGTGTTCAAGGCCAGGTTGGACAGGGCTTGGAGGAACCTGATGTAGCGGAAGGTGTCCCTGCCCTTGGCAGGGAGGTTGGAACAAGATAATCTTTAAGGTCCCTTCCAATCCAAACCATTCTGTGATTCTATGATTTCTGGGGTACCCACAGTTAGACTCGCCCCACAGTTAGTTTTATTCTTTGAGCAGAGGAATGAAGTCTGGAGAAGCCTGTGAAGGAAGGGCAAAGGAACCTTCCTGTTGTGCCTGGATGGCTCATCCTGAGCCTGGCTGGTAAAAACTCCAACCACTGTAAGGCATCTGCCTTACAGCATTGGGGCAGGGACACCCTGTGAACCACTCTTGAGCCATCTGGAGATGGAGGGGATTTCCCGGGAGTGCACACCCCACCAGAGTGGGAGCGCTGCATGGCCAAGGGCTTCAAGCTTCTCTCTTGCATTGATAGTGAAACAATGCCATCGTTTGAGCAGGGTGGTGTTTAATTAGCTTTTACTTGAAGAAAGAAGGGGGCGGTGGTGGATGGAAAGAGGGGGGGGGGGGGAGCAAAGCAAAAGACCGAGAGAAAATCCCCTTTTCTCGGTGTGGAGAGGGACGTTGCCTGGGTGCTGCGGACCGAAACACCTGCTGCCCGGAGGGAAAGCGAGTTCCCAGGAAATGCAAGAAAGGCACTTTCCAATGTGGAATATGTTGAAAAGCAAAGAGGAGGAGAAGGGGAGGGAGGGCGGAATGGCTGCGGAGATGCATGAATATTAAAATGATTATAGCGCTTAATAAAGCGCCGCACAGGGGAGGAACAATAACAGGTATTGTTGGCAAGCCTGACGCTCAGCTTCCCCTTGATTTGATGGGGCGATAACCATCGCAGTATCTCTTTCATGATCCCTGGCTCCGTATCTCTCGCAGCGCGGCAGAGCCACACACATTCCAGGGGAGACTTTGATGTGTCTCTGGAGGCGCAGACCTGCCAGCCCTGGGCTGGCTGCGCCGCGCCGCGGCTCCCCGGCAAAGGGCTGTGGGTGGGGGGATGCGGGGAGGGGGATGCGAGGGGCAGGGGGGAGGCACGGGGAACCAGAGGTTCCTCTGAGCCCATAGGTTTGCTGCCCCTGTCCCCCAGGGTGGCCCTAAATGCCCGCTCCGTTCTTTAGGGTCACCCCGCGCAGGGCTGAAACTCCAAGAGAATGGGATGCTGGACGCTGCGGTCCTATGAGAGTCCAGTGAAAGACACCCAAGGGGGTCAGCCAGGAGGGTGAAGGGCACTTTTCACTCTGTCTCCCCAGACAGGACAGGATTTCGGAGGGACAGAGAGACACAGTTAAACAAGAACTAAGAACAATTTAGGGATTCTTTTAAAAAGCTTGACCTCAGGGACAGGCTGTAGGGTTTTTTCCCCTGGGAAAGTCTGGAGCCCAGTGATGCATTTAGGGGCTAGCAGCACACGCCTTTCTGACTGTCCCCTGAGGGAGACACAGATGTGCCTTGTGTGACACAGGAGTTCACCGATGCCAAAGGGATGAGCTGGAGGCTGCAGCATGAAGGACTCATCTGTGTGTTGGTAGGACCCTTGATTTAGGCTTCGTGGCTGGGACCTGAAAGGCACCAAACTTTCCCCAGAAGGGTAGGAGGGCAGACAGGCAGGAATGGGAAGGTAGAGTGGGATTTTCACCCAGGAAAAGAGGATGCCTCAAAAAGATGCTTAGCAGGATGGGTGCTGCAATTGTTCCCATTAACACAGCACCTCCTGTCCCCACTTCTTCCTGTCCCCCCAGGTCTGAGAGCTCTCTCATTTTGGGGCAAGGTTGCCTTATTTTGGGCAATGTCTTGAACACCTTTGTGCATGATGGAGATGGTGGAGTGGAGCCAGTGCCATTCAGCCACAGCCACCCAAATGTCCCTTTGATGCAAACTGAGCAGGAAAAAGTGCTGCTATAACCCACCTGCCAGCTGCAGGGGGTCCCATGCAATCTGTGGCTCATATCTTGCATTAGCCGTGTTTTCTCACCCACTTTCACTCCCTCCTTCCCTCTCTCTGGCTCTCTGACCATCTGTACGAGACAAACTATCAGGTTTCCCAACCAGAACTGCTTGCTTTGCTCTTTTCAAATCAAATTTCTGCCGGTAGCTTAGACCTCACACTTAATTTGCTTTAATTGTTGTTGGGTTATTTTTTAAATTTAATTATTGGTTTCAGAATGCAACAGAAACAAAACAAAACAAAAAAAAAAAAAAAGAAGAAAATTTCCAGCCCATTTTTTTTTTCGTGTGCCCGTGTTTTCTTTCTCGTGGGAGGCAGCCGCAGTGGGTTCACCCCTCCATGGGTCTGGCTGGTAAAGGGGGGTGTTGAGGGATGGGAGGGGGACTGTGTGAAGCCGCTCTGCACCTTCATCCTCCTCGGCATGGCATCCCAGGGCTGCGGCACAGCCGGATTCGGGAGAGGAGGCCGCGATACCTTTGATGCTGGCTCTTCCCCTGCGAGACAGTGCCGATAGGGATGTGTGTGTGTGTGAATGTGTGTGTGTGTGTGTGTGTGTGTGTGCCTTGCACGTTGGCTCTGCCTTTGAGATTTGCCCCTGGTCATTTCTGCTGGGAGGGAGCTGAGGTTGGTGCTCTGATGTGGGTGGCCCAGAGTTTGTTACCCGAGGACAGCCGGCTTACCTCTGAACTCCTGCCTTCCCAACGGTTGTTTCTCTGCTTGTGCCTGCTTGCATTTTTGCCTTGTGTCTCTCTCTGGTATGCCTTGACCAAGCTGAGGAGAGCTGTTCCCCAGGGAAGGGGCTCGGGCGGGGATGCCAGTGTGGTGGTGGGGGTACCTACCACCCCAAGGCTTCCACCCATCAGGCACACATAAAGGCTTAGTCTGAGTAAATCCAGCACCCATAGGGATTCAGAACTGAAAAGAAAGGACCTAAAGGCAGAGAAGTCCCACTGTGCCATTGAGGGAGAACAAGAGATCAGAGGGAGGCAGTCAAAATTCCCGAGAGGAAAGGCAGCCCAAAACCCCTAGAGGAAAGGCAACCCGATGCTTTGCCCTAAGGTCCAGCAGAGTCATGAGCAGTTCCTTCAGCCCCACTTGCTCTGAGTGCTAACAGGACCCTTCCTTGAGGACCCCATAAACACCTGTCATTCCCTCTGACATTTTTCATTGTTATGCAGCACAGCAAAAATAAGGAAGAGTTGTAAGAATAAGAGAGTTTTTTGGGGTGAGACTCAAACTGTGCTGATGCTGAGCACCCTCCAAACCCAGGAGGAGAGGGAGGGCAAAATTCCTTCCTGACCCTGCAGGCAACCAGCTTATGACTTGGAGCAGATTTGATTGCCTTTTACCATTAGCTCTGCTTGCGTTGGTACAAAGAGTTATAAAAATGATCCCCCCTCCTTCCCAACCTCCCAAAGCACAAAGGCAGAGGAGCGGCAGCACACAGCCCTCCTGACAGCCCAGGCTGTGCAGTGACCTGCAGGGGGGGAGGATGGGGACGGGGAGGGGGGTGGAAACACAGTGAAACAGAAAAAGATTGACCCAATATCACCCAAGCTGGAAAGACGTCGTTATTCCATTTAAGCCCGCTGAACAGTGCCACAGCAGGGAATCTGTCTGTCTTGGTTAAAGGTCTCGCTGCCAGCCCAGCCTTGGAAGTGCCAACACTAATCTGCAAATTGTTGCAAACCCTAAAGAGCCGCCGAGCTGGGAACCTTCCTCCAGCCCAGACCCCTATGGACCGGGATGCCCTTCCCCATTAATGTCCTGTTCCCCGCTGCCGCCAGGCAGGCTCGGTCAGGCACCGCTCACTCCAGACGGGCTGTAGTAAAACTCCTGGGCATTAAAATCCTGGCTCCTGCTGGCAGCCCTGTTGCAGCAGGAATGGGATGTTTGCCACCAACAGAGGTTAGATTCAGCCCAGGGAAACTCTTGCGTGCTCTGGACTAAATTTGTGCACGTCTTTCTGATTAGTGTCTTCCGGCAGGTCCCCAAATAGATGATGATTCCTTTGTCCTTCTCTGACCCCACAGATCACATTCAGAGCCCATAGCTTTTGCTGAAATGCCTGGTTTTTTGGCCTGGAAATCTCTGGTGCAACCGCTGGTGTTGGCCAGGAAGAGGGTAGTCACATGTGCTCTTAGACTAACAAACAGCACTGTTCTTCTAAGACCATGGGTAGCAATAATTCAGGGTCAGTGAAGAGGGCATATCTAATAAGAGGACCTGGTCTAGAGGATAAAAAAAAAAAAAAAAAGAAAGAAAGAAAGAAAAAGAAGGCAACTAAAAATCCTTGGCTAGCGTGATGGAAGGGGATGGATGTGGAAACCTGGCTGTGGAGCTGGTGACAAGATGCATCAGGGAAAACAAAGGGATACATGGAGAGGGATTGGGGATTGGGAAGCCCTGGGTTTAGCTGTGTAAATCACAGCACCTTTGAGATCGCAGACAGATAGGAGTCTGTGACATGCCAGCACCTGGGCTGGACCATTTCTGCACATCCTAAGGACACCAGACAACTTGTTAGCGAAGTCCCTGCAGAGTGTGTACATGGTGCTGATTTCTGTTCAAGACAAACAGGTAACGCAAGGAAGAGATATGAGCCCAAATAAAAGGCTGGATCTGACATAAGTGGTAAACAGCTATTCTTAGAAACCATATTTATTATTAAAAATATCAGTAGGATTGAGAAATGTGAACAACAAATTTAGAGTAGCATGAATTCCTTTGGCAGGAGCTTTAGAAGCAGCCAGGGGTTTAGACAGGTTTTGTGAGGTCTGTAAAAAGGTGCCAAAAAAAGCTCAAACATTCTTCAGAACATTAAAAAAAACAAAACCTAACAAAACCTCCAGTCAATTACAAAAGGGGAAAAAACAATGTTACCATAAAAAAAAAAAAAAATTGCACAAAGGAAGAAAAGAAGGCTCCTAGAGCATTATCCTTAAGTCATGTAAAAATCAAAAAACCACTATGCAAAAAATAACCTGTCTGCGCAGAAACTTACTTATGCATATGACTGTAGCGTGTGCCTTTGCTTGTAGTAAACATGCCCTTTGCCTTCTGCTGATGACATGACACTGGCATGTCGCAGCTGATTTATAAACACAATTGGATTTTCAATCTTCAGGTCTAAATTCTCTGCAGCAGACCCCAGCAGGCAATGTATCTCTGTTTATCTATAAATACCAGTTACCGTGCTTTCCTGGATAGAGGCGGGTACAGTAGGATGTTGTTTATTTTTACTTGCTTTCAATAAGAGGAAACAGTGTTTGGTATCAGTCATCATCATGAGCTAAGTGGCTGCAGGGCTCTTTCGAGGGCTCTGAACTGCAGAATCAAAAATGCAAGCAATGCTCTGCAGTGAATCCTTCAGCTATTGTGGGGACTCACCTTGCAGCTCAGTGAGACTGAGGAAGAGGAGGAGTGAGAAAGGCTCGGAAAGTACAGCAGTGATCCATCCAGTCTGAGGTGTGGGTTGCAGGTGTTCCCAAGCCATGGGCAAGCTGGATTCAGTGGGAGCTGCCGTGTCCGTGCACTGAGGTTCCTCAACAGCAATGGCTCACATGGGGTGGGTTGGGTGAGGATCTTGGACTCAGTTCTCAGAGATCCTTGCCAGGCTGGACACTGTAGGGAATTCAGGTTAATTCGGTGCCTCCAGCACCCACCTCAGGATAACAACGGCCGCAGCCATAGGACACCGCAAGTAGAGCACTGCAGGAACATACTGAATTGCTCACCCTTGGGTATTCCCTCTGTGAGGAAGATCTAGGCTTCAGCAAGCTTTCATGGACCAGAAGGAGAGGCCTGGGCATGCAGGTTGAAGGTGGAGAGCTAAATCTACCTCTGGGCTTTCAGCCTTCCTGTTCCAAGTCAAGAGCCTGAAAGCCCTGGGACCCCCATCTCCACCCTACAAAGTTACCTTCCTTGGCAGCTACCAGGCCTCCAGATCCATGCTTGAGTTTGAAATCCAGTCGTACTGGAATGGGCCCTTAGAATCCTGAATAACCTGGTGTGGGTTTGGGAAACATTGGACACCTCGTTTTGGCCGTTCTTCCTGGACTAAGTGGCATCTCCCTTCCTGGGAGGGAACCAGCTCACCTTACAGCCTGCAAGCCCTGAAGTCTCCATCTCACATGGAAAGCTGAGAGCTGCTCAGGAAAATGGTCATCCTTGCTAGAGCTCCTGCAGCTAATGGTGGTGGACCATCAAGTTCATGTAGGGAACCAGAGAGGTCCTTGGTCTGCAAAGGTGCTTGTAAGAGTTGAGAGGAGACAAGCTTTTGCTGTAGGCAGTGCTTGATAGGAACAGAAATGGTAAAAAGAGGCAAGTATTTAAAGCTGCTTGAAAAAGGCAGAGCACAGGGAGAAATAAACTTGAGAAACAGCCTCTGATTGTCCCTGAGCTATTTAAAAGAGGCTTGAAGGGATTTGGTCAAAGAAATGACAACAGATTAAAAATAAAATCAAATAACAGCAGCTACGAATGTGAACATCAGAGATAATCAGTATCCTGGTTGGTTTGGCTTTGGTAAAGGAGGAAAAGGAGTGAAGAGGATGGAGAAAGGGATTTCTTTTATCAGGTTGCCCATAAAGGGGCTAGTGCTGCTTCCAGTACCTGGGTCCATGCCAGAGGGTCCAGTACCAGAGCAGTGCCTTGGGTTAGACAGAGCTTGTGCCTTCATATATCCTTGAAGAGATTCCACATATTCCAAGGGCTCATCTCCCTAGTAGACTTGCTCTTCCTCAACTCTGCAGTGCAAGAGGCAACACCAATTGTGCACCAAACCTGCAGTCTGCCTGTGATGTGTCCATCCCTGTTTTTGGGAAGGTGACTGTTTCTCACTGCCTGCATCACCAGATCAAGCGGTGAGGTCTAGGCAGTTCCCCTCCCAGTGATAATGAAGATGAACCCTGCAGGCTCCAGCCACCAAAACAATGGCATGAAAGGCAGCTCGTCTAGACTTTCCTCTTCTGCCTGCGAGGAAGAGGCTTCCTGGACTCTGTGACACAACACCAGATGACGGGGGGAGGACTCCAAACCACTGTTTAGATAAGGAAAGCCTTTATCAAGCAGAAAGGAATTTTTAACAAGAGCTTCCGCCAGTGGCTCCATGTTAACAAGATTTTCCCATGAACAGTGACGTTTTATATCTAAATGGTTTCTAATATGATAACATTCCCAGAAAACATATTTGGAAAGAGCCATAGGTCCTCAAAGTCTTGCCAGATGGAAAATAACAGCAATAACTGCCTTGGTCTAAGAAAAACTTCAAAGTCTTGGTGTCTTCTTGTCTGTCTCATACAAAATTGGGAATGTGCATGCAGAAGAGTGTGAAAGCACAGTCTGGGTCAGTATACCACAGAGCTTAGTCTCTTCCCAAGGAATTTCATATATAGCAGAGCATAGCTTGGCAGAGGGGTAGTGGGACTGTTCCTCACTCTTGCTGTGTCTTATTAAGTGATCCTGAACACATGGATGGTGTCCCATGTCTTGAGATGATCCATTTGCATCATCCAGTGGATACAGGTTTCCAAGTCCAGTCCCAAGTTAAGTGTCTCCTGAGATGAACTCAGCAACAGTAGACTTTCCTGGATGATATCCATGTGGTTTTAGATCTCCTGCTCAGAGAAGATGTGGATGCCCCATCCCTGGCAGTGTTCAAGGCCAGGTTGGATGGAGCCCGAAGCAGCCTGAACTAGTGTGTGGCATCCCTGTCTATGGGTTGATACTTAAGGTCCTTTACGACCCAAACCATTCTATGACTCCTTAGACAACATCAATCACTAGGTCACTGGAATAAAAAGCACCTCCAACCAATGTGCTGATGCCATTAGACTTTCTCCTGCTGCCACCAGAAAAGCAGACCTTTGCTGCTTCAAGGTTTGGTAATCAAGTTTACAGCTTGTAGAGAAAACTCTACTGGAGCTTCAGTGAGGTGGTGGGGGAGTTCAGGACAACCCTAGACCCTCACTTAGTGCCTAGAAATGGTCGTGGTCATTCTGGGGGCTTGCTCCTGGGCTGAGTGATGGAGGCAAGCAGAACCAGGCAGCTTCTGCAGGCTTGCAACCAAGTGAGATGCTATCCAAGAGCAAAGCAGGCCAGCCCACGTACTGAATGCAGGCAGAGAAAAGCTCAGCAGGCAAACAGCACACAAACAAACAAACAAATCGAGCAAAGACCATGCGAGCAAGCCAGAAATCACCCCCCCGGTGCAAGGGGTGCTTGGGCCAAGGGTTTGAAGATGTGGGAGGAGCACATCTGCCTTGTTCATAGGGAATAGCGACTGTGGCTGGACAGAAATGGGGTGTAGATAGATATGTGGACAATCACGTGTGGACATTTCAAGTTGGGTGTGTGGGACAGCTTGGACGTGCAAACGTGTTCGTGCAAGATGCGAGCATCCTGAGCAGTGCACCCGTGGCACGAGCCTCCCTCCAAGTTTCCTGTATCTGGCCACACTCCCTGGCAAGGGGACAATTAATTTGGCTGTTGGGTTGAAGAGTGAAGAGGATGAAGCTACCACAGAGCAGCTGAGCTCTGGGTCAAAGCCCCATGTGTGACCCATTGGAGCAAGGCTGAGCTCAACCACCTTAACTGGATCAGAAAAGGAAATTGTTATCATTATCCAGATCCCAAGGTGTCCCCCCAGTGGTGCAGGTGGGTTTGGCTCTACTGGGCTAAACCCCATGGAGTTTCCCAGGGTGGCTGTGCCCTTTGTACTACTTACCCCTGGACGTTTCTGGGTGATGGGCACGTGGTGATGGGTGGGACGTGCTGCTTGATCACGTCGTGAGAGTGGGATGTCTGAAAGAGGAGGGCTCTGAGATCACAAAACTCTTTTCAACACTGGAAGAGGGGAATTTTCAAAAACACCTCGAGCAGAGGGAACGTGTGCTGTTTGGGTGTAGGACTGGATCTCCAGCACGTTCACCTCTGGCATTTGTTTTGGGCCCATCTCTTCTCCCTGGGGCCTTGGGGCAAGCAGGAGTGCCATAACAGGGAGCCATGAAGAGAGCAGAGCCAGCCAGCGGCAAGGATTTTGTTAGCATTTGGAGGAGAAAACAGGGAATTTCCACATATGGAAAAATGTTCCTTTAAACTGTGATTATGTAAAAATACAAAGCCACAGCTGATAATATCTCTCACTCTGGGGAATGATGGAGAGTGTTTGTTTCTTTAATTGCATTTATTACTCTTGAAAGTTACCAGCGTGCCACCACTGCAAGTGAAGCTCGTTGGTTGGATTGCAGCATGCACAACACCAGCTTCCTTTCCACACTCCTTCAGCAACACATTTTACCCTCGTTATTAAAAGACAGCTTCTAATTTGCTGCGCATATTTGATTGCTGGTACTTTGCCTGCAAATTGCCTGTAGAGGTTCAAACTAAAATTAGGTGTGCGATGAGTTTCTAAATGAGGACCCTTGACTAGTCAAAGGTGGGGTGGCTCCTGTTAGGCAGGAACAGAGCCATGAGTCAGGCTCTGACTCCTGCCCTGGCTGAGCATCTTATGTCCTAGATGACTGCAAATGTTCTTATTGTTCCTGTGAACGGTTGTCATCTTCTTGAATCTCACCTATTTTTAGGTCTCAGATTTAACCAAGGCCTAGGTGGAAAAGTATTTCTATTGGTTTTGGATGCACTACCTTGGGATTTTCCTTTGATTCCTGTTCAGAAGCTCCCCATCCTCCTTCCCTCGGTATGCTTTCATCCCATCCTCTCCTGTGTGCCTCCTCGCTAAGGTAAACCATTTGGACTAATGTATAAAGGGATGCAGAGGAAATTCACAGTGCAGGCAGGAGCCTGTGAGAGCTGATGTGGGCTGTTGCTGCTTTAATTCATCATCATTCGAGCATGTAAAACCAGGACAGTCGCCGAAGCCACAGTGCATGAATCAGCCTTTGAGAGAAACGTGCCTCTGCGTGCTCCAACAAGCCCTTCTTTTCAAAGTGCCATTGTCAAACCTGGCCTGCTAAGAGCATGGATTTAAAAAGCTCTCACTGCAAAGGTAAATTATATACCGATCCCAGCCTGGAGTTTGGTGCTGTGCCAAAGAGGTGCCGAAACCTCCCAGTGAGTCATATAAATCATAGACCAAAGCCCCGAGGGGGTTGGATTAATACTGGATCAATGTGAACGTGCCACAGAGTTATTTGATCACTACAATGCTGGTATTGACTGTTATACACCTGTTGTATCATTACGGATTACATCTGTTGTAAACATGCTGTTTGATGTTGCAGGCTGTGCTAACCACATGCACTGTAATCATGGCTTGTAGCTGCTGTGGTGGCCTCAACATGCCCAAATTATGCTAATTTTCTTGTTGTGTGGGGTGGCCCGACAAAAGAGGTTTGTTCAGGATGAGCCTGTGCAGAGGGAGCTTGAGTGGGGAGTGCTAGGGGAGATGGGAGTAGGGATGGGATGACTGCATTGAGATGGAGATGACTGGGGAGAAAGGTGGGAATAAAATTAATACCAGACTATGACAGACACTGGCTGAAAGAGGGAGTTTCCCAGTTCTGGCTGAAGTTTGTGATCAGGATAAGATCTGAAAAGATAAAAAAATCAAACAAGGATGGGTATATGGCTGGACAGGCATGAGGGAGGGTTGAGCTGTTGGAGGGGCTGCTGGTGACGGGAAGGAGTAAAGTGAGATTGTTCACCTGGGGCTTCACACCATTGTGGGATGGTGGGGCGGTGGGGCAGACTTGTGGATGGTCCACTGCCACCAGCAGCAGCAGCACCCTTGGCAATCCCACCTTCAGCAGTGTGAGCCTGCAATTTGGCAGCAATTACTCCTTAACGGAGCAATTTTGAGTTCATGTCCATGGTTCCCAAGACAGTATCAAACCCTTCCATGATGGTTGTATTTCTTAATATCTACTTTGGCAATTTAAGCCAGGGAGATGAGTTACCTCATGCCAACAGTTCCCCTAATCCTCACTTGCCCCACCTCGGACACCACATTACTCCCCCTTAATTCTGTTTCCTGCTGCAGAGAGGATCCAGACTTTGTCCAGAAATGTCCAGAAACATTTTCCACAATATCCTACACTGGACATGCCGATGGCAGGACTGGAAAACAGCCTCTCCACCCAGTGCTGCTCTTCCAGCTGAGCATCCAACACAGATGGAAGACCTGACCTAATCCCCTGCATTTATATTAGCCATGTCATGACTTCAGTGTAATGAACAGTCTGTCCATGCTTCCAGATGGTGGAGCAGAGCAGGACACCCTTCCACCTCCTATATCCGGGTGAGGGCAAAGGCCAAGGATGTGTGATTATTCTGTTCCCACATGGGAACGTGGTCCCCTGGGAACACAGTGCCATTGCAGTAACAGAGCTCAGCCAGAGGAAGGGGGGGGTGAAGCCTTTGGATTAGAAGTGGCATCTCAAAAATATTCAAACAAAAAACCCAAAAAGGCTCTCTGAAATGTTCTTTACTTTGACATTTTGTATAGGCTGAAGGTCCAGCCAATATCTGTTATTTCCTAAATTTAACCCTTTCCCTGTAGGTTTTTTGGTTTTTCCCCCTTTTTCTTTTTTTTTTTTTTTCCTTACAACCTATGGGCTAATTTAACACCAGCTGGAAAACTCATACAGACTTGGGGGAGAAGACGATGCAGGAGCTGTTCCCCAAATATTTCAAAACTTATAATAGGGGTCATAATTTTTAACCAGTCCCAATACGTTATTTGCCTGAAACTAAAGAAAAAAAATGATGACTTTTGAGCTTGGAGAGGCAAAATGTCAATGCCATTTTTGGTCCCTTCCTGAAGGTAACTAGAGAAGGATCGAGTTGGCTGCCTGACACATGTGGCCACTCCAGAGCTGTGCTGGAAACAGGCTGTCTGAGACTTTCTGCCCAGCTCTGCTCCATGTTGAGCCTGGCCCAGCCTCGTGCTGACATTCAGAAATAGCCTCTAGGTCACACTCTCCTCCCTTGTGACCAGAGGTCAGTTCAGTGATGTAACTTTTCAGAGGCTAGAAAGAGAGAGAACAAAAGCGGTATTTTGGAAGAGATGGGTGAAGAGAGAAAGCACACCTGAACAGACTCTGACCAGGGGAAAGGTTCTGGGTTGGCAGCAGCCTTGGGTCTCAAGGCAAGTCCTGACTACATTACTTGAAATTCAATATTCAGGGTGGGGAAAATTACAGATAAAGAAGATGAAAATCCTTCTCTTACCCTACCCCTACTGATGGCTCAACAGTGGAGGAAGAAGGGCTCTGATTAGGTGCTGAGAGTGATGCTGAGAAACCCCACCAGCTCTGAAGAAGAGCACCTCAGTTCTCACCCCATCCAGCTAAGCATTAGCCAGGGCAGGGGATGGCTCTGACAGCTGTGGTGTGCAAACCTGGGTAGAACCATGTGGGACCGTGTCTCACTGGGGCTCCTGCCACCTCTCCATTCACCTCCTCCTGCAATATTTTCCAATGTGTCAAGTGTGAATGTATGACTCTGGGTTGTCTTTTCTGAACTTTACCTGGGGATTCCCAATTAAAAAAAAATCCTCTACAACCATTGCAATGTCCTGGAAGCAGCATCAGAGCCTTTTAATCTGTGACATCTTCCACTGAACTTTTTTTCCCTGAAACAGCAGAAAGCCAAAGTTCGCCTTTCACCCAGCACCAACCCAATGGGTATGGCACCCAAAAGCACTCTGAACTTGCTGTCATCAGGAGGCAAGCAGGGAGCAGAGTGTCCTTGGGAAGTGAGGTTTGAGTGAATGTCACCCTGGTGAGCCCAGGTGGGCCTTCCCACTCCTGCCCTCATCCTGAGCTACTCACACAAGGCAGACATTTGGGACATGTCCACCTTGGTCCTGTGCATTACTAAGGCAGTTTGGAGGCTGCTGGTGTGGACAGTGAAGGTAGAACTTTGCAAAGGTAGCAGAACTGTCCCCACTTTGATAGACCCCTGCATTTGGCCCCTGGCATATTCTGAGCTCACATTGTTCCTTCCTGGGTCACCAGCCAAGTGCTGCACTGGGGAAATTAAGTCATGATCACCCATCAGTGTATTACCCAAGGACAACCTGACCCACTGTGCAGCTTCTGGGGTCCTTTCTGCTTGTCCAGGCAGTGCAGAAATACTCCCAGATGCCTTTCCAGGGTGTCCTGCCCTCTTCCTTGTGCCAGGACCTGATACAGGGGCACAAGTCTGGTTGTGGGTAGCAATGTGACCCCCCCAGAGCAGATGTACAGTTTAACTGCTTCTTTTCAGGAAAGGCATAGATGGGCTTTTGCTTTCTGGAAGTGCTGACTCACACTTTGGGGTAGCAGCATCCTTCCTCCATGATGATACTTTACCACAGAGCTCCCCATCCACACTGGCATCCCAGCAGCCTTTCCTCATCCATCATCTTATCTCCTCCCTTCAGGTACCTTGGCCCTCCATGTGGTGCAAATATGGCCACGGCCCAAAAAAACACATTCCCATTTTCCCTGTCCTCCCTCTTTCCTGTGTCTTGCCCCCCTGCCCCCACCTGGGGATGAATTAGATGCTCGTTGTGGCTGCAATATATCATTCTTACTATTTGTTATGAGGTTTTAATGAGTGCGGAAGATTAGGATGTTTGCAACAGCGTAACAATAAAATACATATCTCGCTCATTCCTTGCCAAAAAGTACTTACAAATAATAAAAGTGAGGCTAGCTGAATGCATAAATCTCCTTTCACAAGCCCCCACCCACTGTGCAATAATTAGTACAAAGTGCAGTGCTAATAGATCATCTTACTTGTGTGGGAAACTTGACATTATGCTTTGTTTATATTATCCCTTTGGCAAGAATCTGCATGGCAAATCCTGGCAGCCAGCAAACAAGAGGCTCTCAAGGAAGGTTTCCAGACTGTCGTGCAGAAAAGTAAGCCACAGGATTGCGTGCTGGTCAGGATGCTGAAACCAGCTGGGGAGCTGAAGCGTTAGATCCAGCTTTTATGGGGTTGAGCTACCAAGTTTCCAGCTGACTAGGAGCAACATCCTGCGACTGATTTGCAAAGGGCTGTTCCCACCCCAGCCACAACAAATCAGTGTGAACCTTGGCTTCAGGATGGTGCCCTTTGCTTAATTATATATTCAGGGCCCAATTTACCGCCTGGGCCTCCTAATGGGAACAGACGGGGTCGCCCAGACTTGAGACAGGCACCGAATACGGCCCCTGCAGTCTCTGGCTCTGTAACTAGAAGGTTTTCAGCCAGTGCCCAAATAGCTTCAGCTCCCAAGACCTTTCTCCTTCACTCAGCCCCTACAGAGACCTTGGCTGATGTGGGAATTACCTCTGCTGGGACATCTGGCTCTGCCCCATGGTCCGGGGTTGCTGCAGTGTGACTTGCCCAGGGTATGAGGGTGTCTCAAAATGCTGCCGCTAGGCACAAGGGCTGTCTTCAGCATTCTGCTGACTGAGATGAGCTGTGGGTCCACGTGCTGGGTGGAAAGCCACCTCTCATCTCTCCGTGCCTGCAGCTCTTCACCCCACAACCCCTTTCTCTCCGGTTGGGCTCAAGTCCCTTCTTTTTGCTTGTTTCTCCATCCCAGGGAGCCGTGTTAAAACCATAGCCCAGTGCTTGGACACAGAGATGCATTCCTGCCTGGTGAATCAGAAGCCATTAGCACCACAGGTCTGGGTATATTCACAGGAGGGCAAGTTCTAAGGAGTTTCTTGCCAGTTTGGGAGAATGGGGAAGGGAAGCTTTCCTTTCTTTCCTTGAGAAACTTGGGAATCACCTGAAGTCTGGCTATTTTGGTGGTTCAGTGAAGGGGTGCCACCAGACAGGATCTTTTCCTAAGGACAAATCCCAACAGTGCAGCTTGTTTGCAAAGACCTCACTGCCTACCACCCAGCACCTTCCTCTGCTGATGGTCTCCCCAGATTTGTCCCAGGAGAATTTTTCCTGTATGCTGGGGGTCTGAGCAATAACAGAAAGCCAACCATGCTAAGCTACATGCTCCCACGTGGGATTTTCACCTCCTGTTTCATGAAGTGCCTGTGCAACACACTCCACCAGGCCCCTTTGTGCTGCCACGTGTGATCCTGGCGCATCTTCCCCTGATTCAAGGGGTGTGCATGGTGTCCTCAGCACCTTCCCTCACCTTTCATCTGAAGGCCATTTGGAAGGACTATCCTGTGAGATGAGCTGATCTGCTAGACAAGCCCCAGCAGCCTTTGTAGCAGTAGGTGTGGCTTGGACACCATCTCTGA
This sequence comes from Margarornis squamiger, assembly GCA_035222235.1. Taxonomy (NCBI): domain Eukaryota; kingdom Metazoa; phylum Chordata; class Aves; order Passeriformes; family Furnariidae; genus Margarornis; species Margarornis squamiger. Next base: position 69,049,790 of record JAWWTY010000123.1, read on the forward strand.
GCTGTGAGTGTCCAGATTCACTCCCATCCCAGTTAAGCCTCAGCATGCTCTTCGTTCCCCACTTCCCTGCTGGACCCCTCCTCACTGCATCCCACCCACTGTTCTTGTTCAGGTCTGGTCTTCCAAAAGCAAGGAGGTTGTCCTGCTTTGTGACTGGGGAGTGGAGACAAGGTGACTTATCCAGATGGAGAAGTGACTCATCCTACAGGGAAATATGCAGCTGTGTCTTCCAGTGCAGGCTGTCCTCTGCCCTTCTCCTCCATCTCTGTGATGAAATCACCAGGAAAGTGAGAAGGTTTTTCCTCACAGGCCCAGTGGACCTGTTCATTTGCAAATTTCCATCCTGCTTGTGTGCACTCATCCATGGGTTCACAGCAGCGTACTCTGCTGCTGGAAGAAACCTGGTGTCAATTCCCCGACTTCACACAGTGTTTTTAAAGCTGTAAAATAAGGGTTGGCAACTGTGGCCCCACATGGGCATGACAAGGAGCTTGCTTTTTAAGGTGTCCGTCAACTGGAGAGGATATTGCAAACACATCTTCTTCCACACCTGACCCAGCTGGTAGAACCACGGCAGAGATATTTCTTTTCTTTATGGCATGAGGATCAGGGAATCCCAGTAATGTGTGAGTAATTCTGGACAAAGTGTGGAGCACAGAAGCAGCATGCTGATGAGGCTGGTTCAGGCAAGGAGGAACTGGGCAGAGCTGTGACATTTCAGTGACTGGTGAGGTTATTTGAGGGGAAAGCGTTGGGAGCCCGGCGTCCAGCAGCCACTCCTGCTACCCGTGTTGACTCTGCTGGCTCAGGACAATGGCAAATGGGCTGAAACATTGACAGTTTCCTCACAGACTCTTCCCAGAGTTACTAAAATTAACCTTTTTATTCCCCCCCACTGGAGAAATATAAAGCTTTTACTTCCCTTAACCTCTCTTTCCCACCCAGTGGGCAAAGAGTCTGTCAGTCCCACAGTTAAAATAATATATTAAGGATTTCCAATGGTGCAAGTCAAACTTCACATTTCCTAATGATTCTAGATGCCTTTTTTGTCCTCAGACATTTCAAGTTAAACCTCTATGAAACTGACCTTTTGGCTTGTCATCCTCTGTAAGGACCCCAGAGATGAAACACTTCTTTCAGTCTGTCACTACTGTCCGTAGACTGCTCCCCCCTTATGCCCCCTCCTCTATTTTATCAGCAAGAACCCATAATTGAGCCCCTTGACAATAGCAGGACTGTGCATTTCTTTGTCAACAACAATGGGCCGTCCAAGTTCATTACTGAAGATTGTTTAAAAATTGATTCATGGGCCAGTAGTAGTAGCTTATTATACAGCATAAGTGACAGTGTGATCTGGATGGAGGCCGAGTCATTCTTGACCAGTCATGTCCAATTAGAAAGAACATTGCACACATTCCTGTTGGAGCCACATTAATGAATTAGTCCTACCACAAACTGAGAGAAGCTTGCAGGACCCTAATACCTTTTGTTCCTAAGGATAATTCAGTAATTTATAAAGAGAACAGCGCAAAGCACATTAGCAAAAGAATAGTAATCACTGGATTCAGACAGTCCTTACACTCGCCCTTCATTTCAGGTTTCTGGTGAGCTCTTTTCCCTCTGTTTCCCTGTATAACAGAGACTTCCACTATGACTCCCAAGGCTGTGGTGGCAGTGCTAGTAGTCACCAGGGCTCTACAGGTTTGTATGCACCTGAACTTGGGCCAACATCTGACATCCAGGCTCTGCTTCTCAGGATAACAGAACAGCCCAGCCATGCAACATGCTGTCATCATGCAAAAGTCACATCCAAGTGCATCAGCGTATCATGGTGCCTCCTCCTTGTTCTGCAAACAGCACCAGTGGCCGACACTTGTTAAAAAGAAGAGGAGCAGTAAAGGCATAATTTTCAAGTGTAGAGGTCTGGAATTAGTGTTTAAACTCTTAAAGCACAAAGCCAGTTTTGAGACATGCTTAAATCAATTTAACTTGCAGGGAGCAGCTCCTGAGGACCAGGAGGCTTTGGTGTATTTAGGATTTCAGACATGCAGAGCTGAGAACAGTCTGTGTGTGTAAAGTCCTTGCAAAGCCTGCATTAGGGGGAAAGGTGGGAAGAGGTGAATGTGTCCAGTTTACCAGGTACTGACAAAGTCCATGAGTGGAATCTGGGAGTGCTGTCAGCCGACTTCTGAAGGATGCTGAGGAATTTCTTGTGTAGGTACAAGCAAATGCAATTCATGGATTTAATTATTTCAGTAGAAAACACTTGGACTTTGATGTGGGAACAGCAGAAAGAGGGAAATGGAAATATTATAAATTCCCAACTGAGAGAAGGTTAGCAATTTTCTCCGTTACAAAGCTGACTCCCAAGAGGAATCCCCCTCCCCAGGAATGTTTAGAAGTTGACTGTACAAAGCACAGTGTAGCGCTACCTACTCAGGGGATATGATCACAAGCAGTTACTGCCGCCACTGTCTTGTAGTATATAACAATTTTTGACATGGAGCAAATTCTGCCTATTGCTCAGTGAATGTCCTTCATTAAGGACCACAGAAACTCATTATGGGTTGGCCCACATATCCTCAAGTAGCATTAGTGAGAATAAAGTTACAGCAGCACAGTAATGTTGTATTCCTAAGGACATAATAATATTTGGGCTTTAAAATCTACTTGTGCACATGAAAAATAAGTAACCCACAGACAGCAATACCAAGCTACCATATTTTAATAAAAATTTTTATTTGTTATCAAGCTATCCTTGTTGTGGTTGTAATGTTCATATACACTCTCAACAGTCTGTGATATTTTAATGCTTACAACTTCAAAAGACCTGTGAGTTTTTGTAGCTATTGGTCATTGATCTTCACGCTGCCTGTCTATGGAAGATTTTAAAAATATGCAGTTCACCATGTATGCTACATCATACCTGTCTAGGACATGCAGTTCAACTTCGTGTAAGCAGAAACGTAGTGAATGTAGATATATAAGAGATTGTTACATTTGCCAGTATCTCAAAAGCAGAAGAAATAGCATTTTGATTCTAATCTTAATCCGGTCAATACTGAAAAAAATATATGGTTAAAAACTATAGTCATGAGTCATGCTACTAAAATGTGTTTACACATTTATTCTGAAGGGATCCTTCATCATCATAAGCATGGCTACATAAACTTCTGCTTTTGAATGAGAACAAATATTTTTTTTAAAAAAAAAAACCAGAGATTCCACTCTGCTTTCAGTATTACACCATCACCACCAGCAAAAAAAAGTGTGAAAATCAGAGTGTACAAACACACATGCATTCATAGTAGAAGTACACACCAAGCACACACATATGCTGAAGGCTTGCTCAGCTGCACGTTTACATTCTTGTTCTCCAGTTTAATAAGACAAGGACTTAATGGATGGCTTCAGCTTCTCTTCAGATTCAGTAACTTTTGGGTTTCTATCATGATTTATGCATTTTGTCTTTATATCCTGGCCTGGCAAACTGTGGTGCAGAGGCAGTCCTACTGCTGCTATTTTTTTTTCTCTTCTGATTAAAATTGCCAACCCAGGAGCATGAATTCTACCATCTTCCTTTAAAAAATAATAGGAAAATAAGGTCCAGAGATATTACAAATCTATTTATCTAATAAATGCCTCAGTTTTTGGCATCATCATTGGTCTGGAAGGGACTAAAAATTCTATCTCCACATCTCAAAGCTGTTCCATAGGTTGGGTACACTTTCTGAAGCTGTCCAGTACTGCAGCATCCCAGACTGCTCAGCAAAACCACCTCACTGCCTCCTGACCTTACTGCTGGAAAAGTTTCCTAATGGTTTAAATGAATTCAGAGACCAACCCTGCTTGTGCTGCTCTATGGACACAGAGAACAGATCATTCCCTTCTTTTCTGCTACAGCCTTTTACATATTCAAAGTCCATTGGCCTATCCCTACTCTGTCTCCTCCTACTTAAGCTAAGCAATCCCAGTTTGTCCCATTTTTCCATGCAGGTTGTGACTGATATGGACTTATTTTAATAACTTCCAGCATCTCTCCAGTGACACACATCTGTTTGGATGGTTATACTGAGGCAGTATTTGCTAATCCAGCAAAGCCTTGCTGGTACTGAAGGAACTGAAGGATTCTCTTCCAGGGGTTGGTGTTTCCACAACCCAGAATGGTGTTTGCTGCTTTCACAGTGTACCGACTTCAGCTCTTCAACCAGCCTAATCCCCAGGTCCTGACACAAGATTACCCAGCTAGGCATCCTATACCTGTGCAATTGAATTAACAACATTTTGTTTTCTCCAGACTGAATCTCTGACTTTACAAGCTCATTCTGAATCCCTTTCCTCCTACATGCTGGTGGTCCCTCGCACTTGATCTTTGAGACTCCATAGTGAGACTCCATGACAATTGCTCGACCCATCATGCCCTGTGTTTTGAAGGCAGAGCAGACCCATCTGAAAACTTCAGTGTGAACCAGAAGCCACTCTTTTGGTGAGCTAATACCAGTCTTGTGCTCCAAGCTCAGTGTTTTCTTCAGCCTGCGGTGCTTATGATACCTGAAGGTCCTCCTGCAGCCAACTGCTTTGCCTGTGGAATGGTCTGTGGTACTGAATCCTTCCCAGCATATCTCTGCTGCTTGGCTGAGCCATCTAAACTCACCCCAAGAGTATCCAAGGCTATTTATTTTTGAAGGAAGTGCTGATTTCACACAAAGATCTTCCAAGGGCCAAAATCCAGGGCTGAATTCTGGAATGCACCTGCTCATTCCCCCGTGCCTGAATTCAGACTTGTAAATTAGGGCTTATTCCAGCAGATAGATAGGAAAGACACAGAGGTGAGTCTCTTCAGACTTTGCCTCTTTGAGTTCAGATTTACGACTCTGCTATTTGTAAAAGCTGCAAAGACCTGAAGTGGGATCAGTTGAAGAGGGAAATAATCAGTTATTGACTAGAGTGTGGTCTCTGCAGGTCATTAGACAATGACCATAATGGCTCTTCATCCACAGTTCAGTTACCTGCATCTGGATTTTAGTTTGCCCTTCCTGTTCATTTTCATTGTACTCTGCATGCACATTTTGTACTGAATCATTCGCAAAATTACAAGGAGTAGGATGGACAGAATAACTCTTTCAACATATGTCAAGTTGCCTGTGAAATACTATCTGCAGTGTTTAATAAAATTATAGGCAGAGTCAATTTACTGTGCCAGAGAAGTTTTGAGGAAGGGAAGCTATTTATTTCTTGGGGTGAGCTATTGACTGCCTTTTGTGTGTATTGAATGTCTCTGCAGCCAAAGACCATCTTGACAGAGGTCTCCAGGGATAAGCACAGAAGACAATCAATAGGAATAAGAAAGTATTAATATGTTCGTTGTCTAGATGGAGGGCTGGCTTATAGGCATGTGGGTATCTATTCCAAAGCCACAACTTAATTTTCTTCTTATTAGCCCAGTGCTCTGACCACAAAATTGCTCTGGGTGTGAAAGTTCCCATAATGGTGAACCATCAGAAACACAATGTCAAACCCTCATTTGCCTGATAAAAAGAAGTGACTGCAGGTTGGGAAGGTAGGTGTGGGACCTGGAGAGCTACAGTTTGCAGTAAAAGGCCTCAAACCATCTGGTCACTTACAGTGACATGCACATTTTTCATCACACGCCACCCATCCTTCCTGTGGCCATCCCTCTCAGCACCAGCTTCAGTGACAGCTGTCCTTTTGCAAGATCACTTCCATACCAGGGCAAAGGGATACCATGACAGGACTCGATGCTCCGTCATGATACAGAAGTCCATACTGATGGCAAGACAAGTCCCTTGAACCTCTTAATGTGCAAACAGATGTCAGAAATCCAATTCTACACTGTGATAGATGAGATGTTTCTGTGTTCACCTAAAAAAAATGTTGGCTGTTGCAGGCTATTCAGGTGTGATACCATCACAACCACTTGAGTTAATTTTATAGGGCCAGCTATGAAAAGTGATCATGGACATCCCCATGTAAGTGAAAGACAGGGAGTGCTGGACCTGTATGAGGAACACCAAACTACTGCAGGATATTGGCTGTGTGCTCACATCCACTGGACATGTTTCAGAGTCTCTTCTCTATATTTTCATGTTCTGTGTACTGAATTTGTAAGATGCTGAGCATGAACAAAAAATATACTAAAATATATACTAAAATATCTAGTCTATTTTGTGCACGCTTAAAAATTAAAATTACAGGAAACTATGGAAAAGCAATTACCTTTTAATATACAACCTCTATCTTGCTGTCTAATCAAGAATCTGCTAAAGGCACCCTGCTCCATCAGCATGCCACAAGGCTTTTGCTAGGCTAAATCCCATTCTAGGATGGACAGCCAAACGAAGGCATGATTGGAAAATAAGGTAAATGAAACTGAAGTGAGCAGGATCTAGGGAACTTTGAATACCCTAATTTCTGCATGAGTAGATTTCCATATTTAATGTACTGAGGCTTTGCCCTCCAGCAACAGCCAAACACACAGAGCGGGGACAGATACCTGTGTGAGAAGAAACTTAGATGACTACACATATTTTGAAACACCTTAGGGCTCCAGTGTGTGAGTGGCAGAGGATTTACTGATTGCCATAGATGTGGAATCCAGCTCAGCTACGTTCGCACCAGGTGTCACCGCTGACCATGACCCATATGGCATGGGAGGCACACTGACTCTCCCACCTGCCAGCAAGCACTCCTCCCTAACTACACTATCTGCAAGCTTTCCCAAATATATCGTATTTAGAAAAAGTTTTAAAAAGTGGGAATTGCAGTGCAACTCCCTGGGCAGGAAGGGAGGCAGTGCAGAGCTGGAGGCAGGAGGCTCTTTATCCAGACAGGTGAATCCAGGAGAGATGTTCTCAGCCTTGGAGCAGAGGGTGAATCTCAGGCAAGATCAGGAGCAATGCTATCTAACGTACCTTGCTGCCAAAGCCTCCTTCCCCTTTCTGCTCTGAGAATTCTCTCTGTACCCTCTGTGCTGGGCACTGTGAGTACTTACACACTGTGAACACTGTTTCCTCTGAGCTTACTGAGGCTTTGCCAAGTTGTGTTTTGTTCCCTTTTGGCTAGTTTTCTGCTAGCTTTACAGCAAAGGTGTCACATCTTTTCTTTACCTGGGCGTGTTACATTTGCTTGCATCAAGGTGTATCTGATGGCACTAACATACAGTGAGATTCAAAGTCTTACAACATGTTCCGGCACAGACAGCATTATGAATTCACACACAGCGTTGTTTTAGATCTCATATCGAATATCCTCTGGCATCAGATCTAAAATGAATTGTATATGGCAACCAAAGAAACGCTCTATCTGTCTGAATAACAAAAAATGAAGAAAGAGCTTTGCTGTATCACCAGCTCTAATCTGGACAAATGGCAAACGTCCCAGTGAGAGGCAGACAGGCAGCCCCATTGCTGCAAGCCCTGTGCTGTTCCCACAGCCCCCTCTATCTCCCCACACCTTCTTTTCCTCTCTCCTGCCATCAAGGGCTTTCCAGTCATCCTGACACTGCAGTGTCTCTCCAGCTTCTGGCAGATGAACAGTGGTCTTGTTCATCACTTTCCACTGGTTGGGATGGGAACAGGAGGTTGGACTAAGTGATTTCCAGTGGTCCCTTCCACTCTTTCTGTGAACTCTCTGGGCATGTTTGGAGCTCCCTGACTGTCACTCAGTAAGACTGTAGGCATGTCTATGATGGGAAGTTAAGACATTTTTGGGATATGCTGAGCACAGTAGGCAATGAGTCTCCAGCCCTTTGGAGCCACGAGCAATACAGGATAAGTAATCACTGAGCAGAATTCCTTTGGAAAGACGGATCTGCCAGATTGGTCGAGGTCTGGAAGCAGCCTGAGGACACAAAAAGCCACCTGTCCTTTTCACAGAGACCCACCACCACAGTATCTTCTTGCACAGGAGAGGCTGTCCCCTCACCCCCAGCACCACAGGGATCCTCAGCTGCTCTCCATGGCCCCAGGTGGTGATAACAACTCACACCAGCTGCAGGTCTGTCTTGAGACTCACACCTGGCAGTTCTCAGGATAACAATGAGCAGTTTTCTCTACATAATTGTTCCCTATTAGTTTCCTAGTCCATGCCCTAACCCCCACTTCTTTCATGAATTTCCATTTTTCCTCTAACAGTGCCATCTCCAAGGATCTCTGTGCCACAGTACCTGGAACCAGACAGCTCTGACACACCATCTAGCACTGGAAAACTTTAAAACTCTCATCCTGTCTCCTCACAACAATGAACCCAGGACATGAGGGACTGGATTTGTGCTGAACTTCACAGCTCTTCCACACCTTGCCTGATCTTGTCCAACCCCACACCAGACTGGTCAGAGCTGAGGGGAAGAATATCCTTGTGAATCCCACTTCTACTCTGTAGCTGGCCTCCTACAACACCTTGAGCATGTCAGGAGCCAGCATTTTTGTACTTTAGATACATGTTTATTTTAAGGGAATGGGGTGCTGGAATAGAATTGAGGCACTGTCACATTTTCAGATATGTTAGTATCTGACTCTCCACCTCTCAGTGGATGGTGGGGAAGAAAAACAGCCCATGAAGATCTTGAATACCCTGTGTAGAAATTTCTATGAACGTATGAAGGTACATTTCAGTGGTGCTACCTGTGTATGGGCACTTGTGAGCAGGACTTACCTCCCCCACCTTCAGCCGTTCAATTTCTTTGGCTTTCTCTAAGGGTGAAGGAAAAGAGAAGGAGTCCAAGGAAGATCAGAGGTCTCGCTGGATGAAGAGAATGTCTCTGACTTCCCTTTGTTTAATGGGGCTACAGAGAGAGCACTAGCTTAGGCACAGAGAGCAAATTTAGTAAATCCAATATCCTCTGTGTGTCCACAGTGTGTGAAATTATATCCTCCCCCATTAAAACTTTTCCAGCTTTGGAAGGAGACCAGCATTATACTTCACTGAGCTGCTGTGTGCCTGTATGTACATTTTACATAATGCCATTAGCCCCCAGAGTCCCCTGAACTCACTCCAGACCTTCCCCGTGGGATCCTCTGGTGTGGAAGGTGACGTGTAAATGTAAAACATCATTGTTGGCCTGTCTGTAACGATACAATGGAGCATTAAAATTTTGTGTTATAGTTTCTGAACATGATTTCAGACAGCGTGTTAAAGGAGCTGGGTCATTGCTTTGATAGCTCTGACTGTGAATTGCTCGGGTCTGCTCAAGCATGCAACCCCTTCGTGAGCCACTCTGCTTCTGACAGTGCCACAAACCACCAGTTTCACATCACAGCTCCTCCAGCCAGACCTCTGGGTGTGTCCCATGGAGGAGACCCAGCTGCCTGACGTTTGCTGAGACCTCGGGTCCCTCTGATTCTCCTAGGAGGGTCCCAGCTGTCCTTATCATTGCAGGGGCCTCAGGTGGCTGCTGATCTCCTCTCCATCCCAGTGCAACTTCAGGACCGCCTGAAGTCAGCTGAGCATTTGGGTGTTTATTGACATCCAGCTCCAACTGAGTGGGAATCATTTCTCCCTCCACCCTCACAGAGGGCTGTGAGGAGGCCAAAAGGGGAGATGCATGCCCAGCCAGAGCTTTCTGGCAGCCACTTTTACTGCAGATTAACTCAGTGCTCACCCCCTTGCTAACTCCAAGCTCCTTGGATCTCTGTGCTCCCCAAAGAGGCTTCCCCCTGCCTTTGGTCTGTATTTGAAGGTGCTCTCCACAACCAGGAGCTGCATCCACATGGCCCCACTGAGGGAGGAATTACAGCCACGGGTCAGGCTGTGCCAGCACCTCGACCAAGCCTGTCCAGGCATCGCTGAGGGCAGCGCTGTGTCAGAGAGCTGGATAAACCAGAAAGTTTGGAGAACCCCAAGAGGAGGTAAAAGAAAGCCCTGTTAAATCATTGCTTTTCAAAGAACCTACCCTGGAGCTAGCTAACTGATCCTGTTAGATCTTTCCTAAGTCAGATAAGAAAAATAACCTGGCAGGAGTCATCAAAGACAGAACGATGAATTAAAAAGTCCATTGTGAGGAGATCCTGGAATCAAAGGTGGAGGGTTTGCAGACAAGACTGGTGGGACTCATAAGCACCAGCCCCATGGAAATTTCCACTCCCTTCCTGGTTGTAGGAAGGAGGTTTACCCCACTGCCTTTGACCAAGGGCTGCTCTTCCCATTGACAGCAGACACTTCCTGCATTCCGTCTCACATAGTGACTCATTTCCAGGAAACTGGGGATAAGGAAAGCAAAGGCAGTTAAGGGAACCTTTACTATTATTTCAGCTTAGATGGAAAAAAGTGGAGGCTGCGTAAAAGTAAAGATAAGAATCTTGCTTAATCTTGATAACCCTTCCCCAAACTCCTGCTCTTGGTCCTGTTGGAGACAGATGACTGGTCCAGGCAGAGGGGTGGTCTGAGCCAGACTAGCTGCTCTTATGTTCTTACCTTTCCTGACCATAAGAAAAATACCCAACAACTATGTGGTGCTTTAAGCCACTAACCGGCCCGGGAGATAAAAGGGGTATCATTACCTTCATTTACAGTCTGTGAAAATGGGATAAAAATGTTCTCTGAGATTCTCTATTCCTTGAACATCTTAAAGCAGTGTGTCTCTCAGCTGTGGGCATATGTCTAAGGAATGTCTAAATCACAGCTGGCCAAGGAAGATCAGGGCCCTCTCATAGAAGGCCTACAGATGAGAGATGAAAGAAGAAACAGGACAGAGCAGCAGAAATGAGAGCTGTGCAAACATGAGGCATTGCCACAGGATTCGCCTCGTGTCTTGCCAAAATGCCCATAAGCCAGAGATCTTGTCTTATGTTGCCATATGTCACACACTGCACATAAATCAGTTTGGTTTTGGCTGCCTGCTATTCTTCTTATAATCTCTTGTGTATCTTCCCCTGTATAATTATGAGTCAAGCCCTTGGAGGAAAGGGAAAGTCATTCAATGTCCTGTTGGCACTTCCTTTGAGAAGAAACTACATCTGCCACTGAGGATGGTGGAGAAAGTAATGGAAATAGGAGAAATACAAATAGTTACAAAGAGGTGGAGAAGCTACACCTCCAGGTTAAAATCCAAATGTAAGCAAGCAGTTACTTTTTGACTGCATTCCCTACATGTTTGGAACTCAGCTCCAACAAAAAACAAACAAACAAAACAAACCACCAATAGTGAAAACCCACCAATAATGACAAAGAGAGGGGTTACAGATAATAGTCCATCCTCTCCTTCCCTCTGATATGTCGGTGCTATCTTGGCTGCCAAACAATCTAAGATGATCATGGGACTTCATTCCTCCCTTGCAATTGTGCCAGAATGTCCCAGTTGCCCACTCCCAGACTAAGGAGAGAGTTTGTGGTCATCATCTGTGGAGCAACACTAGGCTTTCTGGGCCAGGCTATGAAGGACTGTGAAGGGCTGTGAGAGGGTCCCTGCTGTTCCATGTGATATGCACACAGGGATATATGTTAAAACCATAAAAAAGATATGCTATTAGGGGCCTCTAGAGGGTTTAGTTGGAGTTATATACATACTGTAGTTCCTATATCTCTGCTACTAAAGTCCTCACTTCAGTTCTATGCTGAAAGGGAAAAAGATTGAAGAAAGGCAGCTCACAGTGCTGATGTCCCAGCTGTTGTAGGGGGTAAATGTGATGGGCACTGCCTGAGGAGCTTTCCTGCTCCTGGCCTGCTAGTTGTCTGGTGTTTCAGTGGATTTCCAAGGTAAAGGAAGAGGAATAGCCAAATCAGTTGTGAATAGATAGCCAGGACTCATCTCGCCTAATTGCAGATGTCTGTGTGGCTGATGTCTGCTTCTGAGCTGCCCACCCCACCTTTTGCCTCCATAGTCAACAAAGCAAAGCAGGGCTTGTTTCATCAGTCAGATGCAGATGTTGAATTAAAGAGGCTCTGAGAAATCCAGTTTCTCTCCCCTGATGAGCAGAGAAGCCCCGGGCTAGCTCAGATGGAGGAGTGGGCTGGGCAGACACCTACCTGTGCTCAGATGAGCCTCACCCGTTTGTCCCCTGAGCAAGCTGCACCCCAGCAGGTACTCCAGGGAGCAGGAATAACCTTTGGAAATAAATGAGTGTGCAGGTGTAGCAGGGACTGCTGAGGAAGCTTTGCTAGCAGTGTTGCAGTGGTGTCCAAACCAGCCCACGCAGCAGTGGCACAATCGCAGTGCCTGGAGCTGCCAAAGTCCAACTAGCAGGACAGAGAGGAGGGAAAGAAGCTGCAGAGGCTGCCAAGGACCAACAGGGCCATTGGCATTAGCAGCTGCTGTTGGCCAAAGGAAGGGATTGCTTTTAAATGCCAGATCCTGGAAACAGAAACTTTTCTTCAGTTACGGATCATGTTTACATTTTTCCACAAATATTTAAGTCCTTTTAGAAACTGGTTCGGTCCTATCTCATCATTTTCTCACCACAAAATTGTCATGAGTAATTATCAGTTTAGAAAGCATTTTAATTCTTTTTCCTAAGGGAAAAAAATCAAAATCAAAAACTTTGGCTTGAATTACCATTTAGTTCACTAAAACACTGAGGTTTGAAAAAATACGTTCACATGTTGGTGCTTCCAATTTATGGACACTTTGCAGAGTGTAATTTCCAGGAAAATGATGGTATTTTGGCTTTTCATTCCAGTTTTAGGAATAAATAATTGAAATGAAACAATATCTTGCAAGTGGGAAATTCTGGTTTCTAAAGAGGTATTCATAATTGAACCAACTATTGTTAAGAAAGCCATAGTCTGACTTGTGTAATGACCCTCACAAATACTATTGAGAGATCTAGTGTATTTATACATAATTATAATCAAATAATGACTATTCTCCATCCATTATAACTTAACTTTCATTATGCCCTCAAAATAGCTCATAACATTTCTAAACTGAAGTGCTCTCACCCTCTGCTCCTTTTAAATATTTGAAGTTATTTTAAACTCCTGAGGGAAGGGATTTAAATTATCAACAGAAAAAAAGAATTATTTCTGAAAGAAAACAATTATTCTGACGGCCGCTGTTCGTATTAACCAAGAATAGTTTCTTAGCTGAGTTTTTGTTTACCAAACTCACTTTTCCTTGCTCCATGCTAATTATGAGGATTGCTAGATTATGTATTTGGAGGTTTTGTTTGACTGTTTGTTTCCAAACAAGGTTAAAGTATCTTTGAGAACACCTGATAATGAAAAATTACCTACTCACCTTCTTACCTGGAGTTACGAACACCCCTTTGCAACATGCCCTGCTTTCTTACTCATTTCCACTTAACATGGCCCAAAAACTAGAACCCAACCAAAGACTGCAACCCAGTCAAAGCATTTAGTCAACTCATTTTATAACATTTCATCTTTAAGGCTCTAAACCCCAGGCTGAATATATTAAAACATCAGAGTTTTAGAGGTTTATTTTGTAATTACTTTTGCTCTGTACTCAAGGTAGAGTTATATCAATGCTATTTTAAGTGAGCACACATGGGAAAGTCAGTCTGGAAGTGCCTTAATACTTATAAGAGGAAGATTTTCTTTGCCATTGTGATATGTTGTGAATCAGGGCAAACTTCAACCTTGATAAGAGTCAGGTGGAGATTTTCCTTAATCTGGTTTTATATTGTGTGCTGCTTAGCAGGGCATTGCTAGATCTCCCCTCAGGAGCATTAATTAGAACAAATGTAATTAGTCTATAGCATCCTTATTAAGGCAGAACTCTTAACATTAATCAGTAGATGTTCTGCTGAATTAAGGATTGTCCCAGGTCTTCCTGCAAGACCATACTGACTTGGCAGAGGAGCCAGAAAGGATTTAGAGGACAGAGCCATCAAAATCTGTTGAACCACAGGAGGCATGAGCAGAAACTCAAAGTTTTAGTACCTCCTTTATCCAGTGGTGGATTTTGTGTCCAATGGTTGACCTCAGATGGTTTCAAGGGAGATTGTCACAAGGCTCATCTGCTCATGGAGGGCTGATCTGTATTAGCTAACAGGGGCAACTGAAAATTCCCACACAGCTGGGATTGTGACCTTCTCGAAGCATCAAAGATAAGGATTTATGGGCAGATATTGGGGTTCCATGTGCGGAAGCTGAACGTTGAACTGTTTCCTGCACAGTTCCTGGGGCGGGAGGTCACACTGGCTGTAATTCTATTTTTCTTAACACTGGCACCCAGATCAAAGAAGGAAGAAAAGATACTAAGACTGCAGAGACTTGTGCTGGCATGTTGCTCTGTCCTGTATTTCCTTGGAGAACAGAGGATGTAAGGTTGCCACAAGTCTCATGAATCTGATGAGAATTCACCAGGATACAGGTCTGTGTATCACAGCATCACCCGGGTTGGAAGGGACCACAGAACAACTCTGGTCCAACCTCCTGCTCCAGCCAGGCACAATACTGAGTTCAGACCATCTTATCCAGTACTAATATAACCAACAGGGCTGCAGGAAAATGGGGGAAGTACCCTGCAGTTAGGATCCAGATCAACTTTCTCTGAGAGCACACCTCTCTCTCTTGCCTTCCAGGCAGATACATTTTTTATTAAGGAGGTGGCCTGACTCCAGCAGTGTGCTCCTTATGATAGGCACTTGCCCTGAGGGTGCCAGGATTGCCCTGAACAGAACTTTTGGGACTGGGGGTCTGGGATTGCACTGCTTTCCTGCTCTTCCAGCACAGATAGCTCCTCCCTGCAACTTCCCTTGGAGCTCAGCAAAGAGCAGGAGAACACACAAAAATCGGATGGTTCCATCCAGCTTAGAAAAGCCAATGCATGAAAAAAGTGTTTGGTGGGAAAGGCTGGGTTTGCTCCTGGGGTAATGTTCTTGGGATCCAAGTGAGGGAATATGAAAAGCAACTTGGTGTGTGTAAATCCTCCAGTGGAGGATCCCATTCCCCAAAAGGGTTAATACAACCTCTCTTTTCCCCCAATAGCTTCACTGCCCTAAGAACTTTCATTGTGAAACGGGTGCAGGTGTGGGCTATGCTTTGTTGATCACAATCCCTTTTGCAGAGGAAGCTTTGAATATGTTTGACATAATCAGCTCACAGCCTTTGCCCGCACTCTCTCATAAACAGGCCATTTTCACATCCTTTTCATGGGATCCGACAAGCGGAAAAATAATTAATGTTACCTCAGCCTAACAGTGACCCAGCTTGGATTCAAAAAGACGGCATGTTGCATAAACTAACCATTTAATTGAGTGATAGAAAAAGCCCACATGTATCAATTCTGCTTCCACATATTATGATTACTGGGGCTTTGCGAGGATTGTGCTCCCTCGGTCATAAAGCAGAGCTTAAATTCAAGCCCATGAAGTGGTTTCAGAAGGATTGATTGAGCATGAGCTGGGGATTATCCATGTTTACAGAGGCAGGACATGGGAGCAGGGAAATATGTGGGTACCCAGCCATCACGGTGCATGTTCAGGTTATGTCCAGGTGATGTCACATGTTCTTGTGGGAATTGACAGTGGCCTGATGTTACCCAGCCACAGAACATTTGGGATGTTGATGGCACCACACTGCCACCTTTCCATGACCTCAGAGCCAAAACTAACTGATACATACCACAGTTAGGACTACACCTAATATGAATAGGACTGAGTCACCCTTGAGGTAACCCACCAAAAAGAAATGTCCAAGATGAATTTCAGTTAAACTGAGATAGAGTCTTGAGGAAGCAGTGACTCCTCTAAGGGCTTTGGGAAAGGCAGGTCCTGCTTGAAAAACCTGATGTCCTCCTATGACAAGGTGACATTTTTAGTGGATGAGGGAAAGGCTGTGAATGTTGTCTACCTGGACCTTAGTAAAACCTTTGACACTGTTTCCCACAGTGTTCTCCTGGAGAAACTGGCTGCCCAGGGCTTGGATGGGTGCACTGTTCACTGGGTGAAAATGGTTGTATGTCTGGCCCAGAGAGTGGTGGGCAACGGTGTTACATCCAGCTGGCAGCTGGTCACGATTGGTGTTCCTCAGGGCTTAGTGCTGGGGCCAGTCCTGTTTAATATCTTTATCAATGATCTGGACAAGGGGATTGAGGGCATCTTCAGTAAGTACACAGATCATACCAAGTTGGTCAGGACTGTTGATCTGCTGGAAAGCAGGAAGGCTTTGCAAAGGGGTCTTGACAGGCTGGAGAGATGGGCTGAGACCAGCAGGTTGAGGTTCAACAGGGTAAAGTTCCAGGCGCTGTACTTGGATCACAACAACTCCGTGCAGAACCCCAAGCTGGGGGAAGAGAAAAAGAACCCGGAGATGCTGGTTAGCAGGGGCAGAACATGAGCCAGGAGTGTGTCCAAGAAGGCCAGTGGCATCCTGGCCTGTACCAGGAATAGTGTGGCCAGCAGGACCAGGGCAGTGACTGTCCCCCTGTGCTGGGCACTGGTGAGGCCACACCTTGAATCCTATGTTCAGTTTTGGGGCCCTCACAATAGGAAGGACATTGAGGTGCTGGAGCATGTCCAGAGAAGGACAATGGAGCTGGGGAAAGGTGTGGAGCACAAGTGTTATGAGGAGCAGCTGAGGGGGTTTAACCTGGATAAAAGGAGTCTCAGGGGAGACCTACAACTATCTGACAGGAGGTTGTACAGCTGAAGGTTGGTATCTTCTCCCAGGTAACAAGTGACAGGTGTATTGGGTTTGCCTGGCCAGATTTTGGTAGGAAGGGGCAGGGGGGATGGGGTTGCAGGAGTGGTTTCTGTGGGGAGCTGCTAGAAGTTTCCCCCATGTCATGCAGAGGTAATGTCAGCCAGCTCCAGGATGAATCTGCTGCTGCTCATTAGGAATGACAGTAATGCCTGTGTGATAACATATTTAAGAAAGGGAAAAGAAGTTATTGTGCAGATGAAAACTCCAGCTGGAGAAGAACAGAATGAGAACGTGTGAACAACTCTGAAGACACCAACATGAGTGGAGAAGGAAGGGCAGGAGGTGCTCTGGGTGTTGGAGCTCAGATCCCCCTGCAGCCTGTGGTGAGGCAGCTGTGCCCCTGCAGCCCAGGGATGTCCCTGGAGGAGCAGAGATCCACCTGCAGCCTGTGGAGGAGCCAGGTGGATGCCCAAAGGAGACTGTGACCCCATAGGAGGCTCATGCTGGAGCAGGGTCCTGGCAGGGAACTGCTGACCCAGGGGAGAGGAGCCCATGCTGGAGCAGGTTTACCTGATAGGACTTGTGGCTCTGTGGGGGACCCACACTGGAGCAGCCTGTGCCTGAAGGACTGCATCCCTTGGAAAAATGACCCACGTGGCAACAGTTTGTGAAGGACTGTGGCCTGTGGGATGGGCTCACACTGGAGAAGCTCATGAAGGACTGTCTCCTGTGGGAGGGACCCAACAGGGAGCAGGGGAAGGACTCATCTCCCTGAGCAGCAGCAACAACCTGTGATGAGCTGACTATAATCCCCACTCCCCATTTCCTTGTACTGCTGAGAAGGAGGGAGGGGTGGGGGTGGGATGGTGTTTTTAAGATTTATTTTACTTCTCATTCTCCTGCTCTGATTCTGTTAGTAGTAAATTTAATTAATGTCCCCACTTTGGGTCTGTTTTGCCCTGATGGTGATCAGTAAGTGACCTCTCCTGGTCTTCATCTGAATTCACGAACCCTTTATTATATTGTTCTCTCCTCTGTCCAGTTGCAGAGGGGAGTGATAGAGCAGCTTTGGTGGGTACCTGCTAACACAGGACAAGAGGAAATGGCCTCATGTTGCACCAAGGAAGATTTAGATTGGATGTAGGGAAAATGTCTTCATGGAAAGGGTTGTCTAGCTTTGGAACTGGCTGCCCAGGGAAGTAAGTGTTGGAGTCAGATGTGCTCAGAAATTTGCCTTTCCTCAATCCACTTCCAGGAGGGTATTTACCCTGCAGCAAGCCATGAAGCCTTGGGGTTGTCCACAGAACCTCCAGGAAAGGTCCTGGTGAGTGACAAGGCACCCACCTTTTGCTGCAGCTGGCCAAAGATCAGGCTGTGTGCCTTCAGGTGGGATGACCTTAGCTGTTTATCCTGAGAAAAGGTGACTCAGAGGGGCCTTATCACTCTCTACAACTGCCTTACAGGAGGTTGTGTGGAGATGGGGATCAGTCTCTTCTCCCAGGTAACAGGAAAAGGGGAAACATCCTCAAGTTGCACTAGGAGAAGTTTGGATTGGGTATCAGGGAAAATTTCTTCATTGAAAGAGTGGCCAGACTTTGGACTAGGCTATCAGGGAAGTGGTGGGATCCTCATCCTTGGAAGTATACAAAAGGCAGGTGGATGTGGCATCTAGAGATATGGTTTAGCAGTGGATTTGACAGTGCTGGATTAATGGTTAGACTCAATGAAATTAGAGGTCTTTTCCAACCTTAATGATTCAGTGATTCTATAACATCCAAGCTCCATACCACGTTTCAGAAGGAAGTCATCTTTCCCTTTGACATCCAACATTAGGCAGACAGAGGGAATATAATCCCATTTGAGCCACTAAGAGGAAAGAAACCTCCAAGCAATGCCACCTTCACAAGCAGTTGTTGAACACACCACCTTAGGAGGTCCCTGCCAGTAATTCTGATGCAAATCCTTCTTGCTTACACAAGACTTTCCCCCTTTAATGTAGAGAGGAAACGTTTTGTTTCCCCACAGTCTGAAAAGCACTGATACATCAAGCCAGAAAGGCACTTAATTGAGACAAATAGATCAATACTCATGAAGAGCATTACTGGGCTTTACCAGACGTCCCAGTTTGCTGTTTAAGGGCTTCTGTGCTCAGTGTGGGTGCAGCAGAGGAGGGTGAAATGAAGTCAGGGTGTCTCCATGGCCACAGGCCCTCAGAAAGCTGCTGGAGAGACATGGCAGGCTGTTTGTCATTGAGGTGATGTCAAGGGTCTTTGTGATTAGGTCAGGCAGGAGCAGGTTACAGAATTCACTCTTCCTCAGAAACCTTCAGTGTTATCCCAGTGGGCCATTTTGTGTCTTTAGCAAATATTGCTTTTAAAATTATCATAAATACTGGAGATGGAAAAGCTAGGGAGCAACCACTGTACTTCAGCTGATTGTATTTAGTTTAGCACTAACACAATTCTCTCTATTTCATCCCTGTCCTTTGACTCTTCACACCTCTAGGTATTGTTTATGTTTCTGGCTTGTCTGCCATGCTGTTCACGCTGAATCATCCTGTCACTCACTCTCTTTCCTATTCTCTTGATTACCTTTGAATGTTTTTCACATCTGTCCATGTCTTTTCCACATATAAGAATCCCAGTCCAACCTGCTGGGGAAGGAGGGCCTGAAGAGGCAGCACTGGTGTCTGGGAGTTCATCAGGGGTGGTGATGGTACCTGTGGCCACAGGAGCCAAGATTTGGTTCCTCCACTGGCTGGTGCACAGCCCATGCAACACCACGGAGGAGGCTTCCACTGTGTGCATCCTTCAAGGAGAAGCTTGATGCCACTACAGGAACAAGACCTGGGACTGGTTGCTCCAGCTACAACACCTGTGCTCAGATGGGGCTGGGTGACCTCTTCAAGCCCCTGGGGACAGTTGTGACCTTTCCTGCCTTCCCTGCTAAATGTACTGCCCCATAAAATGAGTCTACACAGGCAGGGGCTTTTACTCCCCTGCTCTTCCACTTAAAATCTGAAATGTAAAGGGGGTGAGACACTGGAGCAAGTTGCCTAGAGAAGTTGTGGATGTTCCATCCATGGAAGTGTTCGAGTCCAGGTTGGATGCGCTTTGAGCCACCTGGTCTAGTGGAAGGAGTCCTTGCCGATGACAGGGCATTGGAACTTGATGATCTTTTAAGGTCCCTTCCAACCCAAACCATTCTGTGATTCCATGATCTGACTCCAGCATGGACATGCCACGTAGGGAGTATCTCAAGCTTTGCTGCTTAAAGCTCCCAGCCTGCTCTCCTCTGAGCTGCTCCTTCCCTCATCACAGCACTGGTGCCCAGAAGTCCTGTGGGTGACCTGATTGCAGGAGAGTTGTGCTTTCCCTGGAGATGCCTGCAATGAGGCACCTTGTCTGGGTGGTCTGGGATATTCCTGTGAGCTCCTGAAGATGAGAACTGAGGGTATTAAAATGACCAGGTGAGATGGGAAGATCCCATGGAGATGGGAAGCAGAAAACAGGCCTGAAGTGCCACTTCCATGTAGTGGCATCCAGAAGGTTTTGTGAGGAAACTATTCAGTGCTTGTAGCACAAAAGTTCTACAGGCACACAGAGGAAGGACTTGCTTAAATCCCAGAGTGCACCAATGACAATCCTGCAGCCTACCTGTCAGCTCAGGGAGTGCATGCTCCTCACACTTGAACTATCTTCATTAGTCCCTAACACAGACACACACACAGACACGCACCTTCTCCAAGCACATCTCTGCTTTATATAATCAGTCACCGCATAATTGCCACTCATTTGTATTTGGCAAGTCAAAAGCCTGCAGACTAGGGTGCTCTTAAATGCCTAATTCTGCCCTCTCAGAGAGACACCATGGGCAGCTCTGAGATACTTCTCAGAGGGAGACACAGGTGAAATCCTGGCTCTGGTGAGATTTCATCCTCAGCTGGAACCAGAACACGCTTTGAGGCAAGAACTATCTAAAAGCAGTGTCATCACGTTCACCTTTATTTTGAAGAAGGCTACAGATTTTATACCCTGAGGGGATGGCAGCTTGTTCGAGGAGGGATCCTGCCAGCCCTACTTATAACAAGTATTACCTTACTCTGCCTGTTCATTCCCGCAGAGCACGGATAGAGTAGGATGCTCTTCAAGATGAAGGTGTGTGGGGGGATCAGCCCTCGGTAGAAGAGTTTTAATGTGAAATAAGATTAAACATCACTGCCACACCTCTACCTCCAGCAGTTTCAGCCTACACAAGAAAGAGGAACGTGCAGAGGAGCAGAGTCCAGGTATTGTAACTTCTGGAAAAGAAAGGAAAAAGAAGAGAAGAAGAAAAATAATACTGGCAAGAAAAGGAAGGAGAAAAGTAAGATGAGGAAAGGAAGAAAAATAAGAAAAGTAACAGAAAACAAAATATTAGAAAGAAAAATTAAAGAGAAAAAGAAAAAAGGAAAGGGGAAAAAAAAGGAAAAAGAAGGAAAAGAATGCCCAGAGCTGAAAATAAATTGTGCTCTCTACTAACACCCATGGAGCTAATTGGATTTACTGCCTGAGTGCAGGAAAACTTGAAATGATTATGGAAGAGAAAAAATTTGAGATTAACAGATACAGTACATTTCAACATATGTAGCAGGACAATTAGAAATGTAGTTAAGATTTGGAAAAAACTTTATAAATCTGGAAGTAATTTAAGTCTGAATATGATTTGGTGTGTCCAGTCCTGATTTTTCTACCCTAGCCAAGCATTGAAAGCGAGGTGTGAAAGGATGGTTTGGTGAAGAGAAAGAGTGTCTTCCTCCCCTCCATTGAAAACCTTGAGGAGAGGGGAGGAAAACACAGAGGACACTGGCCCCTGTCAAGGGCAAAGGGAGGTTTTCCCTCCACCTCCTCAGACTGGTGTCCTGGACCCCAAGCAGCAATGCTGTTGGAAAACCTGCATTGGGCAGAAGACAAACCTGTATGAGTCCTTCCAGCGAAAGACAACTGGAGCAGCTCAATGGTTTGAAGAGCCCATGAGGGCTGTTCCTCTTTGCTGCTTGGGCAGCATTTAACAATAAGAGCTATTGAATTCTCTTTCTCGGTGTCAGTCAGTCACCCTGGGCCCAGCATGGCTCCCTGTGCTGCTTTCAGAGCAAATGAAGTTGTCAGTACTGTGAATAGCAGGATGCATCCAGGGGAATTTACATCAGAAGAGCGACTTGGCCTCATTCCTTCTACAATTAGAGAAGCCCAGTGGTTTCTCTAGGTGTTGGAGCAAAAGGGAAAAGACCTCTTCCATGGGCAGTGAAATGAATGAATGGTTCCTAAAGAGTTTGTCTTGTCTTGCCTAACCTCTCTCTCCCTTCATGTCTCCCAAGGTGCAGCAGAAGGGTCTGAAGGCCAGGCTTGATGAAGTACAACTGTTTCCCTGGGGGCGACACTAATTAGGGTCTCTGCCCTCCATGCCCTTGATGACTTTCATCATACTTACAGTAGTGTGCAGAGGGATTGATCTGACTAAAGCAGATCTGCACTTCTCCATTTGCAGTAGAGATCTAGGGACCAATTTACCCAAGGAGACCTCAAAAAAAAAAAAAAAAAAGAAAAAGAAAAAGAAAGGCAATTTCCTTATTTCAGTTCAAAGGGGAGGCAAGGGTGATTAACTCAGGTGTCAACATCTGTACTGGAAACACCTTAAGCTGGTGAAACCAATCCCACTCTTAGAAAAAGCTGAGGAGTTTTGGTGAGGATCTGACTGCCTCACATGTAGGTGGGCAGGGAGGGCAGGATGCAGCTTGCAAGTAAGATGTGTCTGCAGGTGGGTGTCTATAAGTGAGTGAGGTGTCCAAGTCCTGTAAGTAGCAGGGGGAATAGGCTCTGCATAGTCAGAGGAGCTTAGGGAGTGAGTCACACTGAAAAGTCTGATGTGAAGGGAGCTGGGGCAATTCCTTTGCTGCAAATAGACATATTTTCCTAGAATTACTGAATCAACACCTCCTAGTAGCTGAGAATGCAGTCATAGTGACTTGGCCAGGAAAAGGCCACTTCTGACATTGATTCAGAAGTCATCACTTCACCTGCTTCCAGCGCTCTCCTTGCAGAGGCTTCAGGCATCACTTTCTTCTAGTGGAAACACATTGCCAGTGGCAAGGAGGAATGCAGCATTCCTGCATCCAAAGCATTTCACCAAAACAGAGATCAGGAGTTCATCTATCCACCAAAAAACTGGAGGAATAAAACACCCCTCACCCTCAGGAACAGGGAGAGTGGATGTTCTGAGTGCATTGCAGCAGCTACATGGAGGTGCACAAGTGCAAACAGCACGTGTACTGTGGGGAGAAAAGACTGCAGCTTGGAGAGAGCTCAAAGTGGGTGGAATCAGATTGGTATCACTCCTGAATGCAAAGATGATTGCACAGGGGGTAGAGAAGGGACCTGAACTGCTGTAATTAGATTATCATATCTCCAGAGCAGGATTCAGCTCATAATGCACTTTAACTCTTTCTTCTAAGATTGTGGCATACAAGCTAAACATTCTTACCTCAAAACCTTAGCATATTTGTAACACAGGGAAATGGATCACAAATTTCTGATCACTGCAGCTCTCAGTTGCTGGTATTATTTCTGGCAGGTATAGCACACTTCCAGTTGCCCTGTGGCTAAGAACAGGTCCTACACACTATGAAAATCCCTTGAGAGAGAACCAGTCCCTGAATGTGCAGGTCATTTGTGGGGTTTGGATTGAGGAAGATTAAATGCTGCAGGATTTCCTAGGCAGAAAGTGTTTCCCCAGCAGCACCCATTCCTCTGTGTAAAGCCACTATAGATAAGATTTGGGAAAGAAATGTTGAGTTTTGTTGTGCTTTCAAGGAAGGATAAGTCTGGAGCCATGCCAAAGTGTTTCAGGCTGACTCAGCAGGGATGGTTTAGTGATGGAGGCATTGGAAAGCCTGGATTTGACACCTAACTCTGCTATAGCACTATGTGACCTTTAACAAATCACTTTCCCATGATGTTCCTTGACCCCTTGCAGTAAAACAGGGACAAGTAACACTTCCTCCATCGTACTTGTCTCTTTGGATTGTCACCTTTCCAGGGTGGGGAATGAGGTTTCACACTGTGACAAGCAGCTGCTGTCTGGAATGAGACAGCATTCAGGGTCATGCTAAATTACCTTAACTTTCATGACATGCTCATTGCTCTGGTCTTTCCACTGCTGACATATTTCCTGCCAGGGACAGTGCAAATAAATACTGTCCCTTGTTCCATTATAATGAACACATTCCCTGATTCCTTGAAGGGTCTCCTTGGTTTCTTGTCAGGTCTGCTTCCCCACCATGCTGCCAAGGAAAAGTGGCAAATACTGGAGAGGAAGTAGGCACTAATTTTTTCTTCACCAAAGTATGACAGCTCTTATTGTATTTTGACAACATATATCTGTGTTTACTCACTCACTGCCTTGGCTACCGAGTCCAGCTGCTCTCAATTGGCTCACATGGATTTAAATGCAAGCAGGGACAAAGTGGTCCCTACCTTTCCCATGAGCTGAGAGCTCTGTCTGAAGAGACTGTGGTTTATTTTCACTTGCTGACATGTATGAGAGCCACAAACTCATGTTGTCTTCACTAGAGTGTAAATCTATTTCCCTGAACTTGAAGATGAGCTTTGGTCCAATGAAGAGCCCCAAGGAAGAAGCTTCACCAGTGTGAAGCCAGGGCATCTCACATCTCTTTTGTGAGCATTGGCTCCCCTCTTGCCCACCAAAGCTTGCCCAAGCTTCTTCCACTGAGACATCCAATGGTTTTGATGCTAATGACCAAATAATGACTTAAGCTCACAGATTCAAAACTGCTGCTTAGGATGCAATGGAGCTGCAAATCTCAGTGCACCACAAATCTCAGCTCCTACCATCTCCTATCAGGTTGCCCTTCACAAACAGTTTCTTCTAGGAGAAATGCAGAGCAGCCTGGGCATGTAGGAAATGGGATTGCCCTGCAAACCCAAAAGCTTTACACTTCATGAACAGTTCTTGCAGCAAGAAAGAGAGAATACGCATTACATATTGATCATGGTGCACTGCTGGAAGGTGCTTACACAGTTCACAGCTGTACCTGAACAGGAATGCAATGAGTAAAAAGAACTCATCAAATCTTCCCATCCCACCTCAAAGAAATTCCCTGTCTTTTCCCAGAACTGAATGAACCAAAGCAAAGCTGAGTTGCTGCTGAAAAAGAAAGGCTATGCAGGAGCTTTCTTCTATGACAAAGGATGCTCACCTATGGTTTAGGCCTGTGTCTTGCTTTGAAACCTCCTTGGACTCCTACATTTCCAGAGGCTCTGGTGTTATTTGTAACCAGATACAAGACCCCATATGACAGATGTCCCATATCTGCAGATATCTATGCATTCCTGCTCTTGGGGGTGTCTAAAATCTTGGCCTAAATTAACTCTTCACACTTCCTTGGCATTGCATGGAGAGAAATAGGCACCAGCAACTTGTCTGCCCTAACTTAGCCAGCTTTTTTTTTAGGGTGAGACCCAATGTCCTGAAGCAAGGAGATTCCCAGGGTGCCTCCATCACCTCTAAGGCACCTCCTCCTCTGGTCTGCTTTGAACCTGTTGCCCGACAGCTTCACTGGATGTCCATTGTCTGGACTAGAAGGACACTTACACAAGTGTAAATGTCATTTCCACACACGGACAATATAATTTGGCCCCATTTGAGTATCATTCATCCTGCTTTGTTCTGCTCCGTGTGCACTTTGACTTCCTCCGCTGTTTTGGAGTTGAGGCACCAACCCTGTGTCTCCCAGGATCACTGTTTGTGGTGGCCCTGAAGGGGCAGGGTGAGGTGTGGGTTCTGTCACCCTCCAAACCAGCCTGGGAAGGAAATGATACAGCCCAGCTCTGCTATTTACTTCAATTAGATATAAAATCAGCACCCCTTGAAGGGTCCAAGGGCAGATTAACCATCTGATCTGTCACTGTTACTGCAAATATGGACCCGCCACACGGCGAGAGCTTTGCTTTGTCAATAAATCCCAGACACAATGGACTGCAGGAAAGGGAAAATGATCCGAGGAGTTGGGGTGGATGGGGGAGACAGCTTCCGCTCTCCCACTGCAGCCAATTGCCTGGATCAGGCCTACAGTGTTTAATTCACAAACGTGCAAGCTTGAGCTCCTTTTACGTGTCCCCAGGCAGTCTCATAGACACCACCTGAAGTATATTAGAGCCTGGCTGATTATGGGTCTGCTCCAAAGCCTTCTGAAGTCAGTGGGAGTCTTTCCCCTGACTTCACTGTGTTTGGGGCAGGCCCTGGATGAATATCCCTCCGGTTAGACAGTTTAATCATCCATTCAGCACTACACAAAGCACATCACATACACTTTTAGCCTGCATTGTATGGTGTTATGAAACGAGAAGATTATTTGATATGATTCAGAGATAGCTCAGGTATAAGGTAAAAAAAAAAAAAAAGAAATAACACCTTTGATGTTTAACATTACACTTCAGTTATTCCTTGAGGGGCAAATTCTCGTCACCTTACCCAGGTGAATATTGCGCTTGGTAATTTGGTCAAAAACATTCCAACCACCTTCTTTTTAATAGAAAATATTGAGGAAGAAAGAAGGGGCATAAATTCAGCTTGATGGAGATTTCTTCCAAAAAGAGAGAAAAATAACAGGTAAATTCATTTTTTCCTTATTTTGACAATCAGAAGAAAAAAAAAATATTTGTGAAGAAAAATTGGTTTTGAAGGGATTTTCTAACAGGACAATAAAACTAGTCATATTTTTAATTTCATTTTTTTTAGTGAAGTTTAGGGAGAAACAATAATTTCCCAACAATTGCAGTCTCCACATGGCACAGCTATTTCTAGCTGAGGCATCAACCACCCATATATTATCAGCCAGGCCTGATTCTCATCTTGACTCTCCTGGGTCAAGCTATAAAATGAGTCTTCGTGCCTCTTATTTTCTGTCCTATCAGTATGAGACTGACAGGACCACCTTCTATGAACGAGCCAGGCAGAATTTAGGTACCTTGCGTGCAAAGCCAGGTGAGATTTGTGGCCTTATCTCGAGAAGTTTGATGAAGGTTTTTCTATCTCTAGAAATACAGAGAGGGCAAGGGCAGGAAACATGTAGTCTCCTTGAACACTGCTGCATCATTTGAACTATTCCTAAAGATTTCAGGGAAAAATCACCCTCAGTCAGCATTAAAAAAAAAAAAAAAAGGGCAATGTTGTGGCCAAATTCCACGGACTTTGTGAGCGACAGGGGAAATCAAAGCCTCCTCCTTCAGAGGAGAAGCAAACCACAACCCATGGCCAGTGGCAGTAATTGAAGCCCCATTTCTAAAAGAGTTGGCTGGCGATGAAACCCAGTGCGGATGGCTGTGTTCTGCCTCTTGAATCCCCTCCCGCCCCGCAATACCCTCGGTGCTGCTGGGGGTGGGGGGTTTAACTTTGCTGGCACAAGAGTTTCCTTTGTTGATGGGAGCTGGGTCTCCTCTAGGGGACTGGGCTGATCCAGCTGTACTGGCAAGGCCTTTGTACTGCGGAGCAGCTCAAGTGCAGACCTGCAGTGGGTGCCTGCCCGAACCTTTGCTGGCATGTCGATAAGGCCAGGGCTGAGCAAAGTTAAACGACCCTGTGCTGGAGAAGTGCCACACGTAGGAGCCAGCAAGCATCTGTGTTACCCATCCAGTGCATCTCCTGAAATGCCTCTGGACCGTAATTCTTTTCAAGTGGGGAATGCCTTTTTTGAGGAGTTGTGTGTGCTGGAAGAGCCACAGCCCCTGGCTGGGAGTGTTTCAGTGCAGGGCAGAGGTACCAGGCAGCTGTGTTGCAGTCATCAGCACAACCATGGTTTCACATCGAGTACCACAGTCTTGCCAGGTTGGGGTAGCGTCTCTTTGGATGCCTAGAAAGGCTGGAGAAAGCAAGCAAAGATGAAAGTTTCTCAGATGCTCAGCTTTAGTGTCCAGCAGCTGGGTTCTGTGGGCTCCCAGCTAAGCCCACATGAGATCACTGCTCCCCTAAACCCTGTGAAGTTCTGTGAAGAACACATTTTAAAGGGTGATTACAAAGGCTGCCAAGGCAGAGAGGATAGTGGCCTGAAGTTTGAGCGTCTCTCCAAGGGAGGGACAATTCTAGCCTGGCTTCCCTGGGAGCAGGCTATGCCCTGGGCTTCTGTGCCATCCCCTGACTCAGGCGGGGAAGGCGCTCATTGTCATGGAGAGCTGCCCATCCCAGGCATGGCCTTGGCATTTAGAGGGGAGTGGGGGCTCTCAGGGTGGGACAGCAGGCTAATTGCCTTTGTCTTTCACCTCTTTCAATCGGGAATCTCAGTAAATCCCTAAACCCATGACAAAAGCCCTGCTACTTTTAAGTGCCTTTCATTAAACTCAATCCTCTTGCCCTCCCTCTCTCAAGATTTGCTAAAAAAAAAAGAAAAAGAAAAGGTCTCTTTTAATGACAAAAGGAAACCTAAAAGGCTGCCATTAGCTCGTTCCCTTGGCTCCTCTCTGCAGACTAGGTGTCTATTTGCTGAAATCTACTCTTGGGTCCCTTGGGCAGGTCCTTTACCCTGAGCACACCGGGGGTGGTCCCTCAGCAGGAGGGGCCACAGCCCCGGCTTCCAGCTAAGGGTGTACTTTCCCTTAAAGGACAAGGATTTGGTGCTAATGGCTGGACAGGTGCACTGGGAACAGTCAGACCTGACAAAACCTCCCTGGAGCCCACCACCATCCCTCAGGAGCCGGGCTGGAGCAGTGTGGTGGTTGAATCCTTCCCTGACTCTGCTCTGGCAGGGTCTGGCTATGCCACCACCAACCGATGTGGCACAAGGTCCGTTGAGCCATGGGATATTTGATGAGAACATACTGCCAGGTGCAAGCCACATAGCAACACGAATTTGCCCCTGATCCTGGATCCTCAGAAAACATTTATGGATAACACTTGCAGAAAGATGTAGATGATGGAAGTGGCAGAGGGTAAATTCTGAAACAAATCTGGGTGGAAGTACACGAGCTGGACATACATGAGTGTCCCGCATTGGCCCAATGCTTGCTAAGGTCTGACAGCAGGCTGGCAGGGTGGGGAAGGGGTGCAGTGGTCTCCTAGACATGCAAATATGCAGTTCCTGGCTTATTTAAGGACTGGATCTAAATCTTTTGGAGGTGTAGGGAATCCCTCCACTGCTTTTAGATCAAGCTCAGCAGCCAAAAATCCAAATAAAGCTATTCCATACCTGGTGGGATTGAACTCAAGCAGAACAAGACTGACCACCTTGTCTTTTTCCGTGATAATCTGCCCTTTCCCTCCTATTATCGCTATCACTGCATCACCTGAGACAAAATTAAAATCGGGAGGAATTACCCCTAAAGCCAGGAAGATGGTATCTGTGCTGGGAAGGTGTGAGGGAGGCGGGGATGAGGCAGGAGTTGCCACCCACCCACTGGTCTCAGCGATTGCACAAGTGGTGGTTGGCCAGTGCCGGGGCAAGTATTTGGTCCCGGTCCCAAGCACATGGAAGTCATCTGATGTTTCGTCATGGCTTCATTATATTTTGGATCAGGCCAGCGGTTTGTCTTGCATCACTGCTCTGTATGTTATGCAGGTAGCCAGTAAAGAGGCGCTGCCAACTATTTTGTTCTCTGAATAGCCTGCAGGGATGGCCTTACATCACGGCAGATGCTTGTATGTTAAATAGCTGCAATTTCATGCTTAACTTCATTATTGATGCTGCATTCCTCATGAAGACACTTATATTTATGCTCTAACCACACACAGCCCCCAACAAATAGCTTATGCAAAAGGCAAGAATTAGGGCTTGATTGTTTAGCATAATGGCTACTTGAGGATGGATTCTCCTTTCCCAGCAGCAGGAAGTCAGAAAGGATTCTCTGAAGCACTGCCTGGCCCGCTAGCTGGCTGGTCCTACCTCCTCAGCAGCTGACTGGTCCCACCTTCTCACTAGCCAAGTGTAAGCAGGTGTAATCACATTAGAAAAACTGATTTGCAAAAACGGATGGAGCCAACAGCCAAACTCAGACCTCATACCTCCTGCTAGCTGGCACCACGCTGGAACCAGCCCTGCTGCTATTACTTTTGGAAGCTTTTATTTTTTTTCACTAAACCGGGCTGAAAAAGGACAGTTGCAATTCAGAACTTTGACGAAAACAAACAAAAGAGCCAAGAGTGCCCACTCTGCACAGTGAGACTTCCAAGAGGCAGCAGAACAGCTCAGATGTGTCTCTTTTGGGCCCAGAGCAGGTATTTTTCTGCTTTACTGCGCAGATGAAATTGTTCATAAATCTTTGTACTTTTTATCCCAATGAAAGAAAAACCTGTTTCCCACAGAGTTTTAAAATACCTCAAACATACTGAGGAACAACCAGGCCAATATCTAACAATTGTTAAAGTTTTATTCCCAACAGCTGTTCAGCCTGAAAAGTTTCATTAATACACTAATGAACAAAAACAAAACAAACAAAAAAATCAAAACAAATAAAACAAAAAAAAAGGGGGAAACAAAGTAAAATAAACTTTAACAAAGTTTAAAACACATTATAAATAAGTACAGCTCCAGAGCATAATTTACAAATATAAAACCACATAGAAATGTATATACAGAAGAGTTACATTACGTACAAATATGTATAAAAATACCCCAGTGTTTATTCTTGTGCTAAAGCTGCATGGCTAGAGTTATCTTTGGTACTAAGCTCAGGGACAGGACTGTTTTACATGACACGGCCCCGCTGTACAATATGCCATACACAGGAAGACCCTCCATGGGTTTGAGGAGGTTTTGGGTGGATGTTTACCCAGAGTATCTCCCTGTGCATTGATATTGAAGGATTAGGGCAGAAGCAAGGGCTTACAGAGGCAACTGCTGGCAGAAGAGTTTTTTAATACATTGTACAAGGCACTTCATAAAAAATCTCTTCATTTTTTTTCCTGTTCTCTTCTAGGACTCACTGGATGTCTATACTTGGCTCCTGTTGATACCACTTTATGGTTATAGTTTTTAAACTTCTTGTTCTACATTCAGGATTAGCAACCTCTGAAAACATTAATTCAGTTCACGCCTGCAGAATTTAGATGGCAAACCACCTAAACCACCTAACATTTTCCAGGATGGGGAAAAGACTTTGCATCTGCCTTCTGCTGGTGTTTAAGGGGTGTTCTTATTTTGAAAGGTGAAAGATCCGTCTCCCTGGAAGAATTCCTGGGAAGTGTCCACATTGAAATGCTGTTTGCAATAAGAGTACGGTCCTCTGTGCTGCCAGGTACATCTGCAACTCCCATTCCCTTTGCAGCAGACCGCCCCAGCATGCTACACCTCGGTTCCATCCCTCGTGTAGATGAGGCTGTTCACGGTGAAGTTGTAGTAGTGGTTGTACTGGGCTCCCTGGCTGCTGCTGCTGGGATGGAAGGAGCTGTAGTAGGCGGGGGAAGGTCCCGCAACCCGCTGCAGCTGGTCTGGTGAAGGCACCTCCTGAGAAGAGCTGCTGGAAGGGGTGAAAGTGCCACTGCTCAGCTGTCCAGCAGAGAAGTTCCTGTGATGCAGGTCACTGCTGAGACCCCCCGTCAGCCGGCTGCCCCCACTGCTCAGGGAGCTCATGCCGCTGAAGAAGGTGCTGAGGCAGCTGGGGGTGGATGAAATGATACCGGAGGGAGAGGAGCTTTTTGGATGGTCCCTGGCAGAAGGTGAGGGGTCCAGCTCTGGGGGTGGGCTGTTTCCACATGGTTTGCCTGTGGCTGGGATGGGCCGCTCTTCCTCGGCCTTCAGGCCCCCCAAGGAGGAGGCCGTGGATGTGGTCGCTGGGGCGTTGGGCTCAGAGCGCCGCTTGCGCTTGCGACGGAAGTTCCCATTGTCAAACATCTTCTCACAGTTGGGATCTAAGGTCCAGTAGTTTCCCTTCCCTGGTGTAAAACAGGAGACACAAGAGAGAATGTCAGCTTCTGTGACAGTGAGCCCCACTGCTCACAGATAAGCAGCATCCATATCTTATTTGACTGGCACGGACCACACATCTCTCCTACACCTGTTCCTCCTCCCTGTTGTCCACCCAGTACATGGATTCAAAACCTGTCTTCCAGGACACCACCACCTCCATCCCTCCAATGCCCAAGTGAGCTTTAAGGCCACGTGGAGGAGGAGAACCTCTCCATCACAGAGCATAAACCTCCAGGGGGAATCTGCACCTCTGCCTCAGACCTGGCTAAAGAAAATATGAAGTGGGGCTCCCCTTGCTCTGCCTCACAGAAGCTAGGGCACTTGCTGTCATCTCACCAGTGAGTGACAAGGCAGTGCCCCTGCTATGGCTCTTCTCAGCAAAGCTGATGGAAAGCCGGGCTGGCACACTCAGGCGCAGAGAGGGAAAAGTTGTGGAGGTCAAAGACAAACTGTCCCACGCACAAGACTTGGTGTGAGAGGCAGTGGTGGCATCAGCTGTCCCCATACGCCTCCTGCCCACGGCCGGGACGGGCGCAGTGACCCCACAAGGTCCGGCGCGGGTCCAGCCCGGCACGTCCCTCCCCGACGGGCCGGACCAGCGCTGTCCGGGCGCGCCTCCGCCCACTCCGGGCACCGGCTGTGCCCCGGGGCCGGACAGCGGCGGGCAGGGAGGGAGCCGTGAATCACGGCCCAAGGAGCCCGACCTTGCACAACCGGCGCTCCCGGGCTGCTCGGGGAGGGGGCGAGGGCTGGGGCCAGCCGGCATCCCGCCCACACCTCCCGTGGGGCAGCGACCGCCCGGGCTGGGGGGAAGGGGGACGGTCACCTCTCAGCGCCCGGCTGAGGGGACAGGGGAGCCCGGTGTCCTCCTGGCCGGCCCTGAGGGGACGGGGCAGCGCGGTCTCATCACAGCGCCGAGCCCCAGGGGACACGGGAGCACGCTCTCCTCAAAGTGCCGGACTAGAGGGGATGGACGAGCGCGATCTCCTCACAGCGCCAGCCCCGAGGGGACGGGAGAGCCCGGTCTCCTTACAATTCCCGGCTTGAGGAGACAGGAGAGTCCTTCTTGTCTTCTCCCAGCGCTGGCCCGAGGGGGCGAGGGAGCGCGGTCTCCTCCCAGCGCCCGGCCCCGACGGCGCGGGGGATCGCGATCTCCTCATAGCGCCCGACTAGAGGGGACAAGGGACCCGCCGGCCACGGGGACCGCTACTGCCCCTCTGGTCGCGGCCCCTGCCCCCGCCACCCCCGCCAGCCTCTCCCGCCCGGCGCGGCACCTCACCGGGGTCGTCCTCGTCGCGGGGCACCTTTCGGAAGCAGTCATTGAGGCTGAGGTTGTGGCGGATGCTGTTCTGCCACCCGGCCTTGCTGCGCTTGTAGAAGGGGAAGTTCTCGGCCACGTACTGGTAGATGTGGCTGAGGGTGAGCTTCCTCTCGGGCGCGCTCTGGATGGCCATGGCGATCAGCGCCGAGTACGAGTAGGGCGGCCGCACCAGCTTCAGCAGCTCCTCCTGGCTGGCCAGGCTCAGCCAGCTCAGCTCCGCGCCGCCCGTCGAAGGCGACCCGGGCGCCGGGGGCGAGCCCACCAGCTGCCCGCCCCGGGAGCATCCGTACGAGGCGGGCGGCAGGAAAGGGGCGGCGGCGGCGGCGGCGGCAGCGCCGGGGGGGCCCTGCAGGTAGGGCGAGGGGCTGTTCATGCCCCACAGGTACCCGGCGTTGGCGGGCGCCCCGTAGTCCCCCAGCGCGTACCCCCCCGCCCGCTGCCCCGACGAGGCGGCGGCGGCGGCAGCGGCAGCGGCGGCCGCGGCGGCGGCGGCGGCGGCGCCGGGAGGGTGCAGGCTGGGCTGGGGGTAGACGCTGAAGTTCTCGCTGCAATACACCGCCATGTCGGGGGCTTCCTGGGCGCTGCGGGGCTGCGGGGGCGCGGGAGCGGCCGCCGGCGCCGAGGCTCTGGGCTGCGCCTGCTGCAACTCACCGGCGCTCATAATCCCTGGCCATGCAGGGCGGCCGGCGCTCCCCCCTCGCTCCCGGTCCTTCTCCCGGCGACACACCCCCCTACCCGGCCCCGGTGGCCCCAGACCAAAAACTCCCGGGGGGCTGCGGAGCGGCGCCCTTATAGGCGCTGCCGTGCGCCCCGACTCCCCGCCCGCGGCCGGGGCCGGGGCTGGGCGGGCGGGCGGCGGCGAGCCGGGAGCAGCCAGTAGCGCTGCTCGGCGATGGGGAGGGAGGCGGAGGGGGGCAAGGCCGAGCCCCGAGAACGGCGATGGGGGAGGCGCCAAGGATTTGGCTCCCGGCAGCGCGGGGGCAGCATCCCTGAGCCGGACCCACCCCCCCGGGGATGTGCCCGTCCCACCCCTGCTCCCACTCCAAGTCCTGGGGGTCTCTCCGCTGTGCTCGGCCGCCCCCTCCGCGCGGGTCTCCGCGCTGCCCCTGCTCAGGGATGCGATCCCCCTTTCCCATGGATGAAGTCGTTCCCGATCCCTTCGGCCCCGACGTTGAGGTCGGAGAGGGATGAGCATCGCTGGGGTTCCCACGACGGGAAGGCGAAGGGTGAAATTCGCTTAAACTCTGTTGCCGAGGTGTGACTTTGCCGCCCGTCTCGCAGCAGCCGGGGCTGAGATCGCGGGTCATTAGCTTTGGATAAGGAATTGCTTCGGATAAGGAATTGTCCGAAATTAAACAAACAAACAACACCGGCGTGTTCCCTCGCACCGCGAGCGGAATGGGCTGTGGCGTGCGCAGGGCGAGATTTAGTGAATAAAAGTTGATTTCCGCCTTAGTGCTCCGGGGCAGCCTGAGGTAAAGCGCATCCCTTTGCAGAGAAGCTCTCGGTGTTCACAACAATCCCGACACCGGGACCTATACCGGGGCCAGCTCTGGCGAATCCTCTGGTCCGAGGCAAAGCACACGTGTAACAACAAAAATACTGAATAGTGCGGGAGGATTTAGAGAGTCTTTGTCGCTTACCAGATACGTAGATGTACATCTCATCCCCGGGTCTTAAATGGGGTTGTTACTCAGTCTTCTGCTGGTAAAAATGCCTAAAAAGTGCCCTTTCCAGGTACACATGCGAGGTGATCTCTGCAAGCATCGGACGTCAGGATTTGGGGGATAGAGTAGCGTTTGGGAAAAGTCTTTGAGTTTTATATCTTCGATAAAATAATTATAAAGGCACTTGTAAATCAATGAAGCTAAATCGGGGCAGATTTCCGGGGATGCCTCCAATCCCGACTTTTCATTCTTTTTGTGATCTAAGCAGGTCTATAATAGCTAAAGGAATTGCAACTTTCTATTTCGTTTTAAAACAAGTGAGCAAACTTTTTGGATACAGATAATCACTTAAAAGTTACTGAGTTAAAGAACTACGATATGTGGTTTTCTCCCTTAGTCATAAGGGGACATGTTTGGGGTTTTATGGTGTTGGGTTTTTTTGGTTTTTGTTTTTTGGGGTATTTTTTGTGATCAGTTTTTTTTGTTTGGTTGGTTTTTTTTGTTTTGTGTTTTGTGGTTTTTTTTTTTTTCCTTTTTTGTTGTTATTTTGTTTCTGTCACCATTGCATTTGCTGATTTTATTTCTCATCCTTTGGGGAAAGAGCTTCCCGTGTGTATTTAGATATCCAGAACGGCAGGAGAAAAGTTTACATTACTTTTTGCAAGCTGCCTTTCCCCTTTTCAGCTTCCTTGCCTTTAAGATTTATAACAGCTCCCCATCTCTTTAGAGCAGGATCACACTGGAAAATGCTGGTTTGAAGTCTGACCGGACGACAGGCGTCTAAACCAAGCAGTTTATGGGGAAATCACAGTTTGAAAGGACATTTAAAGGATAAGAAAGAGGTAGATTTTTAAAAAACAACTTCCTCCTGTGTTTGAAGAGCTAAGCCGAAAATATTATTCTCTAAAATTACTACAAATCTGTGTTTATCCGTTTGGTCAAAACCCCCACGATCTTTGCAGGAGGAAGAGGAGCAGTCAGTGCTATCACCGTGTGGCTCGAAATTGAGGTTTTTGCTCCAGGGATTTGATGTTTTTGGGCAAGGGCAGAGCCATCTAGAGGAATAGTCCGGCTATGGCGAGGCAGGGAAGGCAGTTTTCTTCACAGGCATAGTGCGCTGCCTTCGAGTTTCCCTGATTTCTCTGCTTCCAACAAAGGAAACGGGTGAGAAAATAATGCTGAATTAGCTCTAATAAAAGTGCGTGTCCTCAGAAAACTCCAGCTTGCTTTACCAAATAGTAAGGAATGTGAAACAAAAATAGCTTTAGAGAGGTTATTACATAGCTGGGATGGCACGGATATGCAAACCAACACTTAATTTAAAGAGTTGAGAGAATAAAGCTTTGATGGTGTGATGGCTGTAAAAACATTTAATTTTCTTAATGCATTTATCCTTCAAGTAGTGTGCAGTGTTGCCTCGAAACATCGTCAGCTCTCAGTACAGACCTGTTGCTGTTCCCTTCTGCCAAGGCACGAGGAGAGCATGAAGAGATCCAGCACTCTGCCTCTCTGCTTTCTAAATGCTGCTTTTTTTCCAGAGAGCTTTGGGAGACATTTGCCTTGCAGAAACACACTGCTGGGTAGCTGGCAAAAGATGCTGAAATGCAAAACTGAAATCAGTTTCAAGGTAAGAGTCTGAGGTTACTGTCCATCACTGGGAGCAGACTGGAGGCTGTGTTTTGGCAAAGCTGTGAAATGACTCTGTTATTACTGAGTGCCTGGGACATTCGTTAGTGTTGGCACTGAGTGTGGGGCAGTGAGGTCTGCTGGGTGGAGGAGCTCGTGGCACCTTGGACTTGGGCTGAGCCATATCACCAGCCAGCTGCAATTAAGTGCAAACCTCTCCAGCCAGCTGCCTTGGAAAGTGTTTCAAGACTTCCCAAGGAAAAATTCTGCAGGAGAACAAGGTCCTCCCCGTTCTTGCCTTCTGCTTGCCATACTGTTCACTTTGGTGTTGTGTTTGTCCTCATCATGCATGTGTCAAGTGCTTTTCCCCCTGCTAGGAAGACACTGTCTTTGCCTCTAAGGCCCAGCTCCTCTGAACATGTAGGTACAGGCTTAACTTTCCTGTTGTGAATCTCAGGTGTGTTCAGCTGCACACAGAAACCTGAAAATGCTTCAGACCCGAGCACCCAGGCTTGCAGTGGGAACCGATACCTGCACCCACCTGGGTCTTTCTCTGTTTCCCAAGGATGCTGAGGCCTTGGCACAGGGTATGTATTGGAGGATCAGGACATATGAACTCATATTGGCACTACTGGGAGGGTAGAGAAACCAGGATCCCTTCAATGGCTTTGAATTGCTGCAGAGAAGCAGGAACCACAGGTTTGGTTTGTTTTGGCTGCATTTGCAATATAAGTCTCACTTTTTCCCTAGGGCTGGCAAGAAGGAAGGTGGTAACTCTATGGCCCACATACAACCTGCACATGAAGGATTCTTTTATATCTTTCTCCAAAGTGATCAATCAAATTGAAATTTAATTCTTCACCCTCAGGGATAAGATGGGAAAATTATCTTTTCTGTTGCAGTGGTCCAGTACTGTGGCTCCATCCTCAAGGACAGTAAAGAGTTGAATAAGAACAGCTCAAATTAAATTTAAGATCTGGTATCACTCCCTTTCTTACAGGCAGGCATATTCCTCCCTACACTGAATACTTTACACCTATTAAAGTACTGTAAGAACGTCTCTTTTTTTATCAGCATCTGATTTGTCCTGCAAATGGCTAACAGAATATCTGATGGTGTGCAGTAGATGTTTCACTGCCACGAATTTGCGAAGGGTGTTCTGTGTATGTGTATACAGGTTGAAGTAATTTTTATCCCTTACCTAAGGAGAATTATGTATATTCCTTCCTCCCTGTATCTAGTCATCTATTGGACTGAAGTTCTGGTGATTAAATTTTGCCAACTTACCTTATGATAAGATCAGAGGTTTTCAAATCTTTCTTGATTTTTCAGACCCTACAACAACTCCTGGGGAGGTGTCCCCATTCCACGATGTTCAGGCTACCAACAACAGGCTTGGTTTGGTTTTGTTTCGAGTTCAGAGTCTCCATAAAACACTATAGGCTGCAGACTGAGGGTTAGCGTTTTGGAATAGTACACATTTTCTCAGTGTGTTTATGTGCTACTGAGTGTGATGGAGCCCCTCAACCCGGCCACAAAGCAAGGAATAAATCACAGTTCATCTCAAGCCATAGTTACTTCAGCTCTTTTGGCTGCTGGCAGTGAACAGCGTCACTGAAAGAAGCTGTTCTGTGTCCATTCCTTGCTGCTCTTTATGGCTGCTGTGCTCACACAAGTGTCTCTGTGGCTGTGGACCAGGGCACTAATCCAGTTTGAGAGGAACACTCTCTTCCCAATCCTATCTTCTATTTTTTTCCCCTTTTTTTACCCCCTCAGGTTAGTTTTAGGCCTGTCTAGCCCCTTTCTGAGTGAGAGCTTGTTAGTGACTGATTAGCCAGAGTTTTGATAAAAGCTTCATTGTGTGTAACCTTTGTAAGTTACCCGGAGCTCTGCTCCTAATAAAAGTGGGATTAAATAGACACCTTGGGAGTGAGACAGTTGCAAGTGGGATTTTCAGAGTTTCGAGGGACAGAGGGATGTGGCCAGGCATCAGTAATTGTGTATCAGAAGTGATTTTCCCAAAACTGGGAAAAAAGCCTAACTTTTGTGGTTTTGGGGGGAAAAAGAAGTCGTGGGACACAGAAGAAAATCAGCTGTTTGCGGGTGGATTAAGCACATGCTCCAGGGCTTTGGAAACTCGTTTGCAGAAGCTCTCAGTGCCCTGCATTCCTCCATCCTCTCCTCAGGCTTAAGACTCTCATAAAAAGTATTTTAAAATCCCCACTCTGATCCCATGAATTTAATCCTTCCTTGGTTTATTTTTGCAGCAATAAAAAAGTCCACCTGACAATGAGGTGTTTCTGACTTGGTACTATCAGATGGTGTCTTTTCTGGGAGGAGTGTTAAGCAAGGAGCTTGTTCCCTCCTGCTTAAAACAAGAAGCTGACCTGGGCTGAAATAGATCACCTTCTTGCTTTTTACATGTTTTTGATGTGTAATGAGATATTTGAAATGGAGGTTGGTGCTCTAGGCTGATTGCCCTATAGTGATCATTCCTATAGGAGAAGGTAAAGGCCAGTATCTTTTGGTCTTAATTCATAAGAATAAGCCACCTATGCCCTGGAATGAGCAATGGAAACATAAAAACATGAATTTATGGTCAGCTAAGGAAAAAATAATTGAAACTATTAGTAGATAAAAGCAGTTGCTGTCATCACCACAACCACAAGGAAACGGAGGAGTGCTAAATTAGTATTTCTTTTCCATGTTTGTCTGGGGGAGACTAATCAGATAGTGTATTAATATCAGGTACTGGTGGAAGAGCATCTTGGGCTCTGTTAATAACTACGAATTATGTTAAATAACAACCACATAAATGAAATATTTTATAGTCAGCCAGTCCCAGTAATTCACAGCCAAGAGTTTCAGAACTCTTCAGACCAGTATCGTGTGGGCCATTAATGCTGGCTTTTCATTTTGGGACACTGGGAAGGTTTTAGAGGACTAAGAAAGCTGATATTAGCTCATTATATAAAAAAATTGGGCAAATGTCCTACTTACAGCGGCTGTGACCAGATTATCACTGTGTGGGTGTAACCAAAACTGCATATTCTATGCTCTCTGTGTAATTTCTGATGAACTGTTAATAATGGATTGTTTGCAGCAACTGCCCAGGGCACAGCTGACTCCTCAGGCTACAAGCTGGGTGTTAAAGAACCCTGTGAGACAGGGGAGTGTTTCTGTCTTCATATCAGTGACTCAGCCATGGTAACTCCCCTCTGGAGAGGCATCAGCACCTTCACACCCAGCCTGGGGGGTTATGTCTGCTAATGGGCCATTAGGGACTGGCAAAATAGGCAGCTGCAATGACTTGGACCATCAAAGATTCCAAAAATATCCTGTGACTCACAGAGTTAAATCACCCACTGTGAAACTCCCCACCCTGGGGGAGGTACTGGGCATTCCCACCTGAACCTGAGCAAATATAATCTTGGGGTTTTGGGGACTTCTGGTACCACTCGTTAGATTCAGAGGAGGACCAGAACCTCAACAGGGCTGTGACTGCCACTCTAGACCACATCATCTTCAGCAACAGGTTTTCCTTTCCTTTTACTTTTCACTCAGGGGGACCACGTGGTGCTCAGCACAGGGACTGATGGACACCATTCTGTTTGTGCCCCAGGGTGCTGGTTTACACATCTGTTTTTGTGCGTTAAAATGAGTTTTTCTCTGTATCATTGTATTTATTGTAATCTTTTTAATAAATTGTAACTCTGACTTGTAATCTTTCTTTAGTTGGGTTTATTTCTCCCATTGGTTTGCCTTCAAACCAGGACAGCAAATGACTGGGTGATGCTGGGACCGTCAGCCTGTTAAAGGCAAGAAATACTGGGCACATCACTTGATTAATGAATTCTTAGAGGAAGGCAATAAAATTGATGCCAATGAGTGAATGTACACAGAAAATAGACTTTGTCAAATTAATTTGCTGTTCTCCAGGAAGAGAGAGTAACTCTTGATGTAACTGATTTCTGAAAGCATTTGATTAGTACCGTCTTAGAGGTGGATTTTTACAAAATGCTATTAAATCCCCATGGTGTGAATTAAGTGGATCTAACTGGTTAAACAGAGGTCTCAGAACGTTGCTGTGAAAAATGAATCCTTGAGTCTCTTTTCAGGAGAATTTTGTGGAAATTGGTTCATTATTCTCTTTCTGTCATTGATTTAGGGGAAAATAGAGAATCGTTGTCTACTGAATGTGTAGGAGTCAAAAACTGTGGCTATGGTGTGCTGAATAATGAAGAAGACAGTTCACTGACACAGAACTACCTCTGCATGGGAATGGGGAGCAAAATTTCTTAAAAGGTTGTTGTGATTCTTGTGACCATTCAGCTCTTCCTTGCAATTTTGGGGTGAATGAGGCGTAGGAATAAGAAGTTATAGTAATTTCATATTGATGCTGTATGAAATTATGATGACATCTATAAAATCATGAGTAGCAGGGTAAAATAACAGGGATGAAGTTGTTTATTATCCAGTCAAATACAAGAGCAATGGAATATCAAATAAAACTGGTAGGAACCATGCTCCTGAGCGGGTACCACTGCACACAACATGCAGCCATGCCTTGAAGCTTCTCAAGGAACTCTCTTTAATTACTTACAGGAAGGGAATATTATGGGTGACTTGTTTGCAGTCTATAAATATCTATGCAAGAGCTGGAGCATGAAGATAAAGGACAAAGTCAGAACAGTAACCAAAACCAAAGAAGGACAGATAGAAGGGACTCAGTTCAGCTGCTCACATGGGGATAGCTGTCTACAGTGATCTTCCAGGTTCCTATATTCCTACCAACAGTCCTGCCTTGAACATTGGACTGTCCTCCTGCTCCAGACTCAAGTTTTCTTCCATTGCTTTCCTATCTTTGCACTGTGTCTAATTTTACCCAGTACAGACACGTTCAGTGATATTTTCATTCAGTTTTTATTCCCTGGCAGGTGAATTTGGAAATCTAGATACTGCTGTGATGTCTGAATTAGAATTGCCCTCTATTGGAAGTGTGGCTCTTATGAGAAGGGCTGAGCACCTTGTTATCTTCTAAGCCAAAATCCCACTCATGGCAAGTGCTCAAAAGATGCAGAGCAGCAGATGCTGAGACCCACAGGGCTTTGTGTGCTGTAAAGACTACTGGAAAGAAACATTTTGAGGTCTGCTCACCTTTCTTGGACATATAGATGCTATCTGA
Source organism: Margarornis squamiger (assembly GCA_035222235.1). Classification (NCBI taxonomy): domain Eukaryota; kingdom Metazoa; phylum Chordata; class Aves; order Passeriformes; family Furnariidae; genus Margarornis; species Margarornis squamiger. The sequence continues at coordinate 69,091,102 of JAWWTY010000123.1, forward strand.
TATCCATAACTCGGTTGGTGTCTGATGAGGGGAAGCGGTTCAACAAAAGGATTGCTGGTAATGGAAGCTTTAGCCAGCAGAAACAGGAATCTGAGATCACTTTGGGTAAAATCTCACTGCTAATGAACTAGTTAGAGATGTACCAGCATAATACTGTATGCATTTGAAAATCAGGTGGACAGACAAGGGAATGACACCATGTGGGAAAACTGTGTTTTAAGGCAGTGATGCAAAACACAAGAGAGGCATCAGCAGGAATCACAGTCATAAAAAGAAAATCCTGATAAACTCAAGGTTTGCCACCTTACTGAAATGAGTCTTTCCATTCAGGGCTGTGGAACAGGTTTTCTAAAGCTTATAGATGTACGGGTTCCTGTAACAGATGCCATGGAAGAATTTCTTTGATTTCTTTGAAGAATTTCAGGTGATTTTGCTGTCAGTCAAGACATGCCTAAGGAATACCTTGTGAGCGAACCATTCATGTGCCCAGTGACTGATGTTTGTGACTGACTGGCACTTGTCAAACACTGGCAAAGACAATACTAGCCAGGAGCAGATAAGGCAAGTGCCTGCAGGCTTTCATGAGGCTCTACAGACTCCACATAAGCAAAAAGAAGGGCAAGTGCAAACTAAACAGGCAAGGGAGCTGAAAAGCTCTGATTGGCACTTAGGAAAACCAAATTAGCAAGTATAGGAAGAGCAGGGTTTCCCCTGGGGTTTCCCCTGGGGCAGTGGTCTTCAGCAGTCATAATCTCCTCACCTGCCTCATCAATATTTATTTAACACTGCTTGGTGAGAAAGAAAGCAGGCTGCCACTGGGCCTGGGTGTTGGAAGACATTCTCCACCTGGCCAGTGCTAAGCAGAATGCACAGGTGAAAAGACATACCTTTAGCAGGCATACACACAGAAAAAGTGAAAATTGCAAGGGCAGTCAAGGACAATTAGTTTAAAAGCCAATCAGCATTAAAGCAGTCTTGTGAAAGTCCAAATCAAGATGATCTTTTGTATTAGACATCAAGGAAGAAGAACTAGTGTATCCTCCACAATGTTAATGGTGAGAGCTCCCTGCTTTGAGAAAAGGATGGACTGAAGAGAAGGGTGAAATATTACCAGAGTTTTTATGGATGACTGATCAAGAAATTAAGAGATTCTTGGTATTTGGGAGATTATAATGCTTCAGAAGCAGGTTGACAAGAAGGATCTTGCTAGCAGAGGTGCAAAGAAGGCTGAGAGAATTGGCATTGTTCAACCTGGAGAAAAGAAGGGTCTGAGGGGGGAATGGCAAGGAGGGGAATGACAAGGGGGAATGGCTTTAAACTGTAAGAGGGCAGGTTTAGATTGGATATCAGGAAGAAATCCTTTACTGTGAGTGTGGTAATGCACAGGCACAGATTGCCCAGAGAAGCTGTGGATGCCCCACCCCTTGAAATGTTCAAGTCCAGGTTGGACAGGGCTTGGAGCAACCTGGGATCATGAAGGGTGTCCCTGCTCATGACAGGGGTGTTGGAACTGGATGATCTTTAAGGTCCCTTCTAACACAAACCATTCTATAGTTCCATGAAAGTTCAGGAGACTGAAGAAATCCAAGGGGCTGAGAATGGATCGACGGGGCTGTAGCATGGGTCACTGACCCCACCAGGAAACTGTATGTTATCAGGAAAGAAAATATCCCTTAGACAAGTAAAAGTGTTCCTAATAAGTGAATTCCCACAAGGGACCTTCCAAATCCTGTGTGTTTCCTGATGCCCAAGCAAATTCCTCACTATGTTCCTTGCTGGAGGATTCAGAAGGTAGATTCAGTTTCCACAAAGCAAGACGGACAGTACAGCAACACCAGTGCAAGGGGCTGGTCACTGGCAAATTCAGAGATATCAAGAAGCACTTCAGTTCTCCTGTTGCACAATTTGAAGAAGTCATTTGACCTGGCATGTTGCAATAGGTGTGTGGAGTGTCCTAGGGCTATATGATATGTGTAAGAAGCTGCTGAAAAAACATTATGAAGAGGTGAGGTCAGCAGTCCTGGTCAAGCACAAGCTGAACAACTGGTTCAACACAATGACTGGTAGCAGACAGGTTGACTTGATAATTCACAGTGACTTCTGCAGCTGCCTGTAGAAAGCAAAGGATGGAGTTACAGTCACCAAAGACTTTGGGCAAAGTCAGAAGATCAAAAACCTGAGGATGATCACATCTTCAGTGGTGGTGCCCATTCATCAGCTGTGCAAAGTCAAGGTGCTGTGTCCCACAATGAATGATGCAGATCAAACAGGGGTGTGAATCAGACAAAACCAGGAGGAAAGGAAGAAAGGAAGAGAACTACACAGACAGGTAGCAGCCAGGTGGACAAGGAGGACAGCCCCATTTATCTGAGAAATTTTACCACACAGGTCAGCAGAAGATCCCTCACAGAGATCTGAAATAGGATGTAGCTGGCACACGTAAGCATAAATCAACTTCAACAGTCATGAAAAGACACAGACAAATGATGGAAACAAAAATCAGGCTACTCAGTAGGTCGCTGTTCTTGCTTTATATGCAAATAAATGAATGGTCAGGAAGGCAAACAGAATAAAAGACAGCTGGTCTTTGCAAGGAAATGTCACAGATTGTTAAAGCATGTCAGAACTGGGACAGTCGGCACGAGGGTGTGCAAAAGGCACAGTCATCCCTGTGAGGAAGCTCCGACTGCTGGATGGATGGATAATCAATTTCAAGGTACCCTGTTCTTTACTCTGATAAAGGGAAGAGGATTAAGATCCAGATGTTAGGACAAATCAGTTTACTGCTTTTCATTTTTTGTTTCTTTTAGTTGTTGTTTACAATTTTCTCAACAGAGGCATGGACCCTTAGGTCCATTGACACCTGTAAGCAGCTACTTATTAATGTTCCCTCATAGACCCTTTGGGTCTGCAGTCTGTGGATCAAAAGGGTGGAGGACATAAGAAAAGGAGCCTGTACTTGCTGAACACAGTGGAGCACTTGAGAATGGCTTGTAACTGTTCTCTATGGTCATTAGTCTGTGGGACAGAAAATAAAGGGCAGACCTCTCTGAAAATGCAGGTGGCAAAGGGAGTGAAACTGGGAGGGAAAAGGGACAAAGGGCAGATTTATGCATGCAGCAGTTCCAGTTCATCCTCAAGCAATGAAGCCACTTTGAGTTTCCAAATGTCAGACCTGTGTCACCAGGTCACTCTAATGGGCCAGGCAGACAGAACCCTGACAGACAGCAACCAGCACCAAGCATGCAGAAGAAGAGGCAAAATCCACCTCAAATTTCCACACTCTCCTCTTGAAGTGAATCTGGCTCTTTACAAGTCAGGAGATTCTGTGTAGTGGTGAATTCACATTACATAGTCCCAAAGTTTTGGATGGAATCCCTAAAAAGAAAAATGTTCAGGATGGAGAGAACCAGATGATTTAATCTGGGTTGTAGGAAGGGTGAGTGAGATAGAGGTGATTGAGCAGCATCAAAGGGTGACAATCAATTTGAATTTCCCCAGAAGTGATTTTGATGCCTGTGTTGCTTCTCCCTGTGCTTTTTCTTTAATTAAACACCAAATGTTCCATTAGTAGTTGGAATAACATGCTGTTCTTGGGGAAAAGAAAACCCAAGTAATCCCTTTATCTGCTAAAATAGATGATTTCTAGTAGATTAAACAATGGCCTTTCAGCTACCAGAGCATAGTTCAGGCCATAATTGAAGTCCTCTCCTTGGCCTCTTCTCGGTCTCTCACAGCCAGTAGTCCGTGGAGCCCCATCATCAGAGATAACCTCAGTGACTCTTGTCTGCAGTGAGTGTTTCTCCAGATGAGGAGATTAGTCAGAGATAAAGCATATTACCTGAAAATAATAAGTGATTACGGTCCCGGACTGTCTCTCCACATTCATTTCATGCTGGTTAACCCTTGCAAAACTGGCTGCTGGTTGGGTTTAGGTCTTTAAAGAGGAGGGAGGGTGAAGGAAGGTTTCCAGTGGCTGAGTAGGAAAGGAGAAATACTGCCTTTTGTTGTCCTTTTCATTGTCTGGGTGGGGATTTCTGGGAATGGCAGGAGGGCACTTGGCTCCTGGCATTGCTGCAGCCCATGGGGGAGCTGGAGCTGTGCCTTGTGGTGTTCTTGTGGGGTGCCACCACCCTCTGCCTCCCTGTGCTGGCCAGCTTGAAGCTGTGAGGTCCTAAAACTCCCTTGCAAGTCACCTTCCAATTACCTGGTAGCAGCATAGGGAGACACTGGGTGCCCAGTACACACACACACACACCCACACACACCACACACACAGGCTGCATTTCCACTGCTGCATTGAACAGAACCATGTCTTGGGCCCAGCAAATGACCTGCAGTAGTCCATGCTGCTAAATTATTAGTGTGGACCAGGCATGTTTTGGCATTCACAGTACTCTCCCATCTCCAAGCATGGCTCAGAGGATATAAACTTCTCAGTGAGCATTTTCCATGGGACCAGTCTGTTACTGGCACTGCTGGCTGGGCTCTCTGGATGTGAGCTCAGGGCCAAAGAACAGAACCCTGATATTTTTTTCCAGCATGGATGTAGCTATTCTGACTTGACAGCACAAAACTATTTATAACTTCTGTATTAATTCATCAACAAGACATCTAGAGAAATACAAAAAGCTTGCAAGGGTTTTATAGCAAATTTTCAGCATGTCTAGAAGGAAAAAATTATCATATTGTGTTTTTTTAGAAATTTAATGTGGTTGTCTAGGAGAGAAGAAATGTGAAAGAAAGTTGAAGAAATGCCTTGAAATTTGATTATGGGGCTCTCTGTTGCTATCACTGCTGGGAGGGAGCCCCTGTGTTGCAGAAAACAAGTGTCCTGATGGGAAGATATTTTCCTTGGTCTCCTTGCAAATATTACAAGTAAGGTCCTGGCCCTGTCCAAGCCACTGGGAGTTTTGTTAACAATTTCATTAGGACCGCTGCAGTTTCATTCATAAAAGGCTTCTTCCCAGCTCCCGTGCCATTACAGCATCCTCTGTCTGTCATCAGGCTGGTCTCTGTGAGTGAGGGGCGAGCAGGTTCATCCTTCTTCCTCTAAATGCTTCATCAGCCTCTCCCTTGAAAACTGTAAATAAAGGCCGCTGGGGATAGCTTTTCTGCTTGACCCCTCACCTGAAATGAAAATAAAGGTGACTGAATTTCATCCTGATGTGGAGCTCCTTCCCGGGCTGGCTCTTTCCCATAGCTGTTGACAGTTACCTGCCAAGCCCCATGGTTACCTTTGATTTTGCCGTAATGACACCTCCATACTTAGGATGGCTCTGGGACTGTAATCCTCTCTGCAGCCTTAACCAATTTATGGGGTAACCTGAGACCAGGCTCTCTCTCCCCCGTGGTTTTTCCTCTTGTTAACACTCACTGAAGGCATCAACAAACTAAATGCAAAGGGTTTATTTTATTGCACGCCCAGGGTTGATGAATATCTGCATTCATGCCTGCTGTAAATCTCAGCCTTTAGAAAGTAGCTGCATGTGCTTGCCACATTAAAATGGCACAGTGTTTTGTTCCCCAAAAGTGTGCTGCTAAAATAAACACTTTGTTAGCAAAACCCAGGCTGTTCTCCAAGGAGCTGTTAAGGGCAGAAGTGAGGATTCAGTGAACTGGGATTTATCCACAGTTTTGCCACAGATTTTCTGTGTGATCTGTATCCTGCTTTGTCTCAGAGTGCTTAAAATCTTTCTAGTCAAAGTCCTTTATCTGTCTTGTGTGTTTAAACTGTACACTCTTCAAGGCCAGGCCTTTTTTGTTTGCATTGTATCTCTTATAATAACTTCCTGATCCCTAGAGGACCTACCTGTGCATGTATAATACAGTTATAAAAGCTCAGGCTCGGCTTCATGGCAGTGAATGAGGACATGAGTCCTGGTCCCTGCTCCCTAACATGTATTAATTGGCTTCTCTAAAGGAAATCTTAGGGCAGATGATTTACACAGCAGAGGAAGTAGGAGGAGGATCCCTGGGGAAAGCAAACACTTGAGACTTCAAGGTGGGATGACTCTGGTGGCACACTTCTCTAATGACCATCTGATCCAGGAGGTGCCCGCTTCCTAAGCACAGATCAAAGGCAAAAGGTGACTTCTGAAATGACATGCAGCCACCTCTCGCATTGCTTAAATTCTCTCCTCCTGCTTGCCATTGATCTCACTTTACTTTTCCTGTCGCTGGGAGCAGGTGGTTGCTTTATTCTGCCTGACAAGTTTAGATGGGCTGAACAGCTAATGGCTGCAGTGAGAGAATCTTCCAGTTGCATATGCAGTGTAAACCTTGGAGCAGTCAATGGAAAGGCTCCTCTTCACTGTAGTCAGTTGTGGATAAGGTCTGGATGACCTGACCACTCACTGTCCTGCCAAACTTGCCTTTGAGAAGTAGATGTGACTGTAATGTGAAGAGAGACTCAAGGAAAACCCAGCTGGCTGACACCCATGAGATCCTCCAGATGTGTGGGCACACGGCTCGAGGATTTTCCATGATGTGTTATAGATGCACATTTCCTCTTTGTGTATTGTTAGCAAAAGCCCCTGCTTGTTATTCTGGGCTCTCAGCTCCATACAGTGGCTCTGCAGATTGCTGGTGAAAATGTCAGGCTCTTGGCCACCACGGGATGTGTGATGAATGAGATTATGAGCGACAGGCATAAGTCAAACCCGTGTGATATTGTAACCAGAGTTACATGAGATCAAGAGCCTCCCCGAGATCTGGGTCACTTGTGCGCTGCTCTGAATTTCACCTGTTATTGCCATTTGTCCATAGCACTGTTCTGCATTACTCCTGTAAACCTATCTCTAATTTTTAACCTTCTCCTTTCCAAGGAGAAAAGGAAGCAAAATTTACCTAACAGGCAAGGTCTTAACAAAGCCTGGGATACCTGATACACATAATGGTCCCAGAGGCATGTTTACTTTGAACTGAGTGAGTGAGTGAAAACCATTTTGGAAGGACTTTTTCACCTCCAGGGACTTAACCTAACGAGGAGAAAAGTGATGTGGTTAAAGGGCTGTTTAAACAACGGGCATTAGGGAGCAGAGTTAGGTTCTCCAACAATACAGATATGCATTTGCCTTACACAGGTGCATAAATATGCAATGATTTATATCACAGGACACATTGTAGAGACGGTGATGAGATTTCAGCCATCCTCTGCTGATGGATGCTTTTGGGGGGATAATCAGGAACAAACAGCTGATTGTTTTAGCAGGTTGCAGCAGAACTGCCTAAAGATTTGGAACACCACCACTGAGTTCACCAGCTGCCCTTGTCTTCTGCACAGAGGAGTGTCCGTGAAACAAGGAGTTTTACTTTGAGGGCTCAGTTCTGTCAGTGATTTAGGTGGCTGGAAGAGAGCTACTGGGACCTCAGCTTTAGGCTGAAGGATGCTGCTTGTTTCTGCTCACAAGATGGCATGAAGGCTGATAAATTTATAAAGAAAACAGGAGAGGATGAAATAAAAAACTCCATGGGAAAAGTACCCATGCTGGACTGCTGCACTGTCACGAAAGTTCATGTTTTTAGACCCAAATGGGTGACTGACCTCATGCTGACAGAATGGGCTGTCAACACTCGTCCCTGTCTCCCCTCTGTGCTTTGTCTCCTCGTGGTGATAACCTGAATGGAGATGCACAGATTACACCCTGCCTCTTCCACGCGTTGGGGGTCCTGCTTACTCTTCACTTCCCTCTTTCAACATCCTCATGGGGGCAATGAATCTTATTCCTAGCCCGAAGAGCACTTTTCAAGGGCTGGGTTGACAGCGAGGTATGTCCTCCTTGGCCATGTTTTTGTGCATTGAGTTGTTAATAGCTGAGATGTTTCCCCTGAGCCCTGCCAGTACCCACTGCAGTGCCTTGCACAAGAGCAACAGAGGCGTAGAGAGAATCATTACATTTCACAGGTGGAAAAAGACAGCAAATACGGTAAGTTAGGACCCAGCTGAGGTGAAATTTCTCTCTGTGTCATGTTCTATATGCTACTGTAGTCTTTCTGAGGCTATGAGATTGACTTTCCCTGTGCCTCAAAACACAGGGGAAATGACTAGCAGGATGTCAGAAAAGAGCTGCACAAGTCAGGTACAGAAATCTCACTGTTTTACATTATAATTAAGGCCCTTGACTGTAACTTAAACTCTTCCTCTCTGGTGGCAAAGGACCTGAGTTCAGCTATCAGATGCTTTGGCCCATTGGCAAATTCTCCCAAGGTGCTACCAAAACTCATAATTGCCTGCCTTTGACCATCTGGTCCTGGCTGGCTTGTTGCAATTTGCTTCTATGCATGATGTGAAAGGGTCAAAAGCACCAGCACCTTCTGAAAACCTCTCTGGGTGTTTGGGGTTACTATTGCCTTGAGAAACAGGAGCAGTTCCATGTGGGTGAATGTTTTAAGTGTCTGACCCTGGGAATCTCAGCCATCGCCTCTCTGGAGTATTATGAAAATAAATCAATTATTTAAGAACAATTTTCTCTCTGGGTGTTTATAGCCCAGTGTTGGTCTTCAGCATTATCTCCTGTTTCAGAGACGTGCAGACAGCTACATGGAGAGCAGCCATGCAGGGTACAGCAAGTCTTCCTCAATGAACTGCTCCCAGGGCAGTGAAGCTTTAGAAAAATATACAGAAAATATTTATGTGGGGTAGGAAAAGGTACAGGCAAAGTTGCCTAGTCAAAAAAATTCTGACAAAGCAACCCCATAGCTGAGATTCAAGGTCACACTGAAGTGTCTGGTGCTGCTTTGTGTAGCCCAGCAGAGTTTGAGTGATCATGCAGTGGATAATGGTGCATTGAAGGGGCAATTCCAGATTATGGGAAGCCAACACAGTATTTCCATTCACTCCAGCTGGATGTCTCCCATGAGCAGTCCCTGGGGATGCCAGGGGAGGGGTCTGACATGGGGGACCATCCTTCAACTGTGTTTCCTTGTATCACGGGACTCAAAAGAAAAGTGGGACCATTGCAGGGAAGTGGTATCACAGGAGACATAATGGCACTGCAGCCCATGGGCAACTGTGAGGGAAGTTTTAAAAAGTCCATATATATAAAAATGTTTTTTAAAACACATGGGGCTGGTTTACTTTTTCTCCATATCTGCATTAACAAAAAGGAGGCAGATAAGTTCTCTTGAAGGCAGAGGAAGATGAGGGCTGGGAGTTTGGTTCCTATCCATGTCTAATTGGGATTATGTTGGCAAATATCAGCCCCGTCTTTTGATATTTGGGAAAAAGAAATGGGAAACTGAGCAGTGATAATGAGCTGCTCCTGCATAAATTATTCTGGCAAAATGCCTTTTAATTTCACTGAGCTGTGCCTGCAAGAAGATGGAAGGATCAAGCTATCATCAAAGAAGATTAGGATTTGGAGCCAGGTTTTTGGAAATTGTCTTCTATCTCAGTAATGAATCAGACACCTTAGGTGAAATTCGGATCCTGAATTTCTGAATAAGCATACTGAATAAGCATTTTCTTTTTCTGTGTGTTTAACAAGGCCAGGATTTCACCTCTAACTTCAAATATATCCAAACACTGCGGTGCCTGCAGCGTGGAGCTGGTTACCAATGTTACATCCTAAAATTGTATCTCAAATATATTAGACTTGCAGGATCTAATTCTGCTCCCCTTGTAGCTGAGTTCCAATGCTGAGTTCAGGATGATGGGACTGTCCCTGTTTTGCTGTGATGCATTACAGAATTATGATATTTTTTAAGTAATTCTTCTTAATTTATATTATTCCTGATAATTCTAGAGTGCAGACTTGGTTTCATTTACACCAGAAACAAGATCCATTTTCCCTGCCCTGGGAGGAAGACACTCTCAAGGGCTTACTGATATTTGTGTGTTTGACTTTAAGGCAGAAGTTTATTCCTAATTAATTGAATAAGTGCTTTAATCCCTGGCCTGAGGGCTTCCCATAGAGCATTAGCTGTATTAAGAAGGAAATGGAGTGTAATCCCTTTAATATAAGCACAGGAGAACATGAGAGTTTCACATTTCTAGAAATAGCTTCATTCCTTGTTGTATCATTTATTCTAATTTAATTTGCATATTATTCAGCGTGGACAAAGGGCTTCTCCTCCTTTCTAATGCCAGTGCTGAGCTGTTTGCAGCACATGACCCTTGCCAGAGCATTAGCATCCTCGGGCTCCAACTGCACGCTGGTTTCTAACAGTGTGCAAAGAGAAATAACTCTTGGAATTCAGCTCATTCCAACAGTGCCTGTGAACACTGGTCTGTGACCAGCTCTCCTCTGTGGAGGATCCCGGAGCTGAGATCTCATCTTTCTGGCTCATCACCAGCATTTACTACTATTTGCATCACTTGAGTGGCACTACCAATAACCAATAACCAATAACCAGGCTTATGTGTAGCTACAGATGCTGGATTCCTGGATGAGATTCAGCTCACCAAACCCAGGCTTTTTGAGAAAGCAGTTTATTTCAGCCCCAACTATGTGCCTACACTGGTCACATGAATTGGGCTAAATGAGCCAGGAAGTCAGGAAAGATCAGCTCAGAGGGAGATGTTGTCCTTGAGGACAGTCCTTGATGAAATGCATCCAAACCTGGTCAAGGCTTGATATTTTTTAAAGAGTAAACACTGCTTTGTGGATCTGGATTTCTGTCTATTTATGGGACAGGGGACTCATTCTGAGCATCCCCAGTTGTCTCATGTTGCAGCTCATCAGAGGAAGAGGAGCAGCAACATCTGAATGGGACAGTTCAGGTGCAGTCAGCCACCCTCTGAGTCCAAGTGGAGATCCCTGCCTGCCTTACTTCTGCAGCATTCCCATTCTTCTATACAGGGAGACAAAGATGCAGCTTTCTTCTGCTCAACACACCCACAAAAAGTGTTCTTTTCTCCCTGGTTTTCCCATCTTTTACTCCTATCTTCAGCAGGAGCTGCGGGTGCTTCAAGAGCTCATGAAGGGCAGGCTTTGTCCCTCTCCTGGCCACATGTTCCCAGCATGGCTGGCTGCAGCTGAAGGAGTGGGTAACAGCTCCCTAGTAGTACTACTGGCTGCCTTCTCCTCCAAGAAACAACCCCCAACCCCTCCAGGCTCCCCCTTCCCTCTCCAAGGCCACCAGGGTTCTGAATTACAGTTGTGTCACAATGGGACAGAGTTTTCCCTCGACCCTGGAAACACTGTGACCACACAGGCATTGGTAGATCCCATTCCAGACACACCCTGTCCCGGGAGGTCACACCTTGTCACCCTCTGGGTGGTTCTGGGGCTGCTGGTGGTGGGATGTCTCCATCTCGTCCCTCCTGGATTCCAACAGGCTGCAACCCCTGAGGCGTCCATCTCCACACGTCCTGGTTGGGTATATTTTGCTTTGCCGAAGTTGGATGAAGTCAACCATACTCTGACAATTTGAGGTGCACAGGGGTCTCACAGCCCCAGCTGAATCCCCTTCCTCCTGCCAGTAGCTAGCTCCAGATCCCCTATCCCTTTAGGTGGGATGGAGGAGAGGTTCTGCTTTGCTGGTTTTTAACTGAGTGACGGTTCTGGTCCAGGTTCCTAGTTCACCATGGACATAATGAAAAGCACAAGAAGCTGGAAGGTAAAGTATACAAACAACTCTCATCCTCACTGGTGTTTGACTAAGGGGTTTGCTGGGTCTGTGGGTCTGGGAAGATAATAGGAACTGGTGACAATGGGATTCTGGGTCCTGGCCAGAGGCAGACACTAGTTTGGGAAGCCCAAAGGAGGGGAAGAGTCAAATGTTAGAAAAAAAGGACTGAGAACATAAAACATATTCTTGCCCAAAGTAGGTGACTAGTGGCAGGGCACAAGAAGCCCTCCCTAAGGTGGCGTGTGTGCCTAGGAAGTTGTTGTAGGGGTTCCTTTTAATGACACAGACATGAGAGTGCAGACCCTGCCTTGGTTGGCCAAGCCACCCCTGTGTGGTGGACGTGTCTGTGCAGCAGTGGAGATCACAGCAACACCTTCAATTAGAGCTCATCTTCCCCAGGCCTTGCCATGCACTGACAAGTTATCACATTTAAAGCTTTAGCATGAAAGCAGCTCTGGGGCCTGCCTGAAGGCTCATCTCACTAGCTTTCCTGGCTCCAGCAGTCCTCATGGTGCACGCTGAGGGAGAAGACACAGCTAGTGCTTTCTCCCTAAAATCCTCTCCCCATCTCCAGAAGTTTGCACTGCAAGGATTTTCAGGAAAAGCCACGTATCACTAGCTTTATATCCTCTGGCAGAGTTTTCCTCCATAGTTTCTCCAATAGCTTTGCAGAATGAGTATTGACATTTGGCAGCACTTTAAATATGCGATAAGCACACAGGAAATGTTACTGAGATAGAAGATGGAAGCATGTGCTGATTTAACCCGAGTGACACTGGACCTCAGCAGCTGATCAAAGTATCTTGGCAGCTTTGTATTAGTGCTCTGCCTGGGGCCATCCAGGCAGTCAGAGGAGGCTTGAGAGGGGCAGGAGGAAGGTGTTTGTTGCAAGGGACTGTCTGGGACCAGAAGAGCCCCAGAAACCATTGCCAAAAGACCATAGGACTTTCCCAGCCACTCTGGGAAAGAGCCCCACTCTTGGGGCTTAACTGAGCAAGGAGTTGCCTCTCTCAGACTGGCCCCAGGTGGTGCACAGGACAGAGACTGTGCCCAGAAGAGCAACTCATTCTCTCCTGAGCTATGAGGGAGCATTTGGGGTTTGTATCACTGCCTTTGAAGACTTCCCCTAAGGCTTGGTGTTTCCTTATTTTTGCCTTCTCTTGTTTTCAGCTGCCTGCAGCACTGGACAGGTACAAGAGCATGTACCGGAAGGACTTTTCCTGGCATGACACCTACCAGCCACCCAACCAGGAGGACATGCAGGTACCCTGGTCTTTTCCTGGCTTGGCCCTTTGGCCCATGCTGTCGGCTCCCCTCTCATGGCTATCGGACAGCTGGGGACTGGGATGGTGCCAAGGGGGCAGCAGGTATGAGTGCTGCCTGCCCTGGCAGGGTCTGCTTTGGTCCCCACTGCTGTGTCCCACCAGCAGGTCCCATCATGCTCAAATGCCCTTGGCTTGTGCCCCCATCCCTTCTGTGGGAAATCCCCCTTGCACCCTCCGGTAAATCTGTTCGTGGGGAGTGATGCTAATTACACTCATTAAGTCAGGGCACTAACAACTGCTTGCTGAACCGGTGCCTGAGCCTTGGACTCCTGTTGCTCCCCGTCGGGCTGATGGAGTGCGTCAGGATTAGACCCATCCCCGTACCGCCTTGAGGAGGGGGATTGCATTTGGGGTGGAGATGGCTCCTTGCCCCGACGTGGGCCTGAGAAGGCTTCTGCGGGGAAGCTGAGGTTGTTTTTTTTTCTAATCTCCTTGCAGTGCGAGCGACCCCCTGAGCTATTTAATCTGATTTGCCTCGCTCCGCCTGCCCTGGCTTAATTGCTTGTGGCAGCCCGGTGGGGACAGCTGCGGTTTGCACTGGGACACTGCGGAGAAGTGGTGGGGGGCATGTTCGGCTGCTGAAGTGCTTTGGGCTCATACGCTCACGAGGGGGGGGAAAAACTAAAAAAAGAGTTGAGGCTGGGGAGGAAAACGGGGGACAACAACAGAGAAATCATTGTGTGAAGGTGCCCGCCGGGGCAGAGGGGCTGTCTGCGGCCACCGCTGCCATCCTCGCCCGGGCAGCAGCCTGGGGAGCCCTCTCCTCCCTTCCTCTCCCTTCCCCTCTCCTCCCTCGCCCTCCTCCTGCCCCGGGGAGCGCTCCCGCTGCCAGCAGCCTTCATTAGCGCTCCCGCCCGGGGCTCCCGCTGTTCCCCGGGCTGGCCAGCGCTTCCCGGGCAGCCCCAGCCTTAGGTGGCTGCTCCACTTCCAGGAGCACGGATCCTGGCTGGGGCGGCAGGGTTTAACCCCTGCCTGCTGGGACACAGTTTACAAGCCGTGCATCTCAGATTCTTTACATTCTTTTTCTTTTTTTTTTTTTTTTTTTTTTTTTTTTTTTTATTTTTATTAATTTTCTTTTTGGAAGTCTGCATGCTTGCTGTGGAAGTCCTGACAAAGTTTGGGGGATAAGAAGGGAGGGAACTGAGATACGTCTGATTCTCTCTTGGGTTGCAGCTCTCTTTAGCTCCTTATTAGTTCCCAAGGCCTGCTGAGGAGAGCTCTCCCACTGGGTAGCGTGATGATGAGGTACTCAGGAGGCCCAGGTTTCCCCCTTGGCCCTGATAGGATTTGTTCTTTTTTTAAGAGGATAAAGCAACTGTGATGCTTTTATCCGTGAAATTTTGGGCAGTAGCCTGCTCCCAAGGGAAAGGTGGGGAACTCCTTGGGTTAAGGAAGAAAGCACTGGCTGATGAACTATCCCCACCATGGTGCTCCTGGAGGCTCCTATCCCTCTGGAGATGCCCCATGAGGAGCTCTGGTCATCCTCAGGGGGGGAAGCCCCCAGATACAGGTAGTTCCTGTAGCTCTGCAGCCTCCCCTTGACCTACTGTCAGAAAAGGAGAAACTGCCTTTAGGAGAGCCCTGAGGACCTTAGAGTTTGGGGTACAGACAGAAACCCACAGAGACTCAAAACAACAAAACAAAACCCATGGAGACCCAACAACCACCTGTGAAGACAGTTCTTGCTGGCCCCAGCAGCCTGGCAGAGCTCACAATGTGAGAGTCTCTTTCTGAGCCCCTAGAAAGAGGCATCTGGAGGCTCAGTGTGCAGCTGGAGAGGCTGGGGGCAGCAGTCCCTCCAGATCAGCCACACCAGCAGCCCCTTTAGCCTTTCCCTGACATGAACCCCCTCCCACCATCAAACCACTTCTTGTGCTGGGGCTCCCTCTCTCTCCCCCTCCCTCCTACTGCCTACCTGGGCCCCACTTTCCATGGGCGCTGCTCTGTGCCTGTTGTACCCTCAGGGATACTGACCCCACCAAAGCCCCAGCTTTGCTGTGCACTGCTGGTGAGTGGTGTTTGATGACGCTTTGGCGACTGCTCTTCGGAATTGCTGCCTTTCCATTCACATGGGACCTTTTTTCCTGCAGATAACCTCATTTCATCCTAGTTCAGATGGCTACGTACCAAGGTGCTACCTACCAAAGTCTGAGCCTCCCATTGAAGCAACACCGGGCAGGTCAGGGAAATTGGAGATTCTTGCTGAGCCGCAGGAAGGGTTGCTTTGTTGCCAGGATCTCCCACCTCCTGCTCCGACAGCTGAAACAGAAGGTAACCCCCAGTGCTGGTGCCACAAACAGCTGACTGGCCACATCCAGCCACCCGAGGGTCTGTCTGCCTGGGCCTCTGCCAGCCCCCCTGGCCAGTGGTCCATGCTGGCTGCACACAGATGGATGGATGGAAGCATCCCGATGGTGTGTCAGTGCTGGGCTAAGCCTGGCAAGGATTAGCAGCATGGGCACAGCACCCTGTCACCACAAGCATGCAGCTGCCAGGCCAGCTCAAAGCACAGATGTGGTGAGCTGGGTGTCTTAGAAACATCTTGGTGCATAAAGAGCCCCTGCTAGCAAGGCAGAGTCTCTTTAGGGATTTTATCTTCACAGCTCTCATGGGATAGAGGGAGATGCAGTTAACCCCATGTTGCAGGTCATGAAGAGAAGTGCAGGGAGGCAAAGGCCTCTGTGGTTGAACATGAGGGATTTGGGTGGTTCAACCCACTTCTGTTAGGGGTACCTGTCTGACAGCAAATGCAGCAAAGAGGCTGGTAGCCAGCCCTCAGCCACAGCATTTAACAGCTTTCTTGCAAGGATTAAAACATTGATGGAAGCCAGGAAAACAAAATGAGAGGTCACCAAGCATCAATCTTCCATGTGGAAGTAGTGAAGATTTTCCTCTGAGCTCCTGCTTGAGAGGGAAGAGGGCAGCATTGCTCAGTAATGCTCCAGAAGCAAACAGGAGACATGGTTGGGGATGTCCTCTCGGTTCCTTTAGCTGACCTCTCCCAGTGTAGTATGTCTGTGTCTGGATCCTTTCATGAGGCGGGGAGTGAAGACACAACCATCTCCTGTAGCTTAAATGTCACCCTGAAGATGAGTTGAAGTAAGCCCCAGTAGGCTTTCTATCTCTACACCCAGATTCTGAACAAGCAGCTCAGATGGACGTGTCTCCATATGGACAGTAAGTTGTCCATTTGGACAGTCCATTTAGACTCCACTTAACATCTGAGAGCTTTGAGGCTCTCCTTGCCAAGCCCATCTGAGGCTGTCTTGTGCTAATGACAAAACTCCTGTGGGTTTTTCCCTTCCTCCTCTGCCCCTGTGTATCCCAGCAATGCAGTGTTTCCCACAAAGCCTTTCCCAGTCACACACAGACACCCTGCAGAAGGTCTCCTCTCCTTTTAGCGCTCCAGGGCAATGTGGAGACAGTGTGGCTTCTTCCACTTGCTTTGCTTTGGGATAAATCCTTCCCCTACTTGCATCATGAACCAGATCAATGCAAAATTGATGCACCTCAGCAAGATTCTGCTAAAGTGACTGGGTCTTCCCTGATTTATGCCATCTGAGACTCCAACTTGTGGTTGTTTGCTTGCTCCAAGGGTAGGATTTGGGTGAGTAATTGGTGGTGATTCCTGACTAATGGACCCTCTTCTCCTCCTGTGTCTCAGGGGAGTTGCTGTACAGGGAGAAATTGTACCCAGGCTTGGTCACCTATGTGGAATTCACCCGGGGTTTGTACCGGGAAAGGCTGGACAATGCTGACCAAAACAAAACCAAGGTCCTGGGCTCGTCTATTGTGATGGAAGGTCAGTAGATAGAGGTTCTGGCAGCTGCCCCTGGTGGGGCAGAATGACTGGTGGCCTTCAGTGTGGCTTTGGGTTTTTTAATGTGAGAAGAGGCTGAGGAAGGTGAAGGGAAGGTGATTGGCACAGGAAGGGACCACAGAACCCCTGTAACCACCTGCCCATCAGTGGGGAGAAGTGGGGCGGAGAAAAACAATTATCTTCTAGAAGAGGTTGTAAATGATGTTTCCTTCATCCCAGTTTCCATATGGGCCACCTCATTGAGCACAGTCCTGCTCAAATGTGGTTTCCCTGGAAATAAAGTCACAGCACAGGAACTGCTGCTGCAACCACCCAGGTTGCATTAACAGCCTGAGATGGTCATGCACATGTGAGATACCTGTAATCTCAGCCTCCATGAAAACAACAAAAATACTAATTACGCATTATAGGAATGTGTCATTTTAAAAATACACAGAAAATCCGAAACATCTGCAATGGGTGGCTCTGCCTTGTGTGTCCTCCCTGCTTTGTAGTGAGAGTGAGACATCCTGAGAGATTTATCCACAGGCAGATCTGCTCAATCAGGACACACATCAAGCTGTTAACATATAGATGAGACACCTCTGTAGAGCTGGATGGGAGATGGCTCCCCTTTAAACCATCTCCTGCAGGGATTTTTGGGGAAGATAGCATAACAGATGTGATGGTCCTCACTTAGGGGTTAAGTCTGCTGTGGATCTCTTCCCTTGTTTAGTCCCTGATCAGTGGCATGATGAAAATTAAAATCTAGACAGTAGGAGAAAATAGGTACCAGGTGACAAGTCAATGTCCAGACTAGAAGAGCACAAGATACTATTTCCAGGTCTGCCTTGTGTTGCTTCCCTCACACAAAAGGCTATAGAAAATAAGGCTGAATAATCTCATCTAAAAGACCTTGTCTACACCAGGGAAGCAATCCTTGCACTTTCCCTTGTCTCATCCCTTCATCGTGGTAGCTCCAACAGGAGCACTGGAAGTACAAACAGCTGATGGAGCTCAGAAGGGGGAACACTCAGACTGTCCAATACAGGAGACAGAGACCCAAAAAAGTCTTTAAATTATTTGGACCCTCTTTCCCTAGACTGCTCTGAACCTGACTGGAGGAGTACCTACCAGGTACATTTTCCACGCCCGGCAATGGTCTACAGTGGATTATATACAGAGGCAACGAGGCCTTCTCCCATTTTCCCTCCAGACAGCCGCTTCAACCGGTAAGGGAGAAGTGGGCTGGGGAGGAGAGGGTGGCTGGTGGGAGCTGGAGACAGGGTAGGAGTAGGGGAGGGAGGTTTTGGAGCTGGTTGGATTTAGAAGGTGTTTCTCAAGTGTGTTTCTCCATGTTCATGTTATGCAACAAGCCTAAAGGTGTTTCCTCAGGGACGAATCCATTCTCAAAGCCTGCTTAGCCTTTTCTTGAAAAGTTTTGCAGTGGGGTTGATAGGAGTGGGGAGACAACTGCTGGGACAGCCTCATCCCTGTGCAAAGCAGACACTGAGATCTCATGGAGATGAGGCAGGAGGCATGTCTCATCATTTCCATGCCCAGACTTCCCCTGAGAAAGGGCTCTCTCAAACCAAACAGGGCAGGAGCTGTTTGCAACGTGACTCATTCGTACACTATGAACCAAACAGGCATAAACGGCTCCTGAGTTCTCATTTCTCACTGAAAGGCAATTCCTCCCTGATGCCTCATGCCCCCCACCTCCCCCTAGCACACATATATTTCAGATCTTCATTAAAGATTTTGATCTGTGACCCTGGAGTTATATGTGGGCTGCAGACTGAGCCTGTGTAATGCTTGATCTAGGTGGGAGATTGATCCCAGTGACAAGCCACATGTGTCGCAGCATTTGCACCCTTCCTGATGGAGACAGGCTGTTCCCCCTCTCTCCCATGCCAACTGCACGTGGTTTTGTTTGCTGAACACAGTCTCCTGGCTGGGTTGTGAAATGCTGCAGAAGGGGGGGCAGGTTGCTTGTTCTGGTGTGTACAAAACAGAGGATGGAGGTCCCCTCCTTATCCCCTTCTCCATGTTTTCTGCAGTGGCCGCTGGATATCTGAGTACGCAGACAGCTACAGTGTTTTCTTGAAGAAGCTGGACTGGTCCACGCCAATCCCTTGCCCATGGCTGTTGTCAGGGAAGGATTTGCGATGGACACCATGATGGGCAATGCATGGAGTGGTGCTAAGGTAGCCATGGTAAGTATCAGGATGACCCGTTTTGGCCCTGAGAATTGGGATATCGGGGACTGAGGCAGTGGGAAAAAGTGTAAACAATCACAAGACCTGGTACAAACTACCATGAGAGCAGAGTTAAATAGTAAGACCTTCACTGCTGGAATGTTCTGAGTAGCAGCAATTGTCCCTGCTCATTGCAGAAGGGCTGGACTAGGTGACCTGCAAATGTCCATTCCAACCTAAACCATTCTATGATTCTATGATTTACTGGGCTCCTTGAAAGCGATTTTCCAAGCAGATCTATTTAGGAGGAGAATAGTTTTCACCATGAGGGTGGCCAAGTATTGTCTGGATACAGAAGAGGGAGGGGAATGAGTTGAAGGTGTTCACTGGGGGATAGGACTGGGTCTGAGCAGCCTCATCTAAGCTGGTCCTGTTGAACCAGGACACCTATATTATTCCATGATTTTCTGATTTCTCTTAGTATGTGTTACTAATGCTGTTCTGTGATTACAGCTCTTTGGCCCTCCAAGCTGCCTGTGATATTGCTCATCAGACACCCTGAAAGCCTCAAAACCTCGTCTCTTCCAAACCATGTCTGTCAGATGTGAAATGTATGGCAAGAACCTTTAAAAGTGCAGATTATCATTAAAATTTCCCAAGAACCTCAGTTTTTATCATTGTCAGAAAAAGAATTTTTTTGGGGAACAGTGTGGGCTACAGAGCTAAATTCACTCAGGTAGTTTCAATTTCTGTACTTCACAGAAAACGAGATGAGATGATAAACTTTGTCTCTCAGCAAGAAGAAGTGTGTGTTAGACAGCATTGTTCGTGTTAATTTGCACTCTAAATCCTTGTGCACTCAGTGGGTGGGAAATACCCATGTTATCCAGGGCAGCTGAGTGCCAGCCTTGCAGAGCTCCCTCCCCTCGTTTGTGTTTAACACCTTTTCCCAGGGTTTGGCCATCAATTTCAGCTAATGCTCGGTAAGCTGGAACTGAGTTTGCCGTGTCAATTTTGGAGATTTCTAGGATTTCTGGAAGGAGCACGGCTGCTCGCAGCCTGAAGATGGCAATGGAGAGCCGCCGATCCCAGACCCGGGAAGGGCTGACAGCCCTTTTGCTGTGGCTTTAGTGATCTGATTCTGGGTCTTCTAAATTGATGCCAAAATTATCCTGGAGGAGATGGTGTAAAGAAACCTCTCCTTAACTCCTGAAAGGTATTCCTTTTCATGGACGTCCTTGCAGTACTGAGGGATAAGTAAGAGATTTTTAAGAGCCAAAATAGCAACATTAAAGACAACAAATAACTTATTTTACAGTATTATCAAGCATCCCTAGACCTGCTGGTGACAGGGGCTATGTAGATACAGCTTCACGCTGGTCCCTGCCCCAAGTTTATCCTCTAAGGGAATCACCTCTCCTGCTTCCTTATACTCCACAGGTGTTTCAGCCCATCACCACTTACCCATGGCACATTTTACCATTCACTTGCTGCAGAATCTTAGGAAAGTCAGGTGCATGTTTTTGTTTCCCCATGGGAAGAGAAGTACGGGGGGATTTATCAAAATGACGTCTGGCAAGGCTAAACTCCAAGCAGATGATACAGGGAAATAGAAGGGCCCAGTATTTCTGCAAAGCTGCTCTGGCTTGGGGCATTGCTGACCACAGCCCACACAGCATTTGTGTGATATAGGGTGTTTCCACTGTAGCTAAATATAGTGGACTAGTACAAATTTTGGGGGACAGAAACAATGAAACTACCTTTGACTTAAAATAGAGGGAAAAACACTTGCTTATATGAAAGATTCCTGAGGAGACAGTTTGACTTCTTTGGGGAGGGAGACCATGAGACTAGAGATGTTCTTAATGGGAAGATATACTTTTGCACCACTTAAAATTAATCCCATGGCCTTACCAATAGCTTTCTCTTATGAAAAAGCATCATTATCCTGCATCCCCGTGCTGTAGACAGGCTCCTGGAGCTGATTGCCACACTGCTCCGCTGTATCCTTTTGTTACACTGACAGGGGCTGTGTCTAGAGAAAAGCTCAGAGCACATTTACAAGGTAATACCACTAGGAAAAACACGTTGCTAAACGCTGATCAAAATGGGCAACCACGGTGGAAACAAATGTCTGAATCAGAATATACGGCTGTGCTGCACCCGTCAGAAGCAGTAATGAGGATAATCAATCAGGCACATGGATGCTGGGTTTGCTAAAGTGGTCCTTCTGTGTGTGCCAGGGAGAAGGAAAAAAGCTGCTGATGTTGAAGATAAATGTTCTTCCTGGATTTTCTGGCAGTAATGCTTGTTTAGGCACTTCCCAACTTTGGAGACCAGGCTTAGAGACCTGGCTTTTGAAACCTGCGCTCACACATCACAACCCCTGCCCAGGATCCAGCCTGTTGCACCCTCATCTCCTGCCATTTCTCCTCCCAGAATTACATTTATTTTCTTCCAAACTTTTGTTTCTCCAGCCCTCGTTGCCCCTTGTCAATATGGGTCTGTCTGTCATGGCAATGATTGGTGTCAATGCTTTTTTCCCCTCCCAACTCCCTGCTAATGGAAATGGTGATGGTCCCATGGCAGTTCAAACACACAAAAGGGCTCTCACACTGCCCCAGGCAGTCACTTCTGGGTTGTAACAGGGGACATTCAGGCTGCATACAAATATATCCAGATGACAGAAGATCAGATTCTCTATTTCGCTGGTGCTTCCGTGGATGGATCCTCTTTATGTGAGTGACACATCGAATTGCACTGGGGTCAAAAAGAGGTGAGAAGCTCTAGCTAATACTGGCATTACCTCAACACCATTTGTTTTCAGCCATTTTTTCTGCACAGCCTGGGCTCACAGAAGCAGACAACACCAGCCACGAGCTCAACAGGACTCAAGAAGGGCTGCACCAGGTTTTACACTAGTAACAAAGTCCAAAAAAACCCCAAAACAACAGAAAGAAACGAGCTGGGCATGAGTCAGAATGTAGCTGGTGGAGATTAGGAGATGCTTTCCAGGACCTTATTGCCTCTTCATTGCTGTGGTTGACCTTAGGCTTATTTCTTCAAAGCATTTGGTGCTGCCCTGTGTCCAGAACAGAGGAACATTCCTGGATGGAGGCCACCGTGATCCACCAGTTCTTTGGTGGGAAACTCACTGGAGGCATGAGAAGAACTTCAAGTCCAAGTGGTAGCACCCACAGAGCAGTCAGAAACGTGTTTCCTCTTAGGACTCAGCTGGTCCCATCACAAGAAGCACAACCCAGAGAGTGCAAAGTTTGCGGGTTTTCTCCTCAATATACGGCTTCAGGGCTGAAGTGATGCTTTTTCTGTGAATGCCTGAGTGCCACCTCCTGGGTGGAAGGGGAAATTCTCATTTTGTACCTGGAACATGTGGTCCAAACCCCCTTGGCTGTGCAGGTTCAGTCATTAGCTACTGGGTATGTGAGTGTGGTGTCAGGATCCCACACTCTGCCTCCTCCTGCTAAACTGCTACAGAAATGTCTTCCTTAGGATTCATAATGGAGACGTCTGTTGAGGGCAAAGTTTTAATGGAACTTTCTTGGACAAAAGAGAGTTCAAAAGAAATGGAGAAAAGGAGAGAGGAGAAGCATGAAAGGTGCATTGTGATGGCTTGACAGTCCAGGACAAAAGCAACTCCCAGCCACTCCTCGGAATTTTCCTGAAATCAAGCCCTTTGCTTTCCAACCAGCCTTGACTGGCCTCCTGCCTCTTTTCATGCTGTTCCTGTGTGGCAACTCAGGTGCTGTCAGTGTTTGGGACCACATCTGCCGGGCTTGAATGTGGGACACTGCCTTCACTGCTTCAGAAGCTCATGAGCACTTCAATGGTCTTCACTGCCTTTATTTGAGCTTGCTTAGTTGAAGGGAGTTTCTCTGATTTGGTTAAAAACTACATGAGTCATCCAGCAGAAGATGAAAGGGAGTGTATAGCTGAGGTGTAATGACCCCATTTCTGGTGTACAGATCTGCCTGACACTGCTGCAAGATAAAACTGAGTTTAGAGTCATTAGTACATGATGATGGCAAGTCCTGCATGCAACTGCCTGGCCTGTGCTCTGCTCAGGGGCAGGTACCCAATGCTTTGTCTTGGTTCTCCTTCTTTTGGGAAGACACACACATGCCTGATACTGGGTTTGCTGCTGGCACATCTGTGCTCTTCGTGGTCAGCTTGCTCACTGCTTGATGGATTTGCCTCCATCAGATATAAACCATGCTGGTAAAAGTGTTGGAATTTTCCACTGATGCTATTTTTTATTTTTTTTTATTATTGCAAGCAACATATTCTGTAACATATTTTGATTTTGCCCGTATTTTTCATTTCTCCTTTGATGAGTCCGGAACAAAATGTTTCAACCAAGGACTGGGCTGATCCCCATGTTTCACTTTTCTCTTTAGATATTTGGTCACTGGAACCTCAGAAAATTGGAGTTTTGGGTGGTCTGAGCCTTCTCTTTACCTTTTAGGTCATGTCAGGTGCAGAGGCCATATCTTAGATGTGGTGGGATCATATGGCCTTCATAGACCTAAGCATTGCTGCTCTCCCAGTGAACAGTGGTGCCATCCAGCCAGGCCTGTCTTCCTAAGGAGGAGCCAAATCTTACCTGGAATTCAACCTATATGAAATATTTCCTTTTTTAAAAAACATTTTTAAATGCAAGCACTCTATAATATTTGCAAATTCTGTTCTCATCCTTCCATGGCCACCTGGAGACATCCAGCTGTAGGTGTTACTCATCAGTAAAAAATAAAAAACAGATGTCAGAGCAGTAGGGAAAAAAATAAGTAAGTTTTAATTCTCTGTAGGCTGGATATCAAGGGAAAATATTCCCACAGATGTTATATGGCTTCTGGGTGGGTTGCTGATAATAAGCCCATTAATTAAACAGGTCAGCAGGGCAAACAGTCACATCAGAAAGATCCTGCTCTAATCAATGTGAGAGACTTCCAGCCTGGAAGTTACTCCTTCCTCTGCCAACTGTTCCTTCTTTCCATCATAAGATTTCACTGTATTTATCCAAAGAATGTGCTTATAAAATACATAAATAATTGCAAAAATTAAAACACGCACTCCAATGTTTTATTTCAAGCATATTGTCTCAAGCGTCACAACGAAGAGCAGATACAGGCTGAGATGTGTCACCTGTATAATTACCTACACCCTCTTCAATTCAGCTGTGATACTTTTCAGCAAAAAACTAATTTACCTGGAGGGCCAGATTAGCTGCATTGCTCCACATGTGACAGAGGGGCTCCCAAAATCAGATTGCATTTCCTACAATGCACCCTTGTGCATTCCTGCAGAGACTGGTGGGTTCACATACCCAGAAAACTGCATCCAGAGGCTACTAAATTCACTGGAAAGATTTCCACTAGTTTTGACACCCTCAGGCTTTTTAGCAAATAAATGCAAAAAAATTAAAAATTAAATTTAATAAAAATTAGTGAGAGGAGCCCCCACCGGGGCTCTTTGCAGTCCCGTAAGTTATAGTGCTCACCTTCTCCATTGCCCTTCTCTGCCATGGTTCCTGCAGTTGTCACAGCTCCAAATAAAACCAATTTTGTTCCCACAGATCCCAGCCTGTGGGTTTTATGCTGAGCTTTACATTGGCTTTGCAAGATGTTGGTGCTGAGTTAGGCTTGTTTACATGATCATGCTACATGGATTGTTGCTGGGTACTGGGTGTGATGGAGCAGTAGAGACGAGAGAGAGGACCCTGAAAAATAGGGGCACTGCTTCAAAAAAGAGCCCCGAACCTATGGAAACCCCACTGAGGGTGTTGGAGACGTACAGCCTTGAGAACTGGGGAAAACATGTTTCAAACCTAACAAAGAAATCAAGAAGTGGTGAAATAGAAGGAAAATAGTTTAGCAGCAACTCACGTGCTTGGGGAGTAAGATGTTCTCTGAGTCTGTTCAGCACTTGGAAGCTGCCTAGAGACTGACATCTTATACAAAGGTGAAGCCTTGAGCTTGGAGGAGGATGAGAGTCTCATAACAGAGGATGAAGGTTCTTGTGGGGTCACTGAAGCAGTGAACGTGCTGCCGGCCCCAGGGGCCCTGATGTTTCAAGGAGCTTTTGGTGTGTGGGAGGATGATGGAGGACTTGGTGTGGTGGGATGTGTGCCTGGATCAGATGCTGGTGATGAAACCCTCAGTTACATCAGTGTTATTTGTGTCTGTACATTGCTGCCTTGAAACCAGGCAGTGCATATACAGAGAATGGTGTGTACTCAGCAGCCACACTGCTTGTATCAGTTTCTTGTTCCCCTGATACAAAATAAATGGGGTTTATTCCAAATGGAGCTGTGTGGCCAGCTGGAGAAATGCCAGCTCTGATGCTTTGGTTTTTCATACAATTCTTTCTGATCCCAATACTGTGTTTCCAGGAAAGACATCAAAGCAAGCATTTCTGCAATCCTTGGAAGTCATCTGACTCCTGTCCTCTCTGAAGGTCACACTGGTGAGACACATGAAGGAGGAGGAGACTACAGGAAGACCACTGAGAGTTCCCCTGTTGACTAAGAAAGGGGTGGAGGGCTTAGAAGGAGAAGGTGTTGGTGTGGATCTGTGGGATGGAGAACAATCTGGAGAACGCCAGGCAGAGGGAAAGGACTGCAGGTTGCAGGAACCAGCCCATCCTGGTTGTCAGTGGAGTGTGGGGTGTCAAGTGAGTGTGAGGATGGGGTATTTTGTGGTTTGGGAAGCAAATTGCTATAGGTTAAAATAAGTGTGGGAACAGTCCTTGAACTGGAACCAGGCCTTTTCCTTTCAGTGGCACATTTCCAGGTTTTAAAGAGGACAGGAAAACAAAGGAACTGGAGAAAGGACAATACTTGGCCTTTTTAGGAAATTATAACCCTCTTTTTCCATTCATTTTGGACCTAATTTGTCAGCTCACTTTTCCCAGGGCAGCATGAGCAGTCTGTGTGGTCAGCATCATCCTAACCATGCTCGCACGTGATGTTTGGTGAAACTGACCTGGATTTTTAAATGGTTTTGTGGCCAAAACAATTTTTCACCCTGAATGAATGCTACATTGAAGGGCATCCTCTCTTCCCCCCACATTTCACCTCTGGGAAGGAGTGGGAAAGTTCCTGAGTGTGGGTCCCTGCCTCCCAGACCTGCAGTTGCTGGGGAAGGACTGACTGGATGGTTTGGGGATGCTCTTGGGGATGGGACTTCCATGACAGGACAGAAATCTCAGAGGCTGGAGATGAAACTCTCCCGCTGAGTCACCTCAGCTCTGCAATGCAGGTGCTTTCCCGTCACTGTATTCCTCACTGTTTTGACCACTCTTCTGGGGATGACCAGTGTCTGAGTCACCCCTCATAAAGCTGCTCATGGATTCACATTTTCCACAGTTACTGCACATCCTGTAATAGATGTTTTCCTATTCAAGCATTGTTTGGGTGTTTTTTTCCCATTTGGAGCTGGCAGAAACCCACTCCTCTGCCCCTTGATCACCTCCATCTTTATCACTCAAAAGTTTAACCTATATGAATAGTGAAATATTATAGTCCTGTCTGGGAGGGGTAGCATTGAAAACTCTCGGGGTTTATTGTTTGTTTTTATTTTATTATTATTAAATGTTTCTACATTTAAACAGACCATGGAGAATGGGTTTAAAAGGAATCCTGAAGGCACTTCTGTGATGCAAAATGAGAGGGCCAGGGAAATCAAATGAAGCACTGGAACACAGTGGTCCACATCACTGAATTAATGGCTTAGTTCATGACTCTCCAAGACAAACGTGCTGTAAAGGATTAGTGACAGTCCTTGTGGATGAAAGCCAGCTCTGACTGCTCAGCATTGTGACCAGGCTTTGGTCTTGACCATTTTTTATTTAGCACTGTGTGTAAGTACATTTGTGTGCATGTATGTATATACATGTGCATGTTTCAGTCTAATTATTGGCACAACACTGTGTTTTCAGGGAAAACAGCACGTGGATCCAACACTCCAGATGTCCAGCATCCCCAGTGTCCAAGTCACAGCTCCTCATAATCAATGCCTTGAACAACACAGCATACCTCCTGCACCCAGTTGCCATCTGCCATTTATCTATCACAAATCAGTCATTATAACAAGTCTTTTACCTACTTGCCCAGACACCCAGGCAAGATCCAGGAAGAATTCAGCTTTGGGAGTCCAAGTTTTAATGCCATAGTTGGAATTTTCTGGTACCTCTTACAGTGAACTGACCCTTGCTAACCTTGTGATACACTACAGACATTTATTAAGAGATGTTCAACAACAATAAACACTCATCTCTTCCAGCCAACTTCAGGTGCTGTCATCGTGTAGTTTTTCTGGCAGCAAAGACTCTGCATAGAGCTGAGAATAGATGGTTACATGCCTGACACAGCATGGGAAGGAGCATATTTAACTGCCAGACCACAAATGGTGAGTGGTGATATCCATTGATGCCAGGAGCATCCCGGGGGTGCCTGTGTGCCCTTTCACCTCCAGGTTAGCACTAATTGCATTGCCAGGCTTGGCCACACAGCACAACACGCTGTGACAACTAACAGCATTTTGCTTGTGAAGGAAGCTCAGAGATTTAACCAGTTGAATGCAAATCTCCATTGGCAACTCATGAAATCTGCATTTCCCCCTCCCATTCTGTGTCCAGGAATACAGCATTGACACTCTGAAAGCCTATTATGGGTCAGTGAGAACTCTGCAGTAATAAAACAGAGTAGCCTCTTTCTTCAGTCAGTTTATTGTGCCAAGTGCAAAAACAAAGCTTCAGTTTTTCATGTTGTGAATAGAATATTAAACTCCTGGGGTTTTGGTTTGTGTCATGAGGCTGCCATGTGGCAATGGATAACAAGAGAATTGGTTTGGTCTATCACTGAGCTGGGAACTTCTTTGCAGCTCAGACAACTTCAATTCTCAGGCTTTTTCTGTCCTTCAGACTGATTCTTATTGCAGAAGCATTTGCTCCCATTGGATATCACTGATGGCTACTAACACAGGTGTGTTTCACTGCTCAGGGGTTTTGTCTCCTCATAATTGTACTGTAGCAGTGACAATTTTGCAGAGCAGCAGCAGGTCACCAGCTGGAGTCTCACAGGCCACAGTGTGAGAACCAGTATGGCCAGAGTTCTCACTGGGGATTTTGGCTTATATCAGGAGTCTCGACAACATCTTCAGGACAGGTTGGGAGCACTCTAAGTAGGTTTAAATCCTTCTTGCACCCTTATTCAGAATCATGCCTTATTTACTTTGAGCCCTGGGTGGGGTCAGAAGAAGCTGTAGGTCAGTCCTGCCATGCAGATAAGTGTTGGTTTTGTGAACAGATCTCTGAGTGCCTACAGGAGCATTCCAGACTCCAGCGGATTCCTCCCCCATGTTTGTGCATCCCCAGCTGACATCCCAACAGACCACCCTTGGCATGCACTGTCAGATGCATTTGCTAAAGGATTCCTGTAGGCAAAAAGGAAAACAAAACCCTGATTTTGCTTTATCAAATTTGAAGATGTGCTTTCTAAATGAGGGTCGCTTCCCAAAGTGTCCCAGTGGCTTAGAGGCCAACATCTGTGCCATAAAGGGATTTAAATACACAAGTCCAAGTTATGCCTGTGAAAGATGTCCCTAGGCAGTACTGGAAGTCTGTGTGTTCCCTGTGGTTTTGGTAGGAAGGATCTTTAGGGAGTTGATCATTTGACAAAGAAAGAGGATCCTGATACTTCTTCAGGGATTGTCAAAGTCCATCTATAATTCACATTTGGGTTGTCATTTGGGACTGACGACCTTTTAAACAGGTAGAGGTAGAGGCTGGGAACTAGGCTGGGATGGGGGATGCTGCCCAAACCCCTCTGCTGTGGTGCTGTTCCTCTTCTCACTGAGTTCTCACCACTCTTCAGGACTGGCAGGGACTGGTGGCAGCAGGAGCTTAGAAAGCACTGGAAAATTGCTGAGTATAACAGGAAGGTGCTCTTTGGGGAAGCTGGGCAGAACTGCTCGGGCATCCTCCTTTCAATCCCATTATCCATTTAGAGGCACTTGCCTGCCTGGGTTTGGTGCCTTCAACCCCACCACAATGCAAAGGGAAAACTGGGTGTGTTGGAAACATGATCCAGAAGCAGTGGAAAGGGGAAGCTGCTGAGCATCTCTACAAGGCAATGCTGAGCTCAGCTCTTCCCTGGGAAATCAGGTAACTCTCCTTGTTTTCACAAGTAAAAAGAAACTTCTCTTCTTTGTGGCCTTTTTCGTGTATCTCAGCCCTGGGATCTAGTGGTGAGGACCATGTTTGGGAGGATGTGACATTCAGACAGCTTTGGAAGAGCATCTGGAAAGTTAACTCTGTTCATTTGTTCACCAAAACAAATTTCTACCTGCTATCAGATTAAAAAAAAAAAAAAACTAAAAACATTTGTTTCTCAGTTTAGAAATAAAAATTCTTTGGGCTTCCCATTTTCCAGTGTTTTTGCCAACTTGAAAAATGTACCAGTGGGTCCCTATTTAATGGGATAAAGAATGGTGAATAACAGGAATCTAAATCTTTAAAAGACAAACAGGTGTTTTTTTGCTTAAACACAAAGCTGGAAGGGTAAATTTAAAATCCAAGCACTAAGTCGAAACAGGCTATTTTTCATGTGTCAAAATTTGAAAGGAGAAATATAGATTGGCTCCCTCCTCATTTTTTTTTGTTTTATTCCACATTTATCCTTGATAGGGATGAGGGTGAATCAAGGGAGACGGATGCCAGTTCAGGAGAAGCAGCCAAGCGTGACTCTGTAACTGGTAACCCATAAATTACACAGGCAGAATTGCTGCTTGTTTAATCTTAGACTCAAAGACAATCAATGCATTTTCTAGTTTGCACTGACAGAAGTTCACAGACTCTCCTGGATACCTTGGTAGCATGTTTGGGGTGAATATTGACTCTGCTGGTAATTTCCACCTCTGAGGACCCACTTCTGCCTCCGCAGTGGCATATTTTCATTGTTTTATATTATACCACAAGCCAGGGAAGAGGTGCTGCTAGGTACCTTCACCTAAGGAGTTTAGAAAATCTTTAGAGACAGGCATATTTCTTCTTTGAAAACATATGAGCACTGAATTTTCCCTTTATTGCTTTCCTATAGTTTAGGTCTTACAGAAAAACAGTTTCACCTGAGGTTCACCTGAGACTAATGTGTCTTTATAAAATACTCCTGTCTTCACTTTGGAGATGGTTGGTTTTCGTTGTACATATTTGTTTTTCAGCCAAACTAAAAATGCTTCCGCATTTTTAGTGGGATTTTTCATTTTCTAACCAAATACATTAGCAGCCCTACATGCGATTAAGTTTGTGAAGTTTCCAAGTAAGTTTCCCTTTCCCCAATATCAAGCATGAAAAGCTGGGTTTCAGACTCAACCTGCTAACAGCAATGCTTTCTGTATCCTGCTGTCCCTCTGTTAAGGGATTTTGGGTGTTTTAGGTAAGCCCAAATCAATAACTAGACCGAAGTATTCTTTTTTAAATCAACATCATCAGCCACCTCTTCTGGGCACAAACTATCTAAGTACCATCTCAAGATATTGCAGAGAGGAGACTCTCTAACAGTTTATTTTATCATATCTCTCTCTTTTGGCTCTCTTCAGGCATTTTTTGCCAGGCTCATTCCAGTTTCTTAAGACCAGTTTGTTTAAAATAGGTATTATCATTCAAGTGGCAGAGGGTGCTGGTGCAGATCAATTACTGCACTCGCTCCTGCTTTAACAGAATTGCACATATTGGCCCTGCAATCCACAGAAGCCCAGTGCCCACAAATGAGATGCTGCTTATTTTTGAAATAACAGCATTTCTATCTTAGGAACCTGGGGAATATGGTCAATACATTAATCAACACATCGGGAAAAAGAAATTGAGTTGCAAGGTTCTGCTCCGAGACCTTCAATTTTGTGAGTCATCCAATTCGTAAGCAAAGGTCAAAAATGCTTTTGGCTTTAACTTCTTGTAATGCAGGGGCTGCCAAACTCTACTGATTGCTGGATCTCTTAGGAAAAAAAAAAAAAAAGAGAAATTTAATATGCAAAATTCTCCTGCTAATGCATGTTTAATTAAAAACTTAATTGGTTTGAGCTAAGTATTTCTGAACTCTGGTAAAGTAACTGAGTATTTAAAGCTCTCTTGAGGCCATCATGGCAAGCACTAGCCAGAAAAATAGGATTTTGTTTTACCAAAAAATGAGCTTTAGCAAGACACAATGTACCACTATGATCTGTCAAACAGCCAAAAGTCTGAACTGGGCAGTGGAGGGGGGGAACCTGATATTGCATGTTTTTTATTTTGCCAGAAACTCTGTTTTGTTTTCTGTTCCTCAACAATTGTTGTTATGTTTCTTTTCGGTTGTTTGGGGTTTTCTTTTGTTGTTCTTTTTTGTGGAGGGGAGATGGTGTAGGGGCAGCAGGTATTGAGAAGGTTTGTGTGTGGTATTTTTTCTTCTATTTAATGGAATAACATTTCCCAAGCAGTCACTTCACTGGAAAGTGCTAAAATTGCTCTAATTAGAGCAGCCTTTTGGGACACCCTGGATGTTCATTAAAAAAGAGTTAGCATGCAGTACTCTCCATTCATGCTCTGTGCAACATGAACTAGAGAAAAACATGAGGAAAAAATAATTACCAGGAAGAAATATCTTCATGACCCTCTTAATCTTTTGCAATAATTACAGAAAATGTCTGACAGCCTAAGATCTGATGACCTATCAAAGGGATCCATTCGCCAGGATGAAACTTTTTATTCAGAGATGTTGTGGTTGCCCCATCCCTGGAAATGTCCAAGGCCAGGCTGGATGGGACGTGGAGCAACCTGGTCTAGTGGAAGGTGTCCCTGTCCATGGCAGGGAGGTTGGAACTGGATGGTCTTTAAGATCCCTTCCAAACCAGGCCATTGTGTGATTCTATGGTTTTATGGAATGCAGGATTCTGTATTCCACGAACTGACTTGCAGCTAAATCTCTGATGGGTTTTCTACACAAACCTCAGACATTTGGAGACCACCCTGCAGAGGCCAGACAACAAGGATGGTCACCTCTGGGGGGGTGCATGGAGAGGAGGACAGAGACCCTTCTCTACAGAGCCAAAAGGCTGGACCTCTGCCTCTTGCAGTGTCTGATTTTAGCACATCAGAAACATAGGTCACCTTTTACCTCACCTTCCTCTGTGGACTCATCCCTAAGCTGCAGAAAGGTACTTATTCCTCAGAAATAATGAAGCAGAGAATATAAAATGCTTTAAATTCAGTGTCTTACATGGGAAGGGCTCAGATGCTCTCTGAGATGCTTTGGCAACCTGCCCATCCCTTAGAGCATCAGACCTGAAGCTGGCAGCATCCTACCCCTGGTTATGCAGCTTGTGAAGTCTTTGGTGTCTGTAGTGTTGGCTTTAGCTCAGGTTATTTTCCTCATTTTATTCCTGGTATGATGCTTTCTTCAGCCATGGTTTTAATGGATAAGCACTTAACTTTTGACTGTGAGTTTCAGTAAAATGCAGCCACTTCCAGCTTGTTCAGGTCAGATTTCCCAAAAACTCCTGGAGATGTTCTGCCAGCTGTGCCAAGCAAACCACTGGATGGAGGGATGGGAATGTTCCCTCAACCCTCTCAACTGGGTTGTTCTGCACCTCCTGAATGAAGGGAGCTAGGAAAGCTTCTCCTGCTCCTCAGACATTTTGCCTTATCCCTGAGCTCCTGAGATGGCCTCAGAACTCAAAATGACATTTATAAGAACATCTGGAAAAATAAGAAGAAATAAACTCCCACTGTGGATGAACCCACATCCCACCAGTGACAGAGGTACTGCAGATCTCCTCTGATGTGAATGCATGTCTCTGTGCTACCACACATCCCTGCCTAGGTACACACAGCATTTCTGGTATTGCCAGCCCTTATTTCTTCATAAAGGAGTTGGATTTCTATTGCTTTTGAGACAAGACCAAGCAAATTCCCCATTGTGACAGCTGGATACATATTCCCCAGAGCTTAGAGAAGTCTTTTCTGTGAGGTAGTGAATGAAGAGTGCCTCAGGTGTGTATGCTGCCCAGATAAAGGAAAGTCCTGCTTAACTCACTCTCAATCAGAAAAGAGCAGAGAAAATCTTGAAATTACAATAAGGAGAGAAAAGCCTTGCTTAACTCACTCTCAAATAGCAGAGAGCTGAGAAAATGTTTCTGAAATTGCTTTACACTGGGCTGCATTCTGCTGCTGGGCAAGGGCAGACGTGGCTGCAAGAGGATGCAGATGTACAGTATAAATGAACAAGAATAAACCCTAAGCTGTAGACACAGAACAGGGCAGCTCACAACTTCAGCAGCACCAGGAACTCAGACAAACATCCCCATGCAAACTGCTTTTTCAGCTAAGAAGTCTTCTCAGTGAGCTTGAGGAAGCTGAGATAAACCAATGCCCCAGGTCCTCTTCCAAACTAATCTCTCCTTACAACAGCCTTGCTGAAGTTCCAGCATGCTGGTGCTCAGCCCAGGGAGAGGAGGGGAGGGCTCTCAGTGCCCAGCTGTGGTTTTTTTGGGCTGGTTCTCCTGACTTTGGAAGGGGAGAGTTGCACAGCCTGAGAGATGTGATGGGATGCAGAGAGCAAAGCTTTGCTTCAGGTGGTGTTCACAGTCAGACCCAAAGAGTGTCGTGGCAAGCCTGAAGGTCACTCTGACCGTAATCTGCTTTTGTGGATGTACCTGATTTGGGAAACGCCAGCTTTGTGGTTATGGATGGTGTCAGATCTAAGAGGGTGAATGGCAACTTTGTCATTAAAGTCAGAAAAACATAGTTTTGCAAAGAAAATAAAATGTGTCAGAACAACTTATAACCTGTGTTCTGTTTTATATCTAGTTCCTTTTCTATGTACAGGTTTTACTTCCTTACCTGGATTAAAACAGAGTCAGTCAAGCTGCTAACATAAGTAGCCTGGAAGACAATTCTTTGAATCCAACCTAAATTTGTCTGGCATAAATCATATTTACCCAGCATAAGTCAGTGTCAAATAAACAAGTATGGCCTAGCTTGAATGAAGCCAGACATGAAAAACAGAATAACCAAAAGGTAAGTTTTAGTATTTCAGATTAGCCAATGGAAAGCAGATAGATTTTTACTGGGAAAGGAGGTCTTTGGGGGGTCCTTGGAAGTCAGTCTGACATAGCTGTCAACAGAAATAAGTTTTTGGACTTCATTCATAAGTTACTAGCTAGGCAAAGAAATCAGTGTTATAGTTCCACACAGAGACAGCACTTGGTGCATTACTTTATGTGAGTGCCTAGGAGCGAATTACTGAGCTGGGAGAACAAGGGGAAAGGGGAAAAAAAAAACCACCAAACAGTATGAGAAAGCAATAAGATATTACAGAGATCTGCTGGGTGGGCATGATTCTTGGCAGGGCAATGTGCATACACTCTCACCCCCTGCCCCCAATTTCTGTTGACCTCAAGAGCTATGTTGTTTTTCATTCCCTTCCCCATTTTCTTTACGTCTGTTCCTGGAAAGGATAAGGTTTTGATGAGAAGGATTTTTGTCCTGCCCCTGAAGAGCCATGTAATCCAGCTCGAAGTAATTCATCATTTTAGCAGACGAGATGCATTTTCCTCTATTCAGCCTCTTCTATATCATGACCTATCAAATGACTCTCCCTCTCTCTTGCTCCTTCTGAGACCCAGCAGATGAAGTTGTGAGGTGGCAGAGGGCACAGCTGGACACAGCTGGGCATTCCCAGCACAGATGGCAGCAGCTGCTGGCAGCCACACAGGCCTTTAACCCCCTACCCAAAATGTGCAATGACTTTTGCTGCCCCCCAAAGTGTTTCATTTTTTTATCTGCCTTCCCTGGGTTTGCATTTATATTCTAGCCCTTCTCTTGCCATCTAGATTTCATGACCAATAACATTCACACATCATGCAAAAAGAAAAATCCTTGGACTATAATACTTACTTTCCAACTTGTGCTTCTTTATTCTCCCTGAGGCTTACTTATCTTTGGAAGAAAGTACCTTTTCCTGAGTTTGATTTCCCGTCACAGTGAAGCAGCATGTTTCTCATCCTGCTAGTTCAGACACATCCTCGTTTCTACAAACACTTCCATAGACATTCAGATCAGGTGTGTATTCGCAGCACAACTGTGGGCAATCATTCCACAATTCCTGGTGGAACAGCAACACTTTGAACTGCTCTGATCAGCTTTCCACCCATGGAGCTGTGAGGCATATTGCAGCATCAGTTAAGCTTAAAAAGACAAGTGATGTATGTTTTTTACATGCAAATGCTCTATGGATGTATCATCACCACATCACTGAAGTTAGTAAAAGTATTTTCTATACTGACAAGGGAGTTATGTTATACAGCTCTAAAGTATTTTGTAGCTGTAATTGTCATTTTATTGACAGGTACTGGGAGGAGGGATTATGTTCTTAAAAAAAAAAAAAAGAAGAACACCTTCCACTAGTCTGAGTTGTACAAAGCTCCATCCAACCTGGCCTTGAGCAGTTCCAGGAATTATCATCCAGATTTGCTGCAAAAAATTTTGTGTAGTTCAGGCCTTAAGGCTTGTAAATAATTTTTAGCTCCTCAAGTGAAAATCTGTATTAAAATGTGAAATATTAACCTTGTCAGACAGCATTTTATTCTTCAGCTAATGAATCACATCAGTAAACAAGTCTCTCCTGGATTCAAGATGAAATGCCTTGGGAAAGAAAAGATTATTAATTTGCTGTTGCTGTGCTCTTCAGCATAAGGTAGTCTACACTATGCATTTATGCCCATTCCACTTGATCTGGGTAGGAAGTGATAAGATTTGAAAGGAGATATCCAATTAAGGCTAAAAATAAGCCACAGAAATACTTGTCCAATGACAAAAACATAATGCAGCTTTTTGTAGAGAAGAGCACAATGTCTCAGTGCGGTGTAGGATGCTCAGAGATATTAACCACCAGAGCCTAGCTCTTTTCGTGTACACAATTTCCCCATCCACCTGAGTATTTCTTTGTGATTTGTCATTTCCTACTGCGAGTCTTCTTTGAAGATCAGGCACCACCACCACCCTGACGTCACCCAGCGAGATAAAGTCCGTGCTCTGGGCTCGCTGGAAGGAGCCATCGGAGTGGAAACACACACATTTCACAGCTCAGCAGCCAGCCTTGGCTCCAATCACACCAGGAAACACCGTGCATGTGAATGAGACCAAGCACTGTGCTCTGGGGATGGAACATTAAACACTGAGGAAAACATTTTCAGATGGGATTGTAAAATAGAAAGGAGACCAGATCTTGTTGGAAATGACAGGTCCTGGAGTCAGTGACATGGAATCTGAGGAAGAACATTCAGAAACACTGTGCTTCAGAAATACACTGCCTATCTCGCTATGAAAGGATGAATTGCTTCAAAGTTCTCCAAGGTTTCAGAAGTAACTTTGATTTTTTTAAAAAGTTGTCTATTTATTAAAGCCTGTCTATTGCAGACTTGTCATGTCTGATGTTCTGATACTTACTCTTTTGATCCCATTTTCTACTCAGCCCAGAGAACTTCTCTTTGGCTCTGGTCTGCTCTGACATGCTTAGAATCACAGAATCACAGAATGCTTTGGGTTGGAAGGGACCTCAGAGACCAGCCTGTTACAACTCCCCTGTCAAAGGCAGGGACAGCTTTCACTAGAGCAGGTCACTCAGAGCCCCATCCAACCTGGCCTTGAACATTTGGGGGGGCCAAGTGGATGGGGCATCCACAGTTTCTCCAGACAACCTGTTCCAGTGTCTCCCTACCCCCAGAGTAAAGAATTTTTTCCTAATATCTGATCTAAACCTTCCCTCTGTCAGTTTGAAACCATTTCCCCTTGTCTTGTGCCTCCATGCCCTTGTCCAAAGTCCCTCTCCAGCTCTCCTGTAGCCCTTTTAGGTACTGGAAGGTGCTGCAATGTCTCCCTGGAGCCTTCTCTTCTGCAGGCTGAACATCCCCATCTCTTCCAGCCTGGCTCCCTAGCAGAGATGCTTAAGCCCTCTGAGCATCTTCATGGACTCCTCTGGACTTGTTCCAACAGGTCCATGTCCTGCTTATATTGAAGGTCCCAGAGCTGGACAGGGCGCTGCAGGTGGGGGTCTCAACACCTGGTGTAATCCCAAGTCAGAGAAGCTGTGCTGTGATATCCAGAAGGACCCTGGTCTTCCAGGGAGGTTTGTGAGGAAGTAAAAAGGTATTTAATGTGCAGCACTCACTCCTACCCATGCAGATGTAATCCAGAGAGGGATCCACTTCTTGTCTTAAAACAGGAAGCCCAAAGGATGGTTTCACAGCCCTTTATTTTAAATGAAAAGTTACATTTGAATTCCTGGATCGTAACTGGACATCCTAATTAAGGCAGGGCAACCCTAGTGTTTGTGATACAAATGTACCTTGCAGTCCCGTCCTTTGTGCTTCCTGAGGTCAGTCCAGGGTCAGAAATTCAAGCTGTGGTAGCAGAAGTTCACCAGGCTCTGGCTTTGGTTTCTGTGGCTGCTGCAGCAAGAGGGTGCATGAGAAAAAAGCAATTCCCAGGGAATGGTTGTGCTCAAGACATTGTTCTTCTTGGGCATTGCTAAGTGTGGGTGTCTCCTCTCCCACTTGGCCAATGGTTTGCTTCTTTCTCTCTTCTAGGCTGTACAAACAGTATCAGCCTGCCATGGGGAGTGTTGCTGAAGGCACTGGATTGTCTTTTAGAGGCTTATCTTCTGCAATGTTCCCAGCATACAATCATCCCAGATGCCCGGTGAAATCTTCCTCCCATCTTCGCCCAATTACTCAGCCTGATCCTTTCCAGTCTGTAATCGAGCCAAGCAGCCTTGTGAGACACTAATGTGTTTTGTGATTGTAGTTTGCTTGCCAGCATTTATGACATTTGGAAAGACAGTGGTGAGTCATGCGAGACAAATGGTTAGTGCCATCTATTTTTTTATGTATGTATATAATTAGATTTTTCAGCACAAAAGAAAACAGCCCCTGTCCAGCTTGTCAGGAGAACTATTAAAAGGGGAGGG
>JAWWTY010000123.1:69129109-69191682 GCA_035222235.1 Margarornis squamiger
GTATATAATTAGATTTTTCAGCACAAAAGAAAACAGCCCCTGTCCAGCTTGTCAGGAGAACTATTAAAAGGGGAGGGGAGAGGGGGTAATTTTCTTTGGCAACTTTTTGCAGCCTGACAAGTGATTTTGATGATAAGTTTCTTAGATGGCTTTTTCTTTTTTTTTCAGATTTATACAATAATTTCAGTGCTGTTGCTAGAAATACGCAACAGAGCCAGGAAACATAATTGTTGGAAGCAAGTAAAATATGACAGCTGTTCACATAGACACTCTGTCCTCATACAATGTGTAGGATATACTGACTTTTCCTCTAGTGGTTTTGTCTATGGGGGCTTAGTGCTCTGCTCTCTCTGAGGATACTCTTTCGTGTATCACTGTTCCCACTGGTGTCTTTTCTTCCAAGGTCAACAAAAGTCTTTGAAACTCCCTTTGGTGGTCTCTGAAGAGATCTCTATGTCTACTCAGTGAGATTTCTGATTAGATTATAATTTCCTCCATCTCTCACATCCGACACGGTTTATGAGATAACACACAGAACCAGGGTTTTTGTTTCAGACCACAATGTTGAGTCATTGTGCAGTTCTAGGCAGGCAGTGAAGGCTTAAAAAGTGTCCACTCACATCTGGTGACTCAGTTTGAGCATCTTCATACCTCTTGGGCTTGAATTTTCTGATGGTCCTTGAGAACTCAAAGCACAGCCGAGGCTTAGTTACACAACCCCTCTGCAATCCCAGCCAAGGTATCCCAGTCTGGAAGCTGAGGAATGGAGGTGCCCATAATTAGTGAGCACTTTGGGCAGTGTTGATCTTACTCACCGGGTTTCAGTTTATTCCTTATTAACATAAGGGTAAAAATACCAAGGCTCCCTCTTGACAATGGGCTTCTGTTTGCACAACACAGTGATCCCCAGGTGAAAGTGCTGTGGTGTAAACAAGGGCAGGGATTGTGCCCACGTTGAAACCCTGACCGTCTGATAACTGGGACATGCCCTAGTCATGCAAAAACATTTTGCTTAGAAGTACCATCAAATTTCTGGGGAAATCTCCCACACGAATAAAAGGCATCTGCCCAACAGCTATAAAGAGATAAACAAGCCACTTCAGAGATGTGAACAGGCAGTTTTGTGAGAACACACAGCAGATGCGTGCACACTTCAGTGCAAGCTATTAAAAGTTTCCAGAGAGTGTCCCAATGTCTAACAGCTGGTCCTACTGTAAAAGTCATGACTGTTTCCAAGCAGACTCAGGGATAGTGTCCTGACAGCCTTACGTACCTCAGTGTGAATTATAGGATGTCTAAGGCACAGCTATGGGTGTTGGATTATCAGCCAGTGAAAAGGTCTGTGATCTGGCAGCATCAGATCTATTATCCCTCTGTGGAATGAAATGCCCAGGGTCTCCCCAAGGAGTGATGAAGATTCAGCTGGAGCTGCTCACTACTGTGTGGCAGGAGGCCAGACTGTGGCTGAAATGAAGCCACAAGGAACAACTCAGACATTCAAGAGAATTCAGGAGCTGTCGCTGTTACAATTCAAAAGGGAGAGTTTTGTCATTTTGGTTTCTAAACAAGCTTTTGCAGCTTATGAGCATCAGACTCTTCTCTAGCTCAAGGGACAACCCATAACAGAGCAGAATTTGGACACAAAATTCCATATATCAATTAACTCAGTTCAGTGCCTATAGCCCTGTAACTGAGGGGTTGTGAGCAGAGGTATGGGGACAATGACCACAGCTCCTTCTGGAAATCACACTTTGCTTGTTTGTACCAAGGAGAAACTCAAGTCGAATGTCAGAAAAAGGGTTTTGAAACTAATTTTCATCATCAACCAGCTACCACTGTCCTCTCAAAAGAGTCAGGCACACTGTACCCTAGCAGTGCCCCTGCAAACCAGCCCTCTGCATCGCCCTGATCTCTGTCACAGCTGGCCAGTCCTGCTCTCAGGCACAGATTACACCTACATCCTGAGCACCAGGAAGGACTGGGTTGGATGTGCACTTGGGTGGGAGATGCCTATGCATTTTAGAGCTTGGGGTTTGAAGATATAGGTTATGATTGCTCTTCTTCTTCTCCAAGTGGGATTGATCCAATTACCCAAGATTGCCTGTATAACCAAAACCATTCAGCATATCCATAAAAACCTCTTGATGTTTATGAACACCAGATGTCTTGAGCCAGTTTAATTTTTGAGGATTATTTTTCTTTTATTCTTTCTATAATTCCATAACTGTATATCCATCTTTCTGCCTTGAATTAATGGATGCTGTGATAATAAATGCCTGATAAACTCTATCCCAGGCTCAGGTAATACCAATAGATTTCACTAGGAATGTTTTGGGTCTTTCCAGTTCCCTTGAAAACTGGGAGGATGCTGATTTTTCAGC
Source organism: Margarornis squamiger (assembly GCA_035222235.1). Classification (NCBI taxonomy): domain Eukaryota; kingdom Metazoa; phylum Chordata; class Aves; order Passeriformes; family Furnariidae; genus Margarornis; species Margarornis squamiger. Next base: position 69,131,491 of record JAWWTY010000123.1, read on the forward strand.
AGAGTGACACAGGTTGCAGTTCAATTAAGGCACACACAGAGATGTGGAGGTATTTGCAGAGTTAAAAGTGTATCAAGAGGAACATTGCTGGAAGGCAAACATGGAAGGCAGTGGGAATACTTGTACTATTTATTTCCAGAATATAAATTACATATAAGTGAGACAGGAGAAACTGGGAGTTTATATTCCCTACACAGCCACTGGAGAGAAGTGAGAACATTTTTGGGATCTGAGGGTCAAGTGGAAGCAACGTAGAACAGTCAAGCTGAGTGTCTGGCACAAGCAATAGAATAATCCCTCAGTGTTCATCTTAGGAGTGAATATGTCGAGTTAAAAAGATTACAAATCCCACCTGAGAAACAAAATACAAATATATGGGGTCTGATGAGGGAAAATTGAAAGTGAAATTGTCAGGTGGAATTCATCAAGCACAAGAAATGTCTCAGACACTACAGCACATAAGATATTAAAAAAGCACAATCAGGGAGCACAGCAGGTATCATGTGTCAAAGGAAGCCCATTGCTTGGGCTGATGACTAACACCACTTACACAGATATCAAGCCCAGCATGCCAATGCAACCTGACAGAGAGCTCGTCTCAGAGGCAGCTGCCTCTGATCTGCAGGGCTGCCAGAAAAGTGGTTAGCAAGCACCTTCAGAGGGTTCTGCTCACAAACCCTGCCAATCAGCAGAGTCAGTAAAGAGTTCTTTAACAGTCGAGACAACTGTTTGCACAGTTTCACACCTGGATAAATCAAGACAGACAGGAAAGAAAATGCTCATTTTTTCCTTCTACTTCTCATGTTGCTGCCCTAAGAAGGGGCTGAACAAGAGGCAGTGCCATCAGGACAGGCTCCCACTCAAGGGGCAAAGTAAGAGGAAACACCAACACAAACATGCCACTCCTACAGGCCTGTTTACCCAGAGCCATGTAATTTACAGGCCTTTTTTACCTGTTATCCTCTGTACATTCCATAAATCTCCACATGTGTTGGGGTTATCAAATGCCATGGCAGCAGCCCCACTGCTGAAGCCTTGATGTCTAAAACCCACCAAGGAAAGTGTTTCCTCATATCCTTCCACTTGGCAACATAAGATGTTGGTCTGAGCTCCGTCCCCCCTCCCCAGGGATTTTTACAATGCTTTCCAGGTGGGTACCAAGTGTAAATGAAACCTAAACCATTCTCAGTATTCCATACCCTGTACCATCTTATTTGCCAGTTGAAGGAGCTGTACCTTGATATCTGCATAAACAGCTCCACTACTCCTCAAATTTTCTGAGATCAAGATGCTTTTGATATTCAAAAGGCTCTGCTATGTACATTTCCTATTACTCTACTTGTTGTAAAGACCAAAAAGTCAAATAAATTCTATGTTCCCTCACTTCTTCCTTTCCTGATAACACTGAACCCAGGTAATCAGAAGCACTCTGTTCAGGACACTTTCTTCCTCTTCTTGCTTCCTTTATAATTTTTTTTCTGAAACTGATGCTATTGAAGAGCTGCAGACCTTTACTGGCATTCTCTACTCCACAAAAACCGCAATTATTGGAGTCTGATACCCTGCCTGGATTACACAAGGACAAAGAAAGGCCCAGCTAGAGGAAAGCATGGGGAGGTGACCGTCTGATACCACGGACAGCGGCAGAGCCCACTCCTGCGCAGGAATGGGCAATTAATGGTCACGAGGGAGAGAGGAAACTTCTCTTGGTTTTTCCTTAACTATTTTTGCACTATCCATTCAAGGGAAAGAGCGGAGGAGAAAAAGGGGGTTCATCAAGGCCAAACACAAGGTCCTGTGCTTGGGTCAGGGCAACTCCTGGTATCAATGAAAGCCAGGGGATGAAAGGAATGAGAGCAGCCCTGCTGAGAGGGACTTGGTGGTGCTGGTGGGTGAGAGGCTCGACATGACTTTGCCATGTGCCCTTGAAGCCCAGAAAGCCAATTGCATCCTGGGCTGCATCCAAAGCAGTGTGAGCAGCAGGTCAGGAAGATGATTCTGCCTCTCTGCTGTGCTCAGGTGAGATTCCACCTGCAGCGCTGCCTCCAGCTCTGGGACCCACAGGGTAGGAAGGACACACAGGTGTTGGAGTGAGTTCAGAGGAGGCCACAATGAGGGCTGGAGCAACTTTGCTATGGAGACAGGCTGAGCAAGCTGAGAGTGTTCAGCCTGAAGAAGAGCAGGCTCTGGGGGGACCTTACACCACCTTGCAGGGCCTAAAGGAGGTTACAAAAAGCATGGGGACAGATGTTTTAGCGGGGCCTGTTGCCATAGGACAAGGGATGCTGGTTTAAACTAAAAGAGAGTAGATTCAGAACTAGAGATAAGGAAGAAACCTTTTACAGTGAGGGTGGTGAGGCTCTGACACAGGGAGTGAAAATGCAAAATTTAAGTAGATTTTATTATTTTTAAAAGGTAATCTGCTGTTTCTGACGCAACAAATATGACACAAAATGTTCCAAACATGCTCTTCCATCACAGATTGGTTCTTAATATCAAGCACAAACTGAAAACCTGAGAGGTCAATGGCCAGGCAAGAGCTGGGCTATTGCAGGAAGAGAACAGTAAACCTGGGTTTCTGTATTTTTCATCAACCCTGTGCTCAAGAGGTTTTCTCTCCAGATCTATTGAGAAAAAAGGACATTTTGGTAACATGTGAACCCACAGTCCAAAACCTCTGCAATTGTCTTTGGAAAACTGGTGGGCAAGAAGAGGGACTTATTGGTGACAGCAAGCCAGTGTGAAGAGCTGATGCATTTGGGTGGGATTTGGGGGGTTGTTTTAGAACAGGAGCTCTGGAGGTTTACACACGCCCATCTTTGTGTGTGACAGTCACCCAAGCACTCAGCAAATGAGATTTTTGCACCTTTTCTTGACGAGTTCATTTTCTGCCAAATCATTGAGCCACCCCCCTGAGGAGCCCAAAAGGTGCCAGCCGCTCCCTCAAGCCCAGATCTGCAGCTGGGAAGAGGACATTTCCTTTCCACGCAGCCAATTTAGCCAGATTTCCCCTAGGGAAACTGCCCAGTTTCCAACTGGTCCAAAACCCAACACCCACCATCCCATCACTCCGAATCCATCACAGCCTCTCCGGCAAGGCAGAGAGGAGCTGGGCAGGTGACATGTCACCAACACTGATAACACAGGGTCCTCTTCCAATCTGGGATTTTTTTGGCATTTTAATTCAGTTTGTGAACTAAACACACTGTTTAGCAACAGGGGGACCAACCCCACTGAACGCCACTTACATTTATTACTGTTTTCATGCGTCAGACCGCCGCGTCCCTGCGGCTGCGGGGCGGGGTGGAGGAGTGGAAAGGGCTAGTCTGAAGGCAGGGAAAAAAAAAAACAAAAAAAAAAAGCCAAACCCCATGGTTTGCACGGGGAGCCCCGTCTGCCGGAGGGATGAAAGTGCTCCCAGCTGGGAGCGGGGCGGAGGCGCGGGGAGGAGCGGGGCAAAGGAACAAGCGGGGCGGCTCCCACGGCTGTCTTGGTAAGTGCCGCTGCCCGCATCCTCATCCTCATCCCCATTCCCATTCCCTTCCCCGGGCAGATCCTCCGACACCCTCCCCCGGCAGGGCTCCCCCAGGGTGGGATTGCCGCTGCTCCGGGTGGGACCCCCGTCCTTAACAGGCTCCCCCCAGGCAGGTCCTGTGCCCCCTGCCCAAAGGACAGTCCCCCTCTCCAAAGAGAGTCTCCCTCCCGCCAGGGCTTCCTCCGCTCCTTCCCCACCTCCGAGACAGACCCTGTCCCCGGGCAGGACCCCCCCAGCCCCTCCCCGGGCTGGTTCCCCCTGCCCCGGGCTGATGCAGGGACAGATGTGCTCTCCACCATCCTCGGGGTTTTGCCGTACCGGGGGTGGGGCGCTTTGCTCCTCGGGGGGTTGGCATTTTCACTCCCCGAGTTTTGGAATTTTTGACCGCCGGAGGATTGGATTTGGCACCCCTGGGGCTCGGGATTCGCACCCCAGGCGTCGGGGTTTTTGCAATTCAGGGGTCGGGGTTTCAGCACTCCAGGGCTTGGTAGTTTTGCACCCCAGGGTCTGTGGGGTTTGCACCCCAGAGGGTGAGGCTTTTGCCTCACCAGGGATTGGGGTTTGGCAGCCCGGCTCAGTGTTAGGGGGTGCAAACACCCCCATGTTTGCAGAGCGGGTTTAACTTTGCCCTGAGTTTTACGGCTTGTGTTGACTCTCCAGCCTCTCCTCTCTCCTCGGAGCAGTGTTTGCGAGAGTCTTGCTCTCGCTGTGGAGGAGCGGGCAGGTCTGGAGGAGGCTGATCTCAGTGTGTAGATGCGGGTTCCGTGTCCTGTCCCCAGGACGCAGCCCCGTCGGGAGGGATGCAGGAGCGCTGCGAGCTGCTCTGAGTCCTTGGTACCCTTCTGCTGAGAAAGCTCCGGGCTCAGGGAGCTGAGCAGCCTCAAGCCGGCTGACTGCGTTCAGCTGGCAGTGTTGAAGGTAAGGATACCGCGGGTTTGCCCGGTTTCCAGCCCCGGGGCTGCCAGAGGGGCTGTAGGGGTTGTTCTGTGCTGATTTGGGGGTGGAAGGAAATCATTCGTGCCCTGATAAATGCTGCCCTTCAAATGGGAGAATCGGATAGAGGGAGAGAAGGAAAGTCAGTTCAGAGGCTCACTTGCTCCATGGCCTCCTTGAATGCATGTTGTACAGGTGGGAGCATCCTCAGGGATGCTCCTACTCCTTTATCACCACACACAGCCTTGCACAGCAATGCACTGTGCAACAAATTACTGAACTGATGCAATTTTCACTCATGGGGAGGAAGAGAGAAATGTGTTTGAGGTCCTGGGGCACGTATGGTTTTTGAACCTGCTGCCATACAGTGGTTCATTCTTGGTTTAGCAGAGGAGCAGAGTCTGACAGTAAATGCATTCCCAGTAATATATTTCTATTTTTCATCATTCCTCTAAGAATTTAGAGTGCAGTCAGCCTTGAGATTGCAGAGCTTTTTTATTTTTCTTTCCTCCATTGCCATCAAAATTTACCTTTTACTGATGAAATTAACATTTTGCTTGGGATTTTTCTGCTGAATAAATTAGGTCAAACTTTATGGACATTAAAGGGAAACTGAAATGGAGTTGCTTTGCTCAGGCAGCCTGAGAGCAGAATCTATCCCATCAGGTTTTATGAAAGGAAGTAAAACTATAATATCCAAATAAGAACAATGCAAACCATAAGGAATCTGAAATCCCTGGGAAACCTGGGATGATCTCACATCATGGTGCAACTGGGCATTTATTCCACTGGTTTAAGAGGGCTCCTGACAGGAAAAACTGAAAGCCTGATGCTGTAGAAAGCCTCTGGGCCATATCGGCAGCATAGCCACATGGGCTGATGCAGCTCATGTGAGAATTCAAAAGCTGCAACATTTTAAGCTGTGGAAGTACATTCCTGGGAAGGGTGGCATGTCCTGCTTTGTCCCAGCTATTTCTACAGAGATGTTAAGATTGTCTCATCCCCCGCTTTCCTGTATTAATCATTCTCCAGGTAAAGTTAGCACACTTAGGATAAGTGCTGGCTGCTCAGTCAGAGGCAAAAGGGATCAAGACACCCATCCTGGGTGCTTGGCTCTAACAGGGACTGTGGATGAGCTTCCAGGGACCCTCTGCCTGGGGATCCTCAAAAAGGAATCAGGAGCAGCAGGACCCTGTTGTTTGTGCCCTAAATTAAAGATCAGGGTTCAAACCTGAAGTTCCAAGCATCCATCATCCCTTCTTTTTGTTGTCAGAGAAGTCAAGGCTGTCAAATAAAGACAGTCTTATTTCCAGTCCTCTCAGCCTGTCTTTGTGTTGACTGAATAAGAGGGTGTTTCTCTAATGTTTTTTGAGTGCGGGCACACCTATCTCCTGTTTTTGTTCATCATTGTGTTATAGTCCTGGATGTATCCTGCATTAAGGAACCTGCTGTGAATGTTTCACTTGAGAAGACCTTTTAACCCAGGCTGGTGGCTAAGATGGCACTTGAGGAGAACAGAGACCTTGCAAAGAGAAACTCTAATAACTGTGTCCTAATTCTACTTCAAGTTTGAGAGTGGTGTGTGTTTACAGACCAGTAGCAGGGCAAGGTCGTGTAAGCAACAATCTATTTAATTAGAGTTGTACTAACACTGACACAGACTTAATGGTCATCTGGGAACAGTCATTGTTTGCAGGAAAAGGAAGATGTGACTTTGAAACATTCTTGTCTCAGCGTTACATCTAAAAAACCCAAATAACTGATACAGAATTCTCATCTATCATTCTCATCTATCCATGACCATAGACCAAAAAGTCTGGCACTGATTTTTTTAAACCTTAAGTCCTGGAGTTTTAAAAATCAATGTCAAATTTTAAGGTTTTTAAACCACAGGTTTTCCACCAAACCTGATTTTTGCTGTTTGTGTCTCAGAAACCACGTGGTCTACTGAGAGAACATAGGGTGACTGGGTGGTGCTCATGTACTTAAACTGGTTAGGGGTCAGCCTGAGGTGGGAATCAGAGGACAGTTCCAGCCCTTGCAGAGGTACCAGAGGTGTGAGGACACCAGCATCTCCCAGCAGGTCTGGAGGATGAGCTGGAGGATGGATGTGGAGCATGGAATGACCCTTGCAGTGGCAGGTTCTGGCACTTGGCTGGCTGTGTGGCCATGGGTTATCTCTGTGTGGTTTTTCCAGCTGGCAGTCACTGTGCTGTCTGTGCAGACCATGCAGAGAGGAGAGCAGGGTGAACAGTTTTGCTGCCAGGAATGTTTCCTGCCAGGCTGCACTGAAGTCCAGCTGTTTCACAGGAACTCATCCAGTCTGGTGACATCCCCAGTGGGGCTGTTAGAAAGAGCAGCACAGATTACCCTCTGTCCTGTCAGTAAGAGGAGAGCTGGAGACAGGATTGTTTATTTTATTTTATTTTTCTGGGGTGCTACCAGGAGATGAAATGTTGTCCAAGGAATATTTTCATTAAGACTGATGTACTTAAGACACCCTGCAGGCTTTCAGCAGTGCTGGCTCAGGGGGCTGCCACAGATGGGATGTCCAAAAAAACTGCTTGTTCATCCCAGCTTGACTGAGGAGGAGTTTCCTTCTTAGTTATTTCTAGACAGCTTTAGTTATTTATTGATTTTAATTTTTTAAATTTTTGTTTAAACTTGAAAGAAAGGAAACCACTAAATCCAGACAGTAAAGAGAAGTAAAGGGAGGGAGCGGAGGGTTTTGAAGGATCAGTAGGTGCATGTAACACATGATTTCATCCAAGGACAAGATGCCAGTATTGCTTTTAGAAAAAGCAGCTCAGCTTCACAATCATTTAGGAGTGCTTGGAAGAAGTCAGCAGGTATGTGGATGAGAAGCACCTTGTTGGTGTGGCCTGCTTGGATTTCTGAAAGGTTTTTAATACGGTCCCTTATGGTAGGGGGTTTTAAGGAAACTCAATAGTCCTGAGTTAAAAAGGAAGTCCCCTGTGTGAATAAATACTTGTCTGGAAGGTGAAATATAGGGGGGAAGTGGACAGTGAGTTGCCATGTGGAAGAGAGGTCAGCAATGATCTTTGCAAGGATAGAGCCTGGGATATGTGGCATCCTATAAACCTCCAACTGGAAAAATCATGAATCATGAAGGGGTGATATTTGGAGGTGAAAAAAGGTTTAATCAGGGAATAAAGGATAAGGCCTGACTTAATGAATTGCAGAAATGCTTTTATGAGGCTCAATGAGCATTAAAGTGGAAGAAGGAACTCAGCTGTGAAGCAATGGAGCTTGGGGAAGATGGAGAGAACTTAATTTCCTCATTTCATCCTATTTTCCCACCTAAAGCAGCAGGCTCCGAGCTGCCTGTTACTGTTCTGGAATGAGACCTTAGGATAGCGATAGCCCAGCAGAAAGGTCAGCTCAGTGCTAAGTGTCAATCAAATCAGCAAACCATGTCAGGGATGGTCATGAAAGGGAAGCAGGACTAAACAGATTATTCCCTTAGGTAAATCCAGAGTCCATTTACCTCTTGGAAATTTTTTTGAGTTTTGGAATGTGTCAGAGACTCAGAAGAGCAGGAAGGATGGACAGGAATCCTCTATTGCTTCTGTACCAGGAATGAGCAAGCTGACAGAGGTTCCTCAACCTGACCAAGGGAAGAAGAGGGTGCTGGGGGATGTGACAGAGGTTAAAGAGCCCACCAGTGGCTTTGAGGGAGTGGATGAGGGTTGTTTCCATGATGTCACTTTCAAGGACCAGAGGGCACCAAATGAAACTAGCTGGTGACAGGCTCAGAACAAGCAAAAGGAGGTGTTTCTTTGCACAGTGCATAGCTGAGCTGTGGGAGGTGTTGCTACAGGAGGACATGGATGCTAAAAGTTTGCAGGGCCAAAGGGTAAGCAGAACAGTTTCCTGATTTTGAAGTTCTTGAAACCATCCTTAGAGGTAATTCTGGAAGGAAAAACAGATGCTGGGGGCATTTGCTACATGCTGCCTTTTTCTTACAATCCTCCTAAGGCAAAGTTTGGCACTGTGAGATAAGACATGTTGGACTACAGAGATGTTTATCTGGACCCATCCTCAGGCTGAGCTCAGTAGTAATGCCCTGGAGATGTAGGATTGACCTGAGGGCACTGTGCAAGCAGAGCCCGATCACAGGAGAAGTGATGGCACATAAATATAACAATCTGACATCTGGAAAGAATTCTATACTTCTCTTTTCCTCGCAAGTTCTGTCTTTGCCCTTAGCCACACCAGTGTGTTTTGAACTGCTGGATTTCCTGAAGCACATCATTCCCCCCTTCCCAGGCACCTGTGACACTGCTCAGGCAAAGTCTGGGAACTGAGCTGTGGACACAAACACACGAATTTCCTCAAGTGAAAAGTCCAAACTGAAAAATCATTATGCTCCCTGTGTGGTTACAGGCAGCCCTCTCTGGCCATTCAGACTGGAGGACAGAGCTCCCACAATGGTAGTAAAAATCCTCTTAACTTCAGAGCCTGAAAAAGCACCAGGACAACCCAGGGCGGAGCGTGGGCTGGCCAGTGGGGTTATTGAAGCAGCCAGCCTGGGCAGGCAGCCTCAGCTGGTCTGGGGGTGGCAAAGATGATGGTGAGAATATAAAATCATAGAACGGTTTAGGTGGGAAGGGACTTTAAAAGTCATCTACTTCCAGCCCCCACACTTTGTGGACATAGTCTGTTATTCAGTGGGATTTAGCCCAACTGCATTAACTTTTGCTTTCAGCTGTTTGCTTGTCCTCTCTCTCTCTGTTGTCAGTACATGTCTTTGGTTTTATGAGGGGTTTTTTTTGTCTCACACTTCATCTGATGATGCATTTTCATTCACAGGAGGGCTTTTAATTGCCATGAAGGACTTCAGCCAATGCTGCACATTTATCCTCACCCTTAGGATTTCAGACACTTCTAATGGACTGATAACCATGGGACAGTGATGGCTCAGGCACAGCAGGGTGTGTGGAGTTTTCTTGCAGTAAATGAAACATAAACATTATTTCTGTCCTTCATTTCATCCACCTACAAGTCGTGCATTAAAGTAATTTTGTTTTTTCCCTTTCCTCTCTTTCAGATTTTAGCAGTGGGAAGATGCTGATGGTCAAAAATGAAACTTGGCTCTCTAATTTCTCCTCTGCTGCCTCCTCCTTTGTGAGGGGAGGGATCGGGCTCCAGGAGGTGATCATTGGGCTGATCCTCACTCTCATTGACTTGATCACACTCCTGGGAAACACCATAGTCTTCCTCTGCCCCGTGGTGGAGAAGAGGCTGCGCACTGTCACCTACATGTTCATCATGTCCTTAGCCATGGCAGACTTCCTCGTGGCCTGCCTGGTCATGCCCTTCAGGTGAGGAATTTTTGTACACTGACAGCAGGCAGTGACCATGTGCATGAATGTCCTTTCTCCTGGCTCTGCATCTGCACTTTGAGCAGGGCTGGCTGGAAGTTCACCTGCTGGGCTTAGGGCTGGGCTCCCCAAAGGGCTTAACAACAGTGGGTTGGTGATTTTATGAGCTTCCATGTCTCTGTCCTGTATTATGGATCCCCTTATAATGGTATGATGGATGGAAAGACAACTCCCAAGGGTGTTCTTCCTGTTGGCCACATAGGGACTGCGCCTACCTGGACTAGATACCCAGCTTTGCAGGTGGCTCCAGTGCGATGAGTCCCCCCTCCCAGGACCAGCTCTGTGTTGCACTTGGGGTCAACGTGGTTGGTAGATGATTTTGCAGGCTCCAGGTGTTTGGGGAATGTGAGCAGTGACTGCTGATGGAGTGGTTGTTGTATCCCATCTTTCCCACTGTCTTGGCTTCCTGTCTGTGTTGCTCCTTTGAGTTTCAGTTTGGTCCTAAGCTGGCATGTAAGCACATGACAAAGAGAAGGAAAAGAAGTGACCTTTGGAGCCAGTTTGGCTCAGGAAAATGTTACAGAAAGGAAAAACAAGGTTGTCACCTAGTGTCTTAATCTCAAGAGTAAAACATCTGTTTTGTTCCTTGTTTGAAAGAGTGGCTCAGCTGAACTTAGCTTGTTGTCTGAGTACTCCAGTCAGCCCAGTTATTTCCAGGCTGAATGTTTCCAACTGTTCGTTCCTTTTGCAAATGTGAATGACACAGAGAAGCGGCTTCATTTCTGCTCAGACTGTGCTATTTTTTTAGGCTTCTACTATTCCTTCATTCCCAGCATCATTTCCAAGTTGCAGAGGCCTTTTCCGTCAGAGAAGAGGGAACAGGTATCCACTACCCCACGGTGTGAGAACACCTGCTAGGACAGGTGCATCCCCCCAGATGTGTGCAGATGAGAGCTAGGCACCTCCTCAGCTGGGAGGTGTGTGTGGGAATGTCCTGAGAGCAGCATGGATACTTCTGGAAGGCCACAGCACTCACACCACAGGCTCTGCAGCATCTCTGGGGATAAGGAGGGCTCTGAGCAATGGCAACGAGGCACCCAAGTCCGTTACTGAACCTGTGCTTCAATTCCAATGTGCCAATTCCACATCTGAAAAAGAACTATAAAACCTTTCCATGAGTGTGCAGCAGGACCTTCCCTGCTGCCCACATAGGGACCACCACAGTGTAGGGACAGGCTCTGCTGTAGATTAATGTTTGCTTGAGGTTTTGCTGGTCATCCCCTGTAAGTAAGAGCTGCGACCCTTCAGCAGCACTGCACCCACCCACAGAAGTTGTTGTGCTCTAGAACAACCTTCACAAGTCATTTTAATGAGTTGTTGCTAATCAGACATAGATCAGGCATTGTTTTCTCTCTCCTCTGACATCAACTTGACTCTTTCTGGCCTTGTTGGACACAGAGCCCACCTGAGCTCTGCAGCTCCCTGATTTCACTGCATTTAACCAGCAAGTTACAGGATAATTAAAGCTTTGCAGGACTAGGGAGTTACTCATCAAATTCACACACAATGGTGACTTCAGCAACACCCCAGGAGTTGAGGAAAGATGGTGAAAGAAAGGGGAAGTGAATGGTATCTCACTGAATGCTGTAGAAACATGCATCAGCCTTCCTACAGGTGCCATATGTTCCTTCCTCCACTGCTCACTTCTCACAGGCCCCTCTTGACTTTGCCAGAAGTATTTTTGGTATAATATCTATTTTTTGCTGGTGTGTTTACCTCACTGAGGTATTTATGAGCCACATAATGTAGAAGCTGCTTAGGCTTCCCCCTAGGATTTTTTTTTTTGTTTTTAACTAAGAGTGGAAATCCTCTAGTTTTGAAGGGTGAGATTGGATCTAAAGGGAGTTTCCTAGGGCACTGCAAAAAGCTGTGATAAACAAAACTGTGCAAATGTAAATTTGGGGAGCTTTGTGGGGCAAAGCACCTCGCAAGGCACCCACTTGGGGTGCAGGTAAGAAGCACAGGTTTGGTCTTCTTCAGTCATGCTTCACCTGCTTTGGGTTGTGCTTTGAGGATGAATCCCTGTTGCTGAAGCTGCATGCTCACCTTTAGTTACCTCTGTGATAAAATAGGGCATAACCTCAGTGCAGTCATGAAGAAATAGATTCACAGAATGGTTTGGGTGGGAAGGGATCTTAAAGGTCACCCAGTTCCAATCCCTTGCCACAGGCAGGGACACCTTCCAGTAGACCAGGTTGCTCAGAGGCCCATCCAACTTGACCTTGAACACCTCCAGAGAATGTACAAACTCAGCCCTTCCAGCCTTGATTTCCACCCATTTTCTCTTGCAGTATCATTTACGAGGTGACAGGAATGTGGCTGTTTGGGAAGCTGTTCTGCAAGGTCTGGATCTCCTTTGATGTCATGTTCTGCACTGCATCCATTGTCACGCTGTGCTTCATTAGCCTGGACAGATACTGCTCCGTGGTGACCCCCTACCACTACTCAAGAAGGATGTCCCGTGGCAGGTGAGTGGAGTTGCTTCTCACTTTGGGTTCCTCCAAGTTGTCACTTGGCCATGGCCTGCAATAGTTTGGGACCAAATGAGCTACAGACAGTTGCTGCCCAGAAGAGGAGTGATGTGGCAAAAGGATCTTTGCACCATTTAAAACTCTGCAGAAAATGTTTCATGTGGTGCCAGAGGAGGATGCAGCTCAGCTGTTCAGATGGTACTCCTGAAAAAGAAGTTTTTGAGCTAAGGATGGTTGCAAAATGGGGTGGAAACCAGAGATATGAGCTGACTTGAACCTACAACTTTTGCCCTTTTAAGGCATTTCATAGAATCATAGAATGGTTTGGGTTGGAAGAGACCTTAATGATCATACAGCTCCAATCTCCCTGCTGTGGGCAGGGACACTTTCCACTAGACCAGGTTGCTCAAAGCCCCATCCAGCCTGTCTTTGACCCCTGGCATGAATGGGGAAGGACTTTGAAGCACTTTCAAGGACTACGGGAAAGGAGACCCAGAAAAATGCATGTAGCAGTAGTCCTCCCTCTCTTAAACTCACCATGTTTTCTGAAGTCATATTCAGGGAAAACAGGAGTTGTTTCAAGAGTTTATAAGCTCCTCTGATGGTTTCATGTGAAAGGTTGATATGAAGACTGAGGAAAGTCATCTGAGGGTGGGCAGAGAGGACACTGCAGCAGTGGGGTGCTTTACAGGGTGGGTTCAGGCTCTTTTAGCCATGTTTTTCGCTCTGTAACTCTTGCTATGTACAATTTGTGGAGGGTGGGCAGTCGCCAAACCGAGGAAGGGGCTTTGTGGAGCCCCATGTGCAGATGCTGGGATCTTGTGTCCATCAGCTCCACTCCCAGTCATGTCTCAGAGTGAGATAATGACCAGATCTTAAAGCGGAAACCAAACAGACAAATCTGCACACTGTTGTTTTAAATACTAACAAACACGGTCTGCAAAACCTCTCCTCTTTTTTTATTTTTAGCCAGCTCTGAGCATTCCTTTCACTGACCCCAATTCTGTAAACCACACACCAATTACCCACCTGTCAGCGATATTAATGTCTGGATTCATTGTACCCCAGCTTTTTCCCTTCTCCAAGCCCTGCTGGACTGCTGAGCACTGATATCCCACACAGGTTACCATGGGGATTGAATCGTACTGGTTGTTCTCAACTTGGAATTACTCAGACCCTCTCTCCCCTCCCCGCCTCTTTCCTTTTGCAGATGCATCGTGATGACCTGCACGGTCTGGGTATATTCCTCTCTCATTTCCTTCCTTCCTGTCATGCAAGGCTGGAATGAGATCCCTGGGGTGGACTTTGATGCAGGCAGGGAATGTATCTTTGTCACCAACTGGATTTTTGCCATCGTGGCTTCTGCTCTGGCATTTTTCGTTCCCTTCATGGTGATGTGCAGCATGTATTTCTTCATCTACCGAGCTTCGCGGCTCAAAGCCACTCGTATCATGTCCCAGACCCTGGAGATTCACTACCACCCCAACAGCAAGCGGCAGAACCACCTACAGCTGGAGAACAAAGCCACAAGGACCATCAGCATCATCATTTCAGTCTTTGTGCTGTGCTGGCTGCCCTACTTTGTCCTGAACGTCTGGCTCGCTGCCAGAGGCACCGAATCCACCAACACAGTCTTGGCTGACACCTTCAAGATCATCACGTGGCTGGGATACTGCAATTCCACCATCAACCCAATGCTCTACGCCTTCCTGAACAGGGACTTCCAGCGGGCCCTGAAGAAGCTGCTCATTTGCAGGCACAGGTCCCAGGTGAACATTGGAGAAGACATGGTTTCCATAGCCACCTTTTCCAAGACTGCTCCGGACCTGGAATATAGCACAACGGTGCCAGTGCCCAGCAGTGCCCTGAAGGGCAAACCCAAGTCATAGGGATTCAGGATCAGTCACTGGAGGTGGTGATATGGAAAGTGCTGGAGCACATCCTAATGGAAAAATAGCAGGTAGCAAAATAGCACAAGGAGGGACTGAAATATTACAGCTGGGGACTTAAAACGATGCATTTCTTCACCTTCCACAGTTTTAAGAATGAGGACCTTTGATATTTTAGGGACAATTTTTATATTAATGGAGTTATTCCTTCCTGGATATTTTATTTTTTTTTAAAATGAGCATTTCCTAAGACAAATTCAACCATCATGCTGGGGAACAAATAGCAGTATGATAATGTGAACTTATCTTTGTGTGTATCCTGGCCATCAGTGTCAGGTGGGACAGTGTTTCTTATCAAGCCACTGTAGCTCTTATTTTGCAAATTCATTACAGATTTGACCAGTTTCAGTAACTCCACATGTATCAGCCTGTGTATGGGAATTAGGAGACATGTGGCCAAAGAGCAGAGCTCACTTCTTACCAAGGCACCACTCTGCAGCCTGGGCTGTTGCTCAGGGGTCAGCTCACCTGCTTCTGAAATACCGAGAGGTTCAGAGCTTTCTGGGGCTTTCTGTGAATTATCTGAGAGTCTCCTTGTTAATTCTGGAACATCCTACGTGGCAGATCCCAGGAGAGGAGGAAGTCTTGTATTACTGAGAGCACTGAGTGCCCAGGGGCTTCAAAGGGGGCTGCAGGCGGCAGATACCACCCAAAGAGGGGATGTGAAGAGGAACTATTACTTGTGTGTTTTGCACTGTGACATCCATGGGCTATACAGACATAAAAAACCCCATGATAAATGGGAATGATTATTTTTACTACTCCCAAGTGCTTGTCTGGACTTCCAACAGCATTGGCTCCCTGCAGGAGGGCCATGGAGTGCCTCACTGAAGGATTACTCTGAAAAGGCAGGACTGTTCCCAAACATCTCTGCAACATCCTAGCAGTGAGTAAAAGCAGGAGGTGAGCACCCAGGACATCCTTTCTGCAGCAGGGTGACATGAGGGCTGGTGGCCTCTGAGACAACAGCCATTGCCTCCCCAGCACGGTTCTGGTGGGGTCTCACACTGGTTCACACAGGAGAGCTGCTGCACTCAGAGCCTGCTCCTAGACTGATCTTCTGTGGACATGAAACACTTCAAAGATGGTTTCTGAAATGTCTTCTTCTGAGTGTCAATCACCTCCTTGGGACAGGCAGGGCTGCTGCAGCCTGGGAAGCAGAGCAGAAAGTTGTCCAGGCTAACATTTAATGCTAAAACTACTGGACTGAGGCACTGAGAGGGGTGAAGAATGACACTTCACTGAAAAATTAGAAAAAAAAAAAGGGAGGACAGTACAAGTCCTGAGTCCTTCTGCTCTTCCACCTCAAAGGTAG
This sequence comes from Margarornis squamiger, assembly GCA_035222235.1. Classification (NCBI taxonomy): domain Eukaryota; kingdom Metazoa; phylum Chordata; class Aves; order Passeriformes; family Furnariidae; genus Margarornis; species Margarornis squamiger. The sequence continues at coordinate 69,147,099 of JAWWTY010000123.1, forward strand.
CAGAGGACTGTCCTCAGAGGGGTAGCAAAATGCAAGTAGGTCCTGCCTGGAGCAGCTCAGCTACTGAAAACAGTGCTACAAGGGCCAGGAGTTCTCTCTAAAGAGCCTGGTAGGAAAACCAGCCCTGGCCTGAGGTTCTCCTGTCAAATGGCTCTCAATGGAGTGGGTTGGTCTCCCAGATCCTACAACTCCAGTAACAACATGGAAGTGGTAAGTAGAGTAACCAGAGCCTTATTCTGGGGGAAGTATCTAAGTCCCACAGGCACAAAGGGGGACAGGGAAGGATTCTGCCACCCTGTTAATTTTGATGAAACAGGACAAGGAATGATGTACCAGCCCCAAGGGCTATGGTGGGGAAGGCAGCTGAGGGATAGGTAATATCCTCTGCAAGAAGGGGACAGGAGGATGGTGCAGCAGAGCCCCTCTGGCAGGGCTGTGGGCTCCCACCTATCCTACTTCAGGTGTCCTTCTGCAAAAACAGTGGAAGGCACACACTATTCATAGGAAATCCTCTCTGGTTAGGGAAAAAGCTTTCTCAGTCAAACCCTGGGGCCAAAAGGTGCAAAGACAGGGACAACACACTCCAGCAAAGACTGACAAGCTGAGCATGGCCAGATGCTTTTATGGCCAGGCATGGACCACACAGGGGAGGGTTTGTGCACACCTCTGAGGACAAGTGTAAAATCCCAGAATATGCAGACACGCGTAGTGTGAGCGCATGCACCAGTTTTGGTCCTGACATGCTGCAGGGCCCTTGGAATAGGCAGCTACCTACATCAAAATATACAGCACATTAAAAATACCTTATTCCTCATTTCCTGTGCTCCATCTGTAATCACTGAGCTGGCTGGGAAGCCAGAGAAGTTTCACATGTGGCCATTTCACTGTGCAGTTGTAGCTGATGAAAACTGAGAAATCCAAGGGAAGAGGACACACTTAACTGTCTTCTGCTTTAACCCAGCTAAACTCAATTAAATTATTTTTCTGACCTAATATTCACTGCAGCATTCTGGCTTCACCTGGACAAGCCACTATCTAGGACAGCTATCCAAGAGCACAAGGGAGACAATCTTTGTAATTCACTTTTGCCTTATCACAAAGCTGCAGAGTGTCATCTGGTCACAGTGTCACACCACAGTGCAGTGATCCCCAGAAGGATTTGAATCCAACACCTTTTTCAGGAACCTGATTTCAGAAACTACAACTGTAACAAATTTAAGTCTGTGAAATATAAAAATGCATTTATACAAAAACAGTTCTAACAACATAAGAGTTATCCCTTCTTCTTCCTTCTCTGTTAACAGGTGAGAGATTGGCTCCACAATCCACTCAGTTTAGAGCTCAATTCCTTTCTTTCTCCAGATCATATCTCACTTCCAAGCAGCATATTTGGTTTTGCGTCATCACACACGCAGGGGCCAGTGTGAGACAGGAAAGCAAAGGAAGTTACAGGAATGCAGACCCCATCCTGTTCCCACTGCACAGGGCTGCCATCTGCAGCATGCACACAGACGTGGGCTTCCAACAGAACAACTACGATTTTTGTCTTATAAATAAAAAAAAGTTTATTAAATCATTTAGACTTGAAAGAAGTCACAATAATCAATGCACTCAACAATTACAGCAAGTGCATCCTGTACACCACCAACCCAAATGGATTGATTCTGTATTTTATAAATAAAAATTAACATATTTACAGTGAGAAATAAAAGCATGGCATTAGGCAGTTAAATTAGCAGATTAGACAAATGCCTCCCAGTTGATTTTTTTTTTTCAAAAAGTACAAATCTACAAGATTACATACGACACGTATGACTTCATCAGGTTTAAATTTTCAGAATCACAACATTTTCATACATAATTTTGACTATGGCTCTTCCAACCACTGCCTATAAAACCCCCCATATAATGGCAAAAAGCTCCTTTTCCTTCTCTACAGCTTCATCTGTATAAGATGCATTCCCTAAGATCTACTGTAGTGCAGAAGTATGAAATTATTTCCTCTAATGACTGGCTATGGACAGTGACAATATGTACAACTGTGGTACTTTTTTGCTTTAAAAATAGTGCAGATTCCCAGTTTACCCACCAGGGACAAAAATGGAGTCATAGTTCATTTCAAAATCATCTTCATTTCACCAAAGAGCAAGTGATCTAGATAGATAACTCACTAGGCTTAGAGACTGTAATTTGCTCTATAAAAATACAGTATTTTAATTCTATTTACATGTTACAGATCTCTCACTCACCCAGCAAGCTGACATTTACAAGCTTCAAAAAACCCCAAGAAACCCAAAAAAATTGATAATGGAGCACAACATTGGTAAGCACAGTAGCTGGACCCGTCCACCTTGGAGAGTTAAGGTAAGGAAAATGGAATGTGAAAAGTGTGGTTACTGGTTTTTGTTGGCTGTCAAAGGAAAGGAAAATCTGTCCAACGCGCCTTATACACTAACCATGGGAAAAAAAAAGTTTAAGTAAACCATTTTCAAGATAAACATTCTGCATCGTAGGATCCTTCTGCTGAACAATCCCTGTAAAACCTGCCGAGTGGAAGAAGCGATCCTGAGGATAGTTATTTGCTTGGTTGTCTGGAATGTTTATTTCCTGATAGACTCATTGTCCGTGACCTCTGCCTAAGCACTGGTTTGGGTGGGAGCTCCAAGTCTTCAAAGACAGGATTTTCTATGATTGCTGCGGCCTCTGGTCTTTCAGTGGGACTTGGAGAGAGCATGTCCTTCACCATGGTGTACTAAAAGAAAACATGACATGTATTACATGAACAAATTCATAAATTGTTTCTTCTTTAACGTTCTGACTTCAGCTGTGACTGTGTGAACAAGTACAAAATATCCCCAGCTCTTTCTGAGTAATTTGAGTATTAGTGCTTTGGCTCAATAGCTAGAAGTGCATTAAATATTTTAAAATGTATCAGCACACATCTGTTAAACTGTCTTCACTGTCAAGGACCACAAACCATTTGGCAAAACAAATCTGACCCAGGATTTAATAGAGTTATAAAACCTTTACATTATTTGCAATCATAAAAAATTAAATATATGAAATATAATTTACAAGTAATTTTTAGCTTCATCTTTAAGCCACCATGTTTTAAGTCACATAGTAATTTGCAGTTTCACAGCAAATCAGAGTTTTTCCTTTAATAGTAAAGGTAATTTGAATATTTACTTCAAATTTAATCAAAATTGGTGCCCTGCTTCAGCTGAGCACAGCACATCACCTTCCCCCAGGCAGACTACAGCTGTAAAGCAGGAAAGGCTGGTCTCATTTCACTGCTGGTCTGAAGCTACTGTGAACATCTGAAAGCACCTGAGCTTTTCATTGGAGAGGTTTTGTGCATCACCTCCTCTTTATCTGCAACCACATCACTTTACAGACTTGACTAATAAGAACACAGCACAATTTGCTGATATGGTTTCCCACATGGGAGATCCAGTTCCGGGAGAGAGATCCCATCCAGCCATGGTGCTACCTACAGTCTGCCCTCTGCCTGCCTGGAACTCTGCACTTGCTCTTTGGGAATATGGATTTGTTGCAAGAAATCATATTGTGAACTATGTGAAATGAATGGCGCAAGTGACAAAGGGAAGTCAGGTAATATTATACAGTTATTGTACAATTATCACAATAATTACAATTATTGTACAGCTGAACTGTGTGACAAAAGTATCATCATCCACATTACTGTAATGTTATAGCTTTGATGTGTAGAAAAGTACAGGGATAAAGAAATGCATCTTAATAACACAAAAGTGGGAGTTTTTTCTCCATTTTTACCTGCAAAGCAAGTGGAAAACAAAGAAAAAACTACAATGATTAAAGAAAAAGGTATAATTAATAGCACCAGATATACTTACCTCTTGTGCATATTTCTGAGTGAACAATGGTGGAAACTTCAAATTTCTAACATCACTTAAAGTCTGGAAAAATAGAAAGAACAACATGTAACTTCTCCAAAATACCACTCTTCAGTAATATTACTCCATTCTTCAAAAATATGCAAACTATGCAAACAAATCAGCCTCATGGAAAAAAAAAACTTTTAAAAAAAGTCTTGCTTTAGTGGTTAAAAATCAGAACATACTTGAGCAGATAAGTTGCTGCTTCTCCATGTATACAGCCTGCATGAGGAGTTAAAAGAATTGTGATCTCTGCAGTTTTAAATCAGATACACAAACTTGTAATTTTTCACTTCAGCTCGACCAACTCAACAAATCTGTGCACCACCCATAATTCCCAAGATGGTCTACACCAGTACTAAGACAAATGAAATGACTGTCTCTGTCTCAACAACGTAAGCACCAGTTTTATTTAACATTTATGGAGGAATGAGCAGATTTATCAGCAGTTTGGAAAGGTGTTGTGTTGGGTATTTCTGTGTTTCTTCCATACCAAGGCCACTGGCTCCATCTAGTGACAGTATTTTTACCGTGCTCACCCAGCAGCACAATATTCAGAATTTAATTTCTTTTAGGAAGGATCTCCTTTTTCAAAAGTTTGAGCACAGAATATAAAAATTCTAAAGTTAAACCAAAATTCAATTCACTATTACTCCCCTGAAAGTATAAACCGACTATATAAATAGCGATAGGCAACAGTCAAACTCCTGTTCAAGAGAACTGAGTTTTATGACATTAAAATGCTTCAAAAAACTTTTCTCCTTCTCTGCCAATTCAGTCTGCATTCAGTGACCTATTTCAGAACATCTAATTTGGAAATAAATTGCACTGCCACAGACTAACTGCTAACAGCTTGAGACAGCAGCAGGCCTCACGCTCCACCTCTGGGGATTTTTCCAGCCAGTTGTCACGAATTCCTAGAATTTGCTGGGTTACTTGGTCAGGCAGAGCATGTTTTGCTTCAGCAAGCAGTGCTAATGCTTGGCTGATGCCAATGAAAACCTCAGGATAACAACTCAGAAATGACTACTGAAGTAGCCAAACTCCAGACTTGGCAATGAAGGGGGTGGGGGTTCCAATTTGATTTTAACAAAAAGAGGGGAATAACTGTGAAAATCATGGGAAGTCAGGGCACGTTTTTATCCCTCTTTTGAAGTAAAACATTGGAATTAGATGTATTTTACTTGCTTTGCTTCTATTCTTAGGACAGAAACTGGAAGAAACTTGTAGTCTCTGCTGCAGGAGATTGAGAATCCAGGAATAGCTCTATATTGGGAGCTAAGTCAGTAAAACTGATTTAGGGAAAATAAAATTTGTGTCAGTGCAAGGGTTCAAATTCAACACCAATTCCTCCCCTAGACTATGCCACAAAAAGCCAGAGCATTTTAAGCAAGAGACTAGACTGCAATGGGTGAAGCACTTGATCAGGCTGTTGTTCAAGTTGTTTCTTACCTCTCTGCTAAACCCACTCCATCCTCACATGAGAATGTAACCCCCCTAAGCACATATGAATGATAAATACAAATTACAATGACTCTCTTTCCACAGGTCACTGGTCACCATGTACAAGAGGAAAAGCCTTTCTGGCTGTCACCCTTGTTCTCTGTGAACTTGTTCCTGAGCAAGATGGATCTCTTTTTAACAGGAAGCAGGAGCTGTAACATTCCATTAAACATCCCAAATTCACATTTGATGCGATGAAGGTCATCAGTTAAGAAAAAATTGTGCTTAAAGCTAAGTGAGACTCACAGCTAAGACTCACTACAGGAAAAGGAACAGCAATTTTTCACAAAGAGCTTTGGGTGAAAAAGTGGTGCAGATAGAAATGAAGGATGAAATAATAAAAATGCACAGCATGGTTCCAATTCTTGAATGAAAACCAAGCTGGTAGGCTTAAAGTCACAAGCTATATTTGTTGCTTGAGTTCTTGGATATCCTAGTTCAATAGTCTCTCTTACTTGGCTTGACAACAGAGGAGCTTTGTAAAGAAATTAGAGCCTTAATTCAACTGCACACATCAGGAAGACTGCAATTTATTTTCAGTGATTCAGAGGGTCTGTAAAAGGCTGATAAAGAAGTTGTGCTGCTAATTGCAAGACTTTTTCAAAACTGACAGGATCCTCTTGCTAGTGTTTCACCAAGTGAATAGCTATTTTAAACAAATGCTCAAACTGAGGATAACCCAACACCACACATACCTTGACCCTCTCCATCTGTGTGCTGAAAGGGTAAAGCAGCTCAAAGAGAATCAGCCCCAGAGAAAAGATATCCACTTTGTGAGAATAGGTGTTCCCACAGATCTGAAAAGGCAAGATTAGGATTAGGGCAATCAAGCTACTCACTGTATGCAATTATGCACAAAGTAAACAACACCCTTTCAAGGCAGCCTGTGAAAGTGGGCAGGCCTATGTAGGGCTGAAAGCTACAGCACAGGCATGTTGGCAAACTTCAGCAATGAGCATCAGGGAGCAAGATCCTGATCCTCAGCTCCACTGTGCAGACCCAGCTGCAAAGCAAAATGTTTCACCTTACTCAAACCTCAGGCACAAGAGTGTGTCCTTCCTCAATTAATTGGAATATTACAGTTATCTTCCTACTGAATTCAAAGCAAGAAAAATGAATGCATCCAGTTTGAATCATTAGCCACTTCTTTGTTATAATAAATACATACATTAAAATACTGTTTTTGGAATTCAATTTAGCTCAAAACTCTACTTTGATGAGAAAGAACTTAAGTGACTTGATTGCAACAATTTACTAGTAGTGCCTCATCTTTTTGCTCCCAGGAATTTGGGGCTCTTCCAGGCACTACCAAATACAGCTTTAAAGTAGAAAGCACAAACCTGTTCCGGGCTCATGTAGAGTTTGGTGCCTACTTGTCCTGTGTGCCTGGCATATGCTGGCATTGGGGTCAGCACTGATTCCTCCTCCTCATCTTGGTCCATAGCAGTTACCAGTCCAAAATCCCCAACCTTCACTATGTCATCCATTGTGAAAAATATATTGGAAGGCTGAGAAAACAAGGAGGTGAAAAGAAAAGAAAAAATAAGAAACAAGGGTCTGTGTTTTGGTAGTTATAAGAGTCGGTTTAATTCAGAAGCCACGTTGTCAGGGTTAAAAACACTCAGTAAACTGCTAAAGTGTAACAGCTAAAAATTGTAGCTATTCAGGCAAAAGGAATTACACCTGCATTAAACACTGTCCCTTCCTGAGACTCAGACTGCTCATTTCTTGCCATTCAGCAGAGGTTTACCAGCACCACATAGGTCTGCTGAGGAACATACACAAGAGTCAACAGCTGCTGGGAACTGTAGAGATAAGTTATCCAGCTCCCCATCACGTGGCACATTCACACCAGATGCTGCAGTTCTGACTCCTGCTCTTTTTTATTCTAATCTCCAAGAACTAAACTCGTTTGCTTTATTATTAATCAGCATACAACACATGATCCTAATGTCAAATTATAGATAATGCAAACCTGGGAACAAGGTCTGCTTTTCAGTTGCAGTGTAAACCTGCAGTTTGACTAGGGAGCAGCTGTGAGCATAACAGAATTAAAAGTTTATTTTTGATAGAAGCTTAAGGACTTTGCAATTCACAGGAGCAGCAACAGTGATGATGTGGCTTAAACTCTCCTTTAGCTTGTTTGCCATGTGCCACCATCTTTGGCTTAACCTACCTACAAAAGAAACAGAGATGTTCCTTTGCTAATGGTACATATCTCCACGTGGTTTTCCAAGAGATTTGCATCATGGCTGACAGAAGACGACCCACCAAATGAATGATTATTTCTTTGAAATAAAACCACTCCACCTCTGTTACAAATACAGATGAACACACAGTTTGGGGGAAGAACAGACTGATCCTGCAGAGGGGAGGAAGCAGCAGATTATGTACAGGGAAAGGGCCAAGGTATGGTGAAGAGGCAGGTGGGGCTGGGTAAGCTCCTCTCAGAGCTCCTGGACCCTCAAGGTTGGGAGAAAAAGATCCATGCTTTGTTGGCACAAACCCTGGAACAGGAGGAGGCAGACAGATAGAGGGCAGTATTTTTCCACAGGATTAAAGGACTACAAAACTGACCTACTTCAAAGTCCATCCGACTTCCTTGGTTATGACAAACCCACTGTGTTCGAGAGAGAAACAAGACAGAGAAGAGGCTTCTTGGGGTATTTTTTTAAGCAATGGACAGCTCTGAGATAAGCACTACAGCAATAGTTCCACAGTGCCCACATCCTACCTCTGAAACTGCCTTCTGAGCCAGGTCTTATCTCCCACTATACTTCCCTGTTATGAATGTCAAACCCTTCAGAGTCACAGCACATCTAGGGTTCCAAAGCTGCTACCCTGTAAACCCACAGGGTCTCCAGGATGTTCCTGAAGTATTTACACAGCACCCACCCTCTGACTGCACATCTGTGCTGCCAAAAATCTTTACAACAGAATTTTAATGCTCAAAGAACAAACATCTCCATTAGGGGTTTGTATCCCATTGCCTTGAACTCCATTCTCCTCCCCTCCAACAAACATACAAGCCAACAAGATTTACCTTGCTTTCTCGGGAAAAACTTTTCTTAATGGAAACTTTTATTTCTCTGTTTCTCTGGCTGCACATAGACTGTCACTGAATAGGCTGGCATATAGTTTCTACAAATTAAGGAGAATGGACTCTCTGCTACTGCAAAGTACCAGCAAAAATAAACCCTCAAGATCACATTTGGAAAGATGAAGTCTAAGGGAGATGCACACAATTTTGATTTAAATCATCAGAAGAATACATCAAATATAACCTCCCTCTAGCTTAGTTATCTTGCCACTTGCACAAAGAAATTTCTCTCCATATTCCTCACCCAGAGAAGAATTCCCATCTTTTCACAGACATGAATAAGCTTCTCACACATCTGGAAGACTCTGTTTAATTCAATTAACGCTGCAAAAATGTATCCAAGACTGTTCTTGCAGTTCTATGAAACTGATAATTTCTTTTGAGCTGCCAAGCATGACTGACATCTCATCCTGGGAATAACAGTAAATTCACTTGACAGACTTTTGTTTCTGTACTCCATTTTCTTCAAAAGAATTTGAACTGTGACCTATTTGCTTGCCTACCTAAATTCCTGCCAGTATCTCTGACTAGCAGGAGCCTAATTAATGCATCTTAACATGCACTGTTAATTAACATATTGAAAATGTCTTCTTGGATCTTTTAATATTAATTCATACAGATTTGTTTATACACAGATCTACTAGTTTTTGTTGGTGCCCATGAGAGCAAGAACTGGTCTCTGCTATCACTTAGCTCTGCCTGTAGCCAAGGCAAAGCAGCTTTGCAGGTTATTCACTTGTTAGTGCTGGCATGAACTCAGGGTTGCATGACCGATCTCATGGACAAATTACAAAATTAGGTGAGATCTGTTCCAAGGAGCTCCTGAAAAGTATAGAAAATAATTAAATATACTGGATAGGGGTTTTTTGGGCAAATTAACACATAACAGACAAACTCTGGGATCCAAGAATAACACCTGTACAAGCATGGAAAGTTTCCTGAAGGAGGAAGCTGTTCATTCAGGGAGAGCGTTTCCAAGTTGGTTACACCAAGTAAACAAAATTAAATCTCTTGTTCAAATTGCTGCCAGCATTGAACTTTCAAGATGTTCCAACAAAACCTGCCACACCTGCTAAGATTAAAATGGTTTTAAGTGAAGATCTATGTAAGGCTTACTGAACTGTGATCTCAGTGAAGAGAGTTACAACTGACAGTATTGTTAAGAAAGGTTATTAATTAACATGTCTAGCAACATACTAGCAGAGGGATTTAATTACTTTTATGGTCCATTTCTCAAGCACTGAAGATTTTTCAGATAAATGGTTAAAGGTAATTGCCTAATGCTGATGGAAAAAAGAAAATACTTGGATGAGTTTTTCTAACTTTAACACATCCTTTTGGTATTACTGAATTTGAATCCCCTTTTATTGCCACATCTGAGATGGCAGTTTTATCTTTTGCTTCTACTGATACCAAATGATTATCATCTGAGAAGCTACAACAGCAGTTACAACCATTTCAGTAATTGCTTCACTGAGGTGGGTATTAAAGCCTCCTCAAACAGGAAAAGAGAAACAGGAACTGCCTCTCCACTTTTTGGCAAATGGGACCCATTTTCTCAGAGCTTGTGCTAGTAAAATTAGCTTCAGCTGGGCTCTTCCATTAAATTCTGGTATTAAGTAACACATCCAGTACTTTAGGTTTCAGCAAGATTAGACACTAGCACAGGAGGATCATAAGCAGAATGAAGGAAAAGGTGCAACAAAAATCCTGACTGCAGTTATGTTAAACACCAGAGGTTAAAACCAATTTTCCCAGTCCTGTCTGGATGCTATCAGGCATTAAAAATATTATGAGTCCTTCAGAAAGCTGCGTTATCATATTCAGCATTGACTTAGAATTCAACTCCAGGACAGTCTACATTTCAATTTCAGAGCAGTAATACTTAATTTTTACTTTCCCTAACCAAGAGTAACACCACTCCTCTTAGGCTGTATTGCTATAGAAAGAAGGAAAATAGAATCACAGAATCATAAAATTATTTAGGTTGGAAAAGACCTTTAAGATCAAGTCCAATTGCAAACTTAATGCTGCCAATTATCTGCTTCACTTGAAATGGCAGAACAGGATCCAAAATAGCTTTGTCACACAGCTGAACTGAACAATCCTGAACATGAATTAAAAATGCCATAAAACAAATGCTACTGATCTGTGCCAGGTACAAGAAGTCTTGCTGTAAGGAAGACTGTAATTGCAACAACAAATGATGAATGAGTATTTCTTGGAGCACTGCACCTCCAGATTATTGTACAGACATTAACTCAGCTTTTTTAACACCCAGGCTGAGGTCACTGATAAGAGCCAGCTATTTTAGCACGATTTGTCTCCAGTGCCATATTACTCCCACATACAAAACAATTCTACCTGTATCCACACACTCATGATCTGTCAGTTTAAAGCAGAACTTGACCCTGAACTAACCAGCCTGGCACTGTTGCTTTAGGATTGGTGAAATCGGGAACTGTGGATGCTCAAGTCTGTAATGAAGCTCAGTTACTCTGTGACATCGAGTCGGTCAAATGTTTTTGGAATTTTACAGCACTGGACTTCTGAGAGATGCTTTGAGCACAGGTAATTCAAGTCAGGATAGCTCCAAAGATAATCTCATAGCACTAAACCAGAAAACATTTGTCCATAGGATACAGCAAGTGAGATAACAACTATAAGAATAATTTGCAAAGTTCAGGCATTCAGTGATGATCACGGCAATAAATAAAATTAAAACCACAACATATTTTCTACAGTAACCTATGAATACAAACCTTGAGATCCCTGTGCATTAATCCTTTGCTGTGCAGGAAGTCAACTGCCTCAGCTATCTGCAGAAATATCTGCAGACACTCTGTCCTTTCCCTCTCCTCTATCGTGCATCTTCTGCTCATCCAGTCTTTGAGGTTCTCTTTCCGGCAGAGCTGCATCTGGATGTAAAGATACACCTTTGGAGATGTGGGTTTGACTTTTTCTGCAGTGTTTTTGGAAAGGTCCAGGCTTAAACTTGTTGGCCTTGGTGGAGAAACAGAGAGGGGACTTCCTGAAGCAGATTTCTTGTTATCATTTTCCTTCGTACTTTTCCCTTTATCCTCAGAAAGACTCTCATCATGTGAAACATCAACCTTATCTTCCTTACTAGAAGCATTTCCACAGCCAGAATCTTCAAACACAATAGAAGAGGAGGTCCCTTCCTTCAGGTGTACAACAGGAACAGCTGAAGAGCGAATTTCCAAGGAGGAATTTTCCAGCTCATTACTGTTGATAGTACTGTCTTCTACATCACAGCCTGTAAGGACACTGTCCTGAAGGTTTAAGAGTGGATCTTCTGAGTGCTGTAAGTCCCTGTTGTCTGTGTCAGAAAATTCCAGAGGAGAAAACTGGCTTCCAGATGAATCTGACTGACCACAGGGTATCCCCACAGACCTCAGCCCCTCCGATGAAGTGGCAATAATTTCAATGTGTTCCTGTGTCGAAAATGGCTCTGTTCTGATCTTAAATGATGGGACATCCATTGGACTGGGAGAACTGAGTGGCCAATCAGTGCTGGAAGAAAAAACTGAGAGGTCAATACTACAGAAATTGTAATAGACTCCATCATTCCACTAGAAATGCATCTTCAGAAGGTCAGATTTTAACAACTGCTGCCTCTGAGACACGTGTCATACTGCAGTGGTGAATGACTGCCCAAGTGTGGGAATCACTACCAACTGGGGTTTAGCATCTGTTTATCTTAGCAAGGATAATGTTTTCTCATTGAGGCAAAAGTGTTGATAAAGGAAAATTTACCAAGCACTATTGCCTGGATTCCCAATGTGCAATCAGGCTTATCTTCAGCTTGAAAAAACTTGAAAATCCTTTGGAGCACCCATTGCAATGACTATTTAAAGTGCCTTGGAAGAACTACAGCTGTGAAATGTTAATTTGATGCCTGAAATATAAAGGTCGCTGTTTTCTAAAAATTGTAAGGCGTGTTAAGATGGTATTATGAGATCACTCAATAGTCTTGTATTACGCCTCATTCTTTAAATGCCAACATACACCCACATTTTCCTTTCCCTTCACACTCTCTGAACTCCTTTATCTAATTTTCCATTTTTAACCTACTTCTACCAAGCTTTACAAATCGTCACTCTGATTATCCCTCATATATTTCAGCTATAATAAATTTACTGAAGCCTTGGAGTACTGAATCAGAGCCATCTAAATCAAGACAACAAAGGGGAGGAAAGCAGCAGAAAGGAACAAAGGTGGCAGAGATGCCAAAGTTTGAAACTGAATCACAGTAGTGATGCTCCAACCTTCCAGTCATCCAAAGATTCAACTACACAAGTTAAATTGAGAACTACATGATGTTTCCTAAGCTGGAAGAAGGACCTTAACACAACAGAGGACCCAAAAATGAAGAGACACAATGCAGAAGGGTAATACTTTGTTCAACTGAAAAGTTGATGGGTCAAGTTAATAACCAGCTCTTTCCTACCTAGTCTCTCAATCTTCCTGGATCCTCTACCAGTTCTCCAGTTCGGCTGATGCACAATCTCAAATTCAATTGTTAAAAAAACCCCCCAAAAACACGAGTTACCTTTCATCTTTTAACCATTGTTCATCCATCTTTTCCTGCCACCTCTCAGGTGGAGCTTCCAGCCACGCGTTGAAATACCGCACAATCCCTGGATGTTCGAGTTTAGCCAGCGCCTTGACTTCCCTCATCACCTTTTCACGAGCCAGCTCCCTGTGATTTGGGGCGAGGACAACAACGAGAGATGTGGTCACAAAAAAAGCAACAGCAACACACACACATTTCTGAAAACGATTTAATCAAAGATGACCCGGTATAAACCAGGCCAGTAGCATCGCTTTTCACATCAAAAGACAAATATGTTTTAAATTCCCCAGAGTAATTCCTTTAGGTTAGAAATGTGGAGGAGCAGTATGTGCTCACAGTGGATAAATATTTAGTCATCCCTTTTCATATAATTACAGGGAGAAAACCAGAGAAGAAAAGGTTTATCTTCCTCTCAACTATTCTCAAGTATAGAAAAAGAAAATCACTAAACAGAAATATTCTACAGGGATGTAGAAGACACTGACACAAAAACCAGACAGCAATACCTTAGGATTTGGTTTTAACTGACACAACGTAAGGAGATTGCACAAGGATTCTCCCTGTTTTGTGGACAGGAAAACAGGCAGCCTCCTGTCTTACTGAATTTACCTCTCTTCATAAGACTGCAACTTGTTCAAATGAAGTCTGATTGTTTTATTTAATGGGTTTGAATATGCTTGGAAAAGAAGAATTTAGGCTACCTTAAATTTCTGAACAAAACTTTTAATCTTAAATGGTCACGCTTATTTAACACATTAAAAAAAATAGTAATGCTAGATTTCATAGCTTTACCCCCTCCCTCTTGCTGTTCTAACTTGAGATTTCCAGAAGCAGTGTCTCCCATCTCCCACTAAAAGGAAGTGCTGCAAGCTCTGGGTAGGGTAATTCAGCAGCATGGCTTGACCACCTATGACTGAGAGAAAAGGTAGGGGTTGTGGGACCAGAAAATGAAACAAATGGACAAATGAAGGCAGAAAAGCTGGTGAGGGAGAGAGAAAATAAAGAGAAGGAATAGGAAAGGTAAGGAGAGGAAGGAGAACAGCAAATTAACAGTGCTACAATAACTGGTCCTGTTACCAAAGGCTCTATTCATCAAGGAAATCACAGGAGTTCCCATGGAGCTGCAATATCCTCACAAGGGTCCTGCTATCCAAGTATTTTAGCCAAGCAGGTCACCCTTCTGCTGTGATTACATATGCCAAATTCTTGATGCCAAAACAGAGTCAGCCCCCCATTAAAAAGTATGTCATTCATCCCAATGAAATAACTGGGAAATCAGCTCAGGAGCAGATGGGTCAGAGTAGGACAGGATTCCACCTTTCATTCATTACTTCTGTGTCTCAACAAACTCATTCATTACCTGTTGGGTAAACGGATCCTTTTGATAGCATAGTTGCAGTCATCCACTTTATTTCTAGCTTCAAAAACCACTCCAAAACCACCACGACCCAGACACTGAATTGGTTCAAAATCTGTCAGATATCTGGGAGCAGAAGGGTGTGAGGAGGGGACAGAAGAATGGAGGGAGGGAGAAAAATGCATTAGTATAGATAGAAAAATAAAGTCACGTATGACTACGACTGAAGTAGTTCTGTATGGGCAAAATATGCTGAGTGACTTGAAGCATTTCTTATTTTTCCCTGCTCACACACTGAGGCAATCAGATGGTTCCCTATTGATGAAACAGGTACTTGCTGACTGTGCATTTATCCAGTGTCTATCCCAACCCAGGAGGATCCACTCTGCATGCACTAGACCAACTGCAGAGGTTTCTCAGAATATCAGGTTGCGTGCTTACTGGATCATGGACCACGAGTATGTAACCTAAGTTCCTACACCACCAAACTAGGTGGTGACAGCTACATATTTTCTAAATCATGATTTGCCTTTAACCCCACACCAAATAACTTTCTGCAACTAGTCCTTCTTAACATCCTTTCCAAAACATTACTGTCCTTAAACCTTTCTTACTCTTCCTGATTTTAAATACTCCAGCTCTTGCTTTCAGTGCAACTGTACAGGAAAGGGTCACATTTTCTCCAGAGTATCATGACAAGTCCTTATTAACCCTTTTGTCTTATCCAACTTCTTTGTAACAGCAACAAAGGTTTTACTTCAAGTACGGGCTGTTTATTGTACAGAGTATATAAAACATCATCTGTTCCCACCTGCAATTGCCTTTCTCTGCCTTAAACCATAAACACAGAGGGAGTAAACACTGACTAAGACCTTCAAGAATCAATCTCCCATTTTGCATATCAGCAAGAAATATGACAGCAACCTTCCTGATCACATGTAACCTTGTTGACTCTGGAATTGCTTAGACTAATCACAACTGCAATGTCCTGTCAGTAATGAGGTCACGGAGTTCTTTGTGCCAGTTGCTGATTATCCTGCAAACTCAGAGGACTGGGAATAGTTAGGTAAGAACGAGTGAACACCTACTCCTTCTATCTCCAGACAGCATTAGCTGTCTCACTGCCTGAAATCCCTGTATATGTTGTGGTGAACAGAGCTCACCTTGACACGTATCCAGAGCTCTTGATGTCACTCCAGCTGTTGTCTTTAACGTCTCCACAAGTGGGCTCGTATTTACAATCAGTCTGACACTGTGTTTCAGATTCCTTCCGAAGCTAACCAGGGTTTCCAAAACAAGAACAAAACAAACACACACACAAAAAATCAACTTCTTAAGTACCTGAGACTAGTTTGTACCCCAGATACAGTATTAAATAAATATATCCCAAGATGTTGAAGCAGTCTAATCTACTTGCTGAAGCAGTTAAGCAAATTGTGGCAGCTGGCAGCCTTCACAGACAGATTAAACAATAAATTTAGGCTTTTGACTTTTTTATCTCATTAGTTATTAACTTATTAACACTACTCACTGCAGAAAGAAGTGAAAGAAGCAGCTGAAATATTACCTTTAGGATTCAGAAAAAGATACTTACTCTGCTGTAAGGATGGGGATGGAAAAGTTTGCGTACAATGAAAGTTGTGGCCACAATACAAAATATAATGGTGCCAACAATTTCTTTCCACCAGTGAAGCAGAAGAACAGGGTCTTTTTTGCGAATGTTCTTGTAATTTGTATCATCAAAGAACCGAACAGTGATCTGGTTGCTACGTTTATTTCTCTCTCTTTTGTAGTAGGGTAAGTAATAACCATTATCTGTGTATGAAAGACACAAAGAGACAAGATTTACTTGCAAGTAACTACCAAACAATTTTGCCTTCTCATTAATAGGTTGTCTACACAGATACGGGGTACTTTTGTTTGCATGCCCCATGATTTTAAAGGGCACATGAGCAAATCCAGTAAATCAAGGTGGTGGACAGTAACTAGGTCCCCTGTCAAAGTTCACCACTTCAGAAGGCCTGACCACTGATAGCTTTGAGCCAGAATATCTTCCACATGGAAAACTTTTAGCAAATTTGCACTGTTAGCAAATTCTGAATAAAATAATTTCCAACCTTTTTCCACTCAGGCCAACCATCAGTGGCAATGACAGCACACACAACAGCTCTGCAGCAGCAATTCCTGGCACTCTGAGGTGCTTTGTGTGGCACTAATTGTACCCATACAACAACCTGGAAATCCTACTTTGGGCAATAATTTCTTAGTTCATCAAATATTAAAAAAATACAGGTATTTGAGATCAAACAACTGGTCATTTGTTGAATTTCACAGATAATAAATGGGTAAACCTGGCTATATGAAACACAGATTTGAACTTTCACCTACCATAGGGATACTGCAGAACTGACAGTGCTCCATTACTGTACTCCTCATGAGAATACTTGTCATTGCTGAGGCACTTATCAAACTCATCAGAGCCCACCAACACTGGGGTCCTGGAAGGAGAATCTAAGCAGAAAAGACACAACTTTCTGAGTTGAATTGTTTTAAAAATTCTGTTCTCATATTAATTTAATGAGAATTCCAATTGCATAATCTCAGAAAATGCCTCTTGGACCAGACCATGAGAAGCAAATTTCAAGCAAGGAAATGTTAATAAGGGTATTTTAAGGTAACAGTTACTTAACACCTTCGCCCCTTGCTAAAACAGTAGTTCTGGACAATTCACTCATATTCACATCACTGCAAAAAAACTTCTTTCTCTTTTTGTTGAAAAATTCCATTTAGAAAACCCAACATTTCATTATTAAAAAAGATTCTGTCAAATCCATAGTAAAAGAAAAAAGGCATTAAACATTTAATTAGAAAAAATATAAATACTAAAGCACAGAAATAGTTCCTGAACTGCTTTACAACTGAAAACATTAGACTAGTTTGGAACACATACTGGAAATGAGAAAGATGTCCTGTCTTTTCCAAGCTAAGACAATAAATGAAATCTGAATTTTTACTTACGGATTAAAGGTTTCCATTTGATTTTGGGAAGAGGAATAATTGCATTATCCTTCCTGGATTCCAGAGCCTTTGGGTTGGTTGGGAATTTCTCAGAAATTCTGACTGATGACTGAAGATACAACTGGCCCCTGAACATACCTAAGTAATAAACCAGAGAGCATATTAATCTTTAGATTTAGTTCTCATCACCCTCAGAATAAAATTACCCAGTAAAATATGTGGTTAAAACCATTTCTGGAAATATCTCTTTATGTTCCGAGAACCAGAGACACTGACTCTGATTGCTAGGCTGGATGAATTCAAGCAAAATGCTCCCTCTGTTCTAGAAAAGCAAGACATCTCTTCCTCACTACTGGAGAGCTGGTGCTACAGGAAAATGCCAGCAATTTTTAAGAGCTATAAAGCAGCTCGGGTTTTGCGTAGGTAAGAAGCCTCTCAAACTTCCTACCCTTGTTAATGCTGTACAGGTTACTCCTCAACAGCCATTACCAGAAAAGCTGGAACAAACTGGTTTCTTCCTAGTGTTATTCTTTATCTTTTACTCTAACCATTAACAGGAAAGCTACAAGGTGTAAAGACTTAGAGAAAAAGGCTTAGGCAAACCAAGACTTAGAAAACCAAAGCACATTTACCTGCCAGAGACAAAGAGATAGGTGAGGAGGAGGACCTGGGGCCACTATTTCAAATTGTCACAAACAACATCCAGTGAATTCTGATAGCTGGATGAAAACTTAGTCATGTAAAATCTTATCTGAAATTTCTTCATGGTAAGTTACTGTAATCAGTGTACCAATTAGCAGGCAATAAAACTGCTTTGTTAGCTATAAACCTGCCTTTTAAAATTTCAAGACTTTTAGTCATCTCCAGTGTACTGAAACTATGAAGCAGTGAACATTTCAGAACCAAAATGGAAAAGATGTATAGTTTTGAAAAAAAGATCTGCTTTACTACAACCTCAATGGAGAAATGAGTAACATTTGCTACAGAAAATGCTGCAGCTGGTGTCTCACCCAAATAGACACTGGATTCTGTGGCCCCTCTGGCCGCTTCCACGAGATCTTCTTCATCTTCCAGTACTTCATTATTTGCAGTGTAACTTGTGTCATCAAAGAGGCTGATTGGAATTACTTTGCCATCCTTAAGCAGCCATGCAGAAGCAATTGGAGTGCAAAACTGAAGGAGAGAGAGGTAATTGGAAAATTAATGTTGTATTAACGAGCTATTAGATAAGAATAATGCTAAACAATGTGCCTAAATTCCTTGTTTTAATTTTTGTAACAGATGCAGCAGCTCAAAGTCAGAACTTTAGTTTAAAAATCACAAGCAGATGTGTGCTCTTTTTCAAAGACAGCACCTGAAACCCAAGATGAAAGACATCTTCAAAACTTCTACTTTTGTGATATTTAATATTCTGTCTTTTCCCCTACCTGGTATTCCCATTCCAGATGTCCTCCTCGTTTGTTAAAAGCCATCACCTTCCAGTCAGCCACTGAGACCTTTATCACTGTGTCTTTCATCATGGCCTCCTGCTCATCCACATCTGAAATAATTTTTGTTTCTTCTTTGTTCATAGTTGATTTAAAATTGCTCTCAATGTATCCTGCTCTAGTTTCAATATCTGGGACATAGCGCAGCTCAAAGTGACCAACACTGAAATTCCACCTTAAAGAAAAAGAGAAAAACTTTGTAGAAATAACTTGTATATTCCAAGGAAGTCCCAAATCCTCTGTCCAGAAGATTCTTAAACTGAATTACTTATATTTAGCCCATATTTTCACAGTAAACTCTTGACCTGTCAGATGAACAGAACTCTACCAGGAGGGGAGTGCTAACCCAGAACATCAACCACACAAGCTGAAAAATCTTGTCCAACATGAGGGGTGAGCTGAGAAAACAGCTTGTGAAGTAGGGCCAATGCCATTAAAGGTTTAGGATAAGGAGAGGGCAATTAAAATCATCAAATACTACAGCTGGGTCTGCTTAGTAGAAAAACATTGTGGAGCTGATGAAAACAACGGGTACAAAGCTTTCAGGAAGCAGCATCCTACACAAGATGTATTTCTCTTCATCAATTGAGTGGATTTAATTGGAAATGTAAGATTTTTCAAACTGAGGAGCGAATAACACTTTTTTTGTTTCTTTTAATCCTGCATACAACCTAACACATACCCCTTGGAAGATATTTCATGAAGCCAGGACCACTCATGTCCTCAAGTTAACACTCTAAAAACACAACTGTATAATGAACTGTATAAGGAACAGAGTTTTATTGCATAGAAAAAAGTTCTTCAGTTCTTGTAAACCAACAAAGACACAAACAGGAAAGGATGGCAAGTTTGTGTCTTGAAGAGCACGAAGGGGTAAATATTTCTTGAACAGGATGTTTGGGTAGCCAGTCTCGTATCAGTCTGGCAACCACCAGGAGCCTAAACTGCCTCCTTAAAGAATTTATATCCTTATGGTAAACGTTTGACATATTTTACATACATGATTTATTTAAAATGTTTCCTTCTCTGAATTAAAAGCCCAGATCTACCTCATTCATTCCACGCCACCAGCAAAGGCACCTCTGTTTCCGACCACAAAGACAGAAGGATTCTGCAGCACAAGATGCAATACTGTGGTTTTGACACACCTCTCCCTGCTAAAATCAGTCTCCAAGAATCACAGAACCCGAGATTTATCTTCTCAGACATCTGATCTGTTAATCTACTGGGAGTTCCCATTAGGTCATCGCTGATACACTACAGATGCACAACCTGTCACATCCTGCTGCAAACAGAAGAGGGAGCAGGGGAACAGGGAAAGAAGAGCTCTCCACTAAATTTGTGGGCAGTTACAGTATCTATGCATGGCAACCAGCCTTCTAAATGTATCTTATTAAATGGGTTTGGGTTTTGGTTTTTTTTTCAAGAGAAGACATGTCTGTACCTTTATAAAAATCTTAATGTATTAAAACTTCAATGTGATAGCATTAGAAAAAACACAGACTGAACCAGTGTCTATAGCCTGTAAAAAACAGACCACCTACATTATGAAATGAACAATACAGATTCCAGAATGATTTAAAATATCAACTTAAAATGAAAGTTAAAGACATCAAGTATAAAAAACTCACCAGAGACAGCTATCATGAGTAGGTAAAGAACTTACAAGTGAATCAGTAGGTTGTAAGAAAACTTTTAAACTTTCTCCTCTTGTACAAAAAGCAAGTTAGAACTAACATTAGTGACATTTGCCTTGTGCAGCAGAGCAGTGATAAACTGCGGGATGCAAGAACAAGGGAAGTAGCTGTCATTTAATTTGTATCTTCTCTGTCTAACCATAAAATTGAAGCTCTGAAGCACTGAAGAGCAAAAAGGTTAGGTCCTCGCCAACAGCCTGGTGTGTTCCTTTGGTTAACAATCTAAACTCCCCGTGCAATTCCTAGACTCAGGAGAGTAAAGAGAAGGCCAGGTATCAAGAAGTGTCTCTGTTGGACTGTTTCTGAACTCACTTTTCATTGCCACTGCGCGGTCCGACAGCACGGACTGTTTTCTGGGTCCGGTGTAACAGGAGCGTCTCTTCCTGCTCTGTCTCATCGTCGTCCCACCGGCGACACCCCACAGCTGAGCAGATGTACTTCACCTACGGGGCAAGGCAAGACACTCCCCTGTACAACTTCAAAGCAGATGTAACCAACAGCAATACTCAAAGCTAACAATCCTTACAGCACATTTTTGGCTCCTGGGCAATTTCGAGCTCCATGACATTAGATGCTCGACTTGAGGGATGTTGAAAAGCCTGGCTTATGAGATAAGGGCTTTTCAGAACTAGAATTTTCAAAGGATCCTAGAAGGTTTACAGCTTGTGGTATTTTGACTAGCATTTGACTATATTTTGCATGTATTTCTACTTCTAACAGCAAGAAATCTTAGGTCTTTCTTTTCCCACTATTTTTATGGACATCAAAAGAACATTCCTACAGGACTTACAGTGTAATTTTGCTTTCATGCCATATTTGTCTCAGCATAACTCTATCAGCTTCAAATGAAGTACTAATGATTTATATAAAATATCACAGAGCCTTCCCCCTTTGCCTTGTCAGCTATTTAGGGAAAAGAAAACCTTACTGAACTCTCACAGTCACACACACTTCGCAACAGCCCCAATCTCAAACAGAATCTGAATTATATTGGTAACTGTATTTTGAAAGTTTGGATTTAGGAAGTTTGGATTGACATCAAACTGCCAAAGGCAAGAGACTGCCCGAACTCTTAAGAAGAGTCAGGCATTGTTTCCTCTATGAGACACCACTGCTACTGTGTGTTTCAAAACAGAAATTAAAATCTCCACTTCCTGAGCACTGGGGGAGGAGCAGTCTGTGGGTGCACAGAGCCCTCTGCTATCCGTGAGGAAATCAAAAGGAATTCATGAACTCTTGCTTTGGGTCTATGCTCTTTAGCACTAGTGATGACTCTACATCACACCATAGAAATGTTCTACAGTAAAAAGTATGGTGAAAATGAAAGAAAACAAGCACCCTGATTTTGCTGAATAAACCTTGCGAAGTTTAAAATTTTTTAACTGAAACTACTTTTTAACTTGTTTTAAAATGCAACAATGTTTCTGATATAGCAAATATCTGTTCTTCACTATATAAAGTATCTACAAGCATTTTAATGACACACGACACTGAAGAGGCAGGGAGGGATGTCAGTTCTAGGACTCTGAATAATGCAGTTAATTCCTGGGCTTTTTCAGGATATACAAATTTGAATGAATGGATTTCAGAAGAAAAATATCTTCTGAACTGGTCAGATAGCAAGTATTTTTTACATTTTTACATATGATTTTACAATGTAAGAGGAGCTGCTTCTGGGAAAGAATAAACACACTGACAACTACAAGTCTTAAACTTTTGCATACCATGAATGTTTTTTTTTTCTCATTAGCTCTGAAAAATCTGAAATTAGTTCTGAAAAAAGTGTCACCTAAAGCCTTAAATGATATGCAGTAAGAAGGGGACATCCCTCTTACCCTCCCACTTGCCTCTGGTCACAAACGCCCTGTCCCTTCCCTTGTCCTGGCTCTGGCACTCCTCAACCGCTTCCTACAGCTCACACAGCATAAAACTAACCCAACCCAACAAAAAGTGGACAGTGCTCTGCTGGGTTTGCAAGTTGAATCAGCTTAGCAAAGGGTGACACAAGGGGTAAAGGCAGCACAGAGGATGCAGCAGGAGCTCCCAGGCAAGAAGAGACTGCAAAGAGGGGCCCAGCTAAGCCACCAACTACATTAAGCTGCCCAAGAAGCTCAGATTCTGCCCTTTTGTGCCCTGCAATAGTACCCTTGAGCTCCACCACAGTTTAAATCTAAAGAGTTACAAGAGTTTGCAAGACAGTGCTTGAAACACACACACAAGGCAACTTTTCAGGCTCTTACCTTCCCTGAGTAGGAGCTCAGCCCATAGGTTGTCAAGGACTTTCCACCAACCAAGACCACATCCTCGCCAAATTTGTAGGATGACTCCAGAAGAGATTCAACTGTGAAAGGAACCGCTTCCATGCTCTCCCGATCCCGATCCCACTGGAAAAGGTCCCCATCCAAGGAAGGGATTATCATCTTATTTCCAAATACCTAAAATAATTGAACTGAAGGTTAGCTACGATTTAACTACATTTTTATCAAAACACACAGACCACAAATGGAAAAAGAAATGCTGCATAAGCAAGTCCAATGCATTATATTCCAGTGTCCTATTTTCATATCCCAGAGTCTTATTTTTCAAACTTACACTGAAGACAGAAAACTTTCAGGCCTTCAAATCAAATCCATATTTCACTATTCTTATTTGAAAAACAGTTCAGTGTGTGACACTTCTTCAAAACATTTTTAAAGCTCAACCAGCTGACAGGTCAGTGTTCAACCAAACTGCAGAAAATACGATGTGGGCAGAAGCATTCTCCAGGAGACAGTCACTGGTGAAAGTGCAAAGTTTTGCACATTATTTGTGATAGTTTCGAGACAATGGCATTTTAAAAGAAAAACTGAGGCTGTTTTTACAATTAATGACTACTCCAGAATATCTAAAGTACTGTAAAGCATGGAGAGGAATTATCACTGAAATCAGAGCTCACATTTCACTTCTGCCCTTCCAGTTAAACGTGACTTCTCAGAGTTTCTTATGTTTAAGCACACTGTTCCTTTAAAACTTGCCTGGCTTTTTCCTAAACATACAAGTAAAAAAAATAATTTAAAAATCTTCACCAGGACACGACATTTCATCTGTTAACACTGAGATTTTCAAGGAGATCCTAGTTCAGAAGTATGAGTCATTGTCAGAGAGTACTAAGGGACTTATTAAGAAACTCATTATCAGCATGATGGACCATAACTAATACTGTGGAGCCACGGTGGCTGTGCCCATCAAGAACAGTGAGAAACCGTAATCCACGTAATTTTAGCTGTTGAGGATATGGATTAACATGGAAGATTTTAATGCTTTTTCAGAACCTCTGTCCATTTGGGCAGTATCCTACAACATAATTACATTCAATTCAGATTCTTTAAACATTAGGATTTAAAGGCTACTTCTGGTACATGTATATTAGTCACTTCAAACAAAATATTCCTGCTCAGACTCTGAGGCAAATGTGTATTACAAAGTGATACAAAAGATGCAGGCTTCTGGTTATTATTTCTGGAGCCACTGTGAGGATATGAAACCACATCTTCATCATGATTCAAATTCTCTCTAACATGAGACTTTTTATTCCTCTAACTGGGTCACAGATGAGCAAACAGCATTAAGCAAAGTTGGGATTCACCTGAACAGGGAGGGGAAGGCAGATGTCGCAAATGTGTGGATGTCATGACTGAAATCTCCTCTTACACTGTTTGACACACTTCATTCAAAGAGAAAATTCAGGTGAGCTACCCAACAATGCTGGTGACTTTAAGATCCCTAAAGGATTCAACACCCATACTGTCTGGCTTTGAAAAGCCTCATGATGACTGACAATTAAAATATAAACTCCTCTCAGGAGCACAATGTGTAATTGAAGAGATGATAAAAACAAATCCCTGAGAGTAGCTGTGAAGCACTTTACAAAGCAAAATGAGGTGTGTTCTTTCCCTCCCAGGTATTTACCTTATGGCAAAAAAGACCAAACATCCTGGAAGAGATATTGAATGAAACATCTGTGATACACAACAAATGCTGCATTAAGGCCTACTGTTAGGGAGGAAAAATAAACACACACGATTCTATAAACACAGAGAAATAAATCAACTAAAAAGCAAAAATTCCTGGGTCGGGGAGGGGTCATTTGTAAAAATCACCTGATCAGGAGGGAAAGAAGCAAACAAATAAGGTTTACATAAGCATTCATATTCAAGAGCTACCTTGTGATCCTGAGAAACAAAGGCACGCAGATTTTGGAAAACACCTTTTTAAAAACAAAAGATGCCAGTGCCAAAAGTTGCAGCTGTAACCATGGTGGATTGTCGTGTTAAAACATTTAACACAGAACAGGAATATCACAAAATGGTTTTGTAATATATTCTTGCAGAAATGCATAATAATCCTGGTGACACCTTCCAACCTGTGCAGCTGTCGCTTTGCATTAATAATTCCTCCCCTGCACCTGCCAGCAGTTTGGAGGCCCATGCTCACCTCCTGCTCCAAGGGCTGCGGACCATCCCATCAGCTTGTGAAGAGAGAAGGGAGAGGTGTAAAGTGACCAGGAATTGCTGAGCAAGGAAGACTCTCAGTGGGCAACTGCGAGCTCTGGGGACAGCATGACAGATGTCACCTGAAGTGCTTCCCTTGTCCCAAAGCTCTGGCTCCAGCACCTTGAGTATGAAACCTTCTGCTAGCAAACAACTGGCCATTTCTAGGAACCACACACCCAAATTCCCAACAAGCATGAAGATCACTCAGCAACACACACTTGTATACTCCCAAGATAGGGATCAAATCAGGTCATGCCTTCAAAACTTCCCTGGCAGCAGGTCACTGCCTGCTCATCCATTAAAGCTCAGTGCCCATGAGCTGTGGAGGACAGATGACACCGTGTCGGTCAGCTCTGCCGATCACCTGCCCGTGCTCTCAGCCTTGAGGGCATCTGTGGGAGCAGCACGTCCTGTGTGACACTGGGGAAGAAAGGCTGAGAAAAGACACAACTGCTGTGGGTGAACACATCAGGAAAGGGAGCACAGGCAGCACGAAGAGCTGCTGCAGTGAGGGACAATGGCATGGTAGGAGCAGATGGGGTTAAACTGACCGTGAGTAAGTGCAAGCCAGACATTTGGGTTACTAACCATCACAACCGTGGTATTTCACTACGGAAACAGAACAGGGGGGAAAAGCACCTTCTTTTAAGATGTCTCTATGTGTAAGAGCGATTACATGACACAGTGCTGACAAGGGACTGCACCTGATTACCACAAAGGTCTCCTTTCACTAAAATAGCTTTATTTGAAGAACGGGGCAGGTATACAAATGTGCCACTTGCAGGTGCCCACATACACGTGTAACAAAAGGCATTTGTGGCCACTCACGGTGACATCTGGTTTTCAGAAAAGCAGTTCAGCCAGAGGCTTTGGAAGGACATTAATAATAACAACTCCTATCCGAATTATGCAGCTCATTCTCTAGCACATCAGAAGCAGCAAAGGGACTTTCCTTGAAAGTACTAGCAACTAGCATCGGCATGCAGCTCAGGTAAAGGAATGACATCACCCTGTATCTCAAAAGCATTACCTCATCTCCTAATCCAAGCAGTGAGTCACCCAGGCAGTCAGCTGCAAATCTCTTGGCACAGAAAATGTAGGTTACCACGATGCACTTACACATTCCTCTGATCTGTCAATGTAAATAGCTATTTGTTCAGCTTCACCGGTCAGCAATATGGCACATAATTGTTAAGTGGCTTGTCTTTCAGAAGTAACACTTAAAAAAAAAAAAAACCAAATCCAAACCCCACATTAACTACCGAGCCCTGAACGAGATGATGCTCTTTTTTGCTCATTAAGAGTTTGAAGCCCAAGTTCTCCATTGGCTCTGCACGGGGCTGTGCAGCCCTATCAGCGGCGCGCGCTGTGCAATCTCCAGGCCGACGGGTGAGGTAATGCAGTTTCTAAAAAGCCTTCACAAAAAAAAAAAAAAGAAAAAAGCAAAAAGGCATAACGATCCGAAATGGCATACGCTACCAGGGAATTTGCTGTCTAGACTCTTTACTGGAAAGGAGGGCACGGTGCGCCAGGTGCCACGGCAGGTTGATTGGTGCGGGGAGCTGATGATTTATGGCAGAGGAGGAAAAGAGAAACGGAGAGAAGGGGGGAAAATTGTGTAAACAGAGATCAAAACGAGCTGCAAGTACTAAAGCTTCCAGCAGCGGTTTAACAGCGAGCGTGGCATTGTACCCCACTCCTGACACTCTTTATCATCCAAAGCAAAAATCAAGCCTCCTCACATGCAGACACATCTGAGCCAACCCTGATGCCAAAAGACTCAATATTATTGTTTACAGATGGGCTGGACTGTGTAATAACTCCGAGGAAATAACTAAGCACAAGTAAAATATTTTCCTCAGAATAGGAAGCATTATTTTATGTCTTTATGTTTTTCTAACACTTCAGCTTGTAGTTTTCAAATCTTACTGTTACTATAAACTGTGAGAGCTTCATTCCAGTTACTAATTAACTAAGACTAACCTATATGATCTTAAATGATAAGGGTGCCAAATTTTTTTCCTGCTGTGATTATCCCTACAATAGGATCATGCAACAAACAGGATCAAAGCCAACATCAAGCATGCAAGAAAGCTACTTCTCACTGAGAACTATGTCTTCTAAGCCTCTTTAAAATTAATCTAGGCAGCATACTAGAAGTCACATATGGCAGTTTCATTCTAAGGGGTAGAAACAAGAGTCTGCACAAACAAATCTGGGAAAAAGAAAGCAATCTTGTATGCTCCACATTAAAAGACAAACAAACAAAAACCCCCAAACCCACAGGCAGACAGTAATACAGGTATTCCTACTGTAAATGTTTACAGATTTTGCAGATTAGATACACACACACATTTTTTGAGATGTCCCTAGTTCAGGCTGGTCCGGAACTGATCTATTGTCTGCTCTTTTTTGCTGTGCGTGCAGGGAGGTTATCTGCATAGATCCACAGGTTTATGACTTCCTTCCAACAGAAGAGGTTATTTCTCCTCTTCACCTTAGATTTCAGGATGCTGATTCACCCATTTTTCCTCCAGCTACCTGGAGAAATCCTGAAGCACAAGGGTGACATTGTACTACTACTAACAGGCAAACCCTAATCAAAAAGCAGCACACTGGGGTGAAGGGGCCACCTAGAGCCTTCAAACTTCTGCAATGCCCCCACTTTCGTAAGAAAACCAAAAAAAAACCCAAAAAGCTGTTGAGTTAGGCTATTGCACTGCCTAAAGCACTAGTAAAAGAGCAAAGTATTCTTCAGAGTATACAGTGCTGTTTAACCAGGCAAGGAAGAAGAAAATTGACTGCAAAGGGGAGTCCATGATTTACATCAGTGAAACAACCTTCTGAGACACGTTCAAGGGCAATGAGGAAGCTGAGGCAGGAAATACCAGCAGACAGGTGGTTATTTGTCTAGAATATCTTTTCTTGTGAGTGCCATTGCTTCTGATCTCAGCACTACACTTGTTTACAAAGTGCATACCTGTTCCTGACCACCTCCCACATCTGTTAAGCAGAATACATGCTCAGACCTCTTCAAGGCCTGAACAGTGAGAAAGGCTGCACCTGGACACTGGATAAATCAGTATTTTATTGATCTGTTTATGGAGGTGGGATCAGGTGGCCTTCCTCCTCTGGAGAGGTAAGAGCCAGCCTGTGCCAGAGCGGCACATCAGAGGAGTCACGGAAATAAGGGTTTGTCTGAGCTGGGGTGTGACAGACTGAAAGAGCACACACACCAGCTCTGCACAGCAACAGTGAGCGGAGATGTGTCTCAGACCTCGGGCTAATTTTTACCATCAGGCTGTACAGCTCACCCAGCAACAGTTCACAGCATTGTCAACTGACCAAACCTGGTCCCCAGCTCCTGCCTACATTAAGATCCTTATGACACAAGTTTAGATCTATTAGTCCTTCTTCTCCTTCCACCAGCCATCATACTCCACAAGCTGGTAGTTTCTACTTCATTTTTCATGAATACATGAAATAAAAGTCATAAATGCAACTTTCATGGCCCTGTATTTTGTGTATTATGAGCGCATGAAGCATTGCTGTAACCCTATGCCTGGATAAGTACTAGAGAACTAATTTCAAAACTCCTTTTTTCTCTGTCCTCAAAGCAACAGCTGCAACATCCTTCCAACCACTTTAATAAATGACTAGAGTTGGTATCTCTGTCATGATTCTACTCTTCAGATCACAAAAGCTGAGTGGTTGTAAGCACCAGGGTCCCAGCAAAACTGTCTTTTACACCAACAGCGTAAAAAGCAACAGATGACAGCAGCATAGTAGAGAATTATACTCTCCAACATCAGGGGCACAGTATTTTGTTTAGCTTGAGTTTGCCCTTAAAAGACTTACTCCTGCTCTGTCCTCTGTCCTCCCTTGAAGAGCCATACAGGGAATTGGAGGAACCACAGTGTGTTAACCAGACCACCCCAGCTTCAAAAGAGATCGTGAACCTAATACTGTTTGCTGTGCAATCAAACAGACCCTTCTTCTGAAGACAAGCAAACTAAAATACCACTGTTACTTTAATCATAGTCAAACAAGACTTGGGGCTTTGACTACAGAGATGCCAGCCTGCTCTGCTGCCATGGTAACAGACTTTTAAAAACTGTTCTCCTTAATAATAATAAAAAACCCAACTGCACGGTGCTTTAAGAAAGACTTTATTTTGACATTATTCCATCCCCCTCTTTTTCACAGCAAGTTTTATCAGTAAGACTGTAAGTGTCCTGAAACTTAACAGTGCTTTCTGAGACAAACCGATGCTGCTGCTACAGAGCCCTTCACTGAGCTCCTTGAAACAGCACATAAGGGAGTAGATTAGTGAAGGAAATGAAAATTACTCCAAGCCTTGCCTCTTCAGAAAGAGGCTCTACACAGAAGTTCATCAGCCACTATAGCAAGACTGGTATTTGTAGTGGGTTTGCATGACAAGGCTTTGGTAGTGGAGGGGCTACAGGGGTGGGAGGGACCCCACACTGGAGCAGGGGAAGAGTGTGAGGAGTCCTGCACTGAGCAGGAAGACTTGGGTTTATTTCTCATTATCCTGTTCTGGTTTGATTGGTAATAAAATTAGTTTTCCCAAGCCTTTTTTGCCCATGACAGTAACTGGTGAGTTCTCTCTCCTTGCCCTTACCAAGCCTTTTGATATATTTTCTCTCCTCTGTCCAGATGAGGAGGGGAGTGACAGAACAGCTTTGGTGGGCACCTGCTGTCCCACCAGGGTCAACCCACCATAGTCCTGTTCCAGTACTGGGATGTTTTAAGACAATGTTTTAACTCTACCTGCCCTCAAAGATCTCCTGCAGACTACCTGGACTCCTACAGCACCACCTGAGAGCTAAGCAAGATGCCGCTCTTCAGAGACAGGGAGAACAGGCAGTAGCAGAAGCTCATGGCTCTCCAGGGGTCCAGGATTTAAGCTGATCTCTGCTGGGCCTTGTGTGTTTCCTTCCCTGGCCCTGCCTGGACAGGATGGTTTTTCAGATGAGGACACAGAGTCTGTGTGACTTGAAAAATTAAGTCATAGGACAACTCCTATAAGAAAAGAGTCCGATACAGGAGAACAGAACACGGTAAATCAGAGTCTCCTCTTTCAAGGATGCAAAGAAAGTGGAGTGAACGAAACATGCAGTGAGTCTGACAGAAAGATTAATAGCTACCTCCTTATGGAGCACAAGGTCCAGAAGAAATTCGGAAATGAGATGTCAGCAGCTGTGCTGCTACAGGAATGATTTGCTAAACTGTCTAAAATGCTTAGCCCTTGAAACAGGCACTTCTTTATATAGATACAGGTTGAAAGTTAAAAAAGGCTTCAGAGCACAGTAAATTACTTCGTTGTGTATTGGGCAGCTGAATTTCAGCCATCTAAGTTATCCATTACCTGAAACAGGTATTTGTCTAGCTATTACTAGAGTTGATCCATTTTTATATCTGTAAACAGCAGAACAGCTAAACAGCCAATACAAAACACGCAGTGTGCTGTAATAGGCAATTAAATTACAAGCTCTCTCCCTGCCCTTATCTTGACCCACTGGGTGAAAGGTCCAGAGCACAAGACTTGCAACAAGTGGCTGAGGGAGCTGGGGTAATTATTTAGCCTGGGGAAAGAGGAGGATCAAGGAAGACCTAATCGTGCTCAACAACTACCTGAAAGCAGGTTGTAGCCAGGTGGGGGTTAGACTCTTTTCCCACAAAACAAGCAATAGGACAAGATAAAATGGCCTCAAGTTGCACCAGGGAAGGTTTAGACTGGCTATAAGGAAAATTTCTTCACTGAAAGGGTTGTCAGGCATTGGAACACACTGTCTAGGGCAGTGGTGGAATCATCATACCTGGAGGGATTTAAAAGATATGTAGATGTGGCAGTCAGGGATGTGTTTTAGTGGTGGCCCTGGCAGTGTTGGGATAAGGGTTGGACTCGGTGATCTTAGAGGTCTATGCCAACCTAAACCATTTCATGATTCCACTAAAGACAACTAAACAACAGAGACAGTGGTGATGGTAAAACATCCTTTCCAATACTTTGCAGTGTTTTGACTTATGTCTGCGGGCATGAAATGAAAGTTGGTTACAAAGATCAGCCCAGAGTGACTATGAGACACTTTCCTGGCTTTGTTCAAGGCAGAACATCACTTGTGATGACGAGAGTTGAGCGCTCTGGTATCATACAAGCCACAAAATCCTGTTCTGTAGCTGCCCACCTGTCTCATGATGAAGGTATCATCCTCCAAAACATCCTTAAAGCACAGTGAAAGAACACACACCAGCACTTCATCAGGGCTTTATCAGTGCTAACTATAACCATTGTCAGCAAGATAGACACCGAGCTGCAGCTACAGGAAGTCTTTTGGTTTTTTAATTGAACAAGACATTGAACTGAGATGACTGAGGATGTGCAGTTTTGATAAATAAGACCACTTGTCTAAGCAATAGCCCTAGTTGTCAACTCAGTGAAAAAACACGGTACTGCATCATGCTAACCACCAACTCAGCTCAGGCATCGTCAGCAATTCCCCTTCTCCTCAAGTAAGTTCACCACTGCTCACTAAAAAGGTTGGTTGCATTTCCTAGACTAGCACAACTTTCAGCTATCGGAGTACTTTCAAACAATTAGTCTTTTGCTGATGACTTTTTGTCCACTAAACATCATTAGAAGTTTATTTTCAGAAGAATTATGATTTATATGTTTTAGTTTCACCAAGAAAGCAGCAAAAGTCTGTCCTCAGAAATCCACAGGTGCCTCTAGTGACATTTCCCAAGCCTGTCACTTCTTCATGCCCATGTACACCCTGTGTGTTTCCAGCAACAGAATTGAAAGGAACCGCTTGTTCCATCAGGAATCCTAATAAATCCATGTAGTTAAAGAGCAGTCACATCCATTCTCTCCCTGCAAAAAACAGGCTCCGCTCCCCCTGATAGCCCTAATAAGCCTTCTCTGCCTCAATTGCAATTAGAATTTATCTTCCTTTGAAGTACAATTCTGGACATTCACTTCTTATTCATTATGAGCTTTTCCAGGACCATTTAAGACACTAATCTCTCCCTCTCTATACACCCTCAGGCAACACAGGATCACATTTCCTTAGCCTGCAGAGGAATGGAGATGGCAGCTGATAACCTGTCACAGCATCTCCTAGCACAGAGTTTTTTCAGTTTTGAACTGGTCACCTCCAACCTTCAACATCAAAGCTGCTGTTATCGGTCCCCACATCTTGTATGTCATTTAGTAGTTTAATTTCATTGCTATTACAGGAAACCAGTATTATTGAGAACTGGATGATGCCCCAGTCTTCCTCTAGAGGAACAATACCTCCAGCTATCAAAGCATCTGGTGGTCCTACATCTGTCTCAGTAGCACACAAAAATAAAGGCCAGCTACAGGACAACTAGAGGAGTCTTTCACACTCTTAGACAACTAAAATTATACGACCTTACCGACAGGGAAATAGATTTTCCCCAGATTAGTCACCTCAGTAACCAGACCACTGATTTACACTCTGCCTGCTTGCATAGAGTGGCAATTCAGGACTTTACATCTGGTCACAACACACTACAGCTGGAAAGCAATTTTACAGCATTAATAGATTTTTTTTAAATTTTATTCTTCACTTTGAGTAAAACTGTCCTTTAAAAACTTTTGCACACACTCAAATGCTTATGAGAATCAATTTGCTGTATATGAAAGTCTGATCCCACTGCACAGCATTTGCTCCTGCCAGAACCTGTACAGTGCACAAAGACTCTTCCAAGCTGAGACTGCTTTTGTTGCTGGTGTGTCCAAGGCCAGATGTTTTAAGATGCACAAATACATTAAAAGTTAAAATTAACAATAGCAAGCTAGACAGAGCCATTCATTTTTAAGCAGAATTCTGAGAGAAAGCAATTTTCTCAGAATGTTTGTGTAGTTTGAGACAAATCTCCTTTTTGATTGTCCAGTGAGTGTTAGCAGAGTCAGAATAGTTTTATACACGATTAATATAAATTCCTAATATTCAGCTCTGCACTTAACAGCTGCTATAATAACCTTTTAAGTGAAAACACTCAAGTCTGACTGACAGTCTTAAGTGTTCCCCACCCATACCCAAGACAAACATATCTCAGCTTTTCCTTGGATGGTATTTACAGGCAGTGACTCAACTAAAAAACAACCGTAGTAGAAAGCTGTGAACAAACAAAAACTTAATTTTTATTCAAACTAATAAAACGCTGCTGCAGGAGTGCCCTACATAGTGCATGAGACTTTCCTAATTCTTTCAAAGACACTGTTAAATTATTTACCCTCTGCAAACCTCTGGCAGGACACATAAAAGAAATCACAACTCAAGACCCTCAGAGGGCGTTTTGACCGCTTGTCTCGCTCTGACCCTTTTCAGTGTGGATTTTGCATTTTTTTTCTATTCCAAAGTGAAAGAGGTCAAAGGATAAGAATTGCTGAGTTTCTTCCTGTGTTCCCAAAGCAACCCAAGTCAGATTTTGGGTTTTCTCTGGCTTGACTGGTTACACAGGTTGCCTTATCCAAAGAGCAGGAAAGTGCAGGCAGTCAGTTCCTTAAAGTGAGTGCCAGGTGCCCAGACACTTCACAGCATAATTTAATAATTCTTTTGGGAAAACAAAGTACTGAAAATTTCCTTGTAAAGGTTTATGATGCTGATAAAGGGAAGGAAAAAACCCAAATAAAAAAGAAGATAGATTCACACTGCACATTAAATCCACACACTAGTGGAGTATTTTGAGATTTCAAAATCCTTTCCCAACTCACTGCTCTCAGCATCAGTTTGTCTTCTCCAAACAGCAGAAAAAGAACAATCTGCTAAAGGTATCTCTGAGTTCACTTTGACTACGATGCAATGAAGTTTCAGACAACTTTGGTATAAAGCCTCTTTGCATCTCCACATTTATCTGGAGAAAAAATGCAATACTGGGCCATTCCACAAAACCATGCCACTTCTGTGACAAAGATGCCTAAGTTTGTACAAAAGTTGATTTTATGTGGCTATCACAATATAAAAAATTAAGATAGATAGATAAGACACGTATTCAATGCAATTCAAAGGTCACGAGAGTCTTTACAGGAATTTACAGGATTAAGGGTGTTGACAGATCTGATGACATGGCATAACACAAATATTCCCTTTTTCCAGGATACAGTGGTATGTTTACTCTGACTGCTATAAATGTCAGCCTCGTGGGCTGAGACTGATTTTGTCCCATGATCCTCAATGTCTCAAATAAGGAAATAAGATGCTTACTTAGAGATTAGTCCCTAATAGCCCAATCCTGAGCCAAGGCAGTAGCTTTTATCGAGGCCAGCCCAGCGCAGCCTCCGCCCAGAGCACTGAAACAACTCTGAGCTCCCTGCAGCACTTCTGACAGCACAGGGAAAAGTCATGTCACCTTCCTGAATGTGTTTTTAAGCTGTTACTCTCAGATCATCACCACCAAGTATCCAGCTATCCTCCCCTTTCTCATCAAACACCAGCCACCAGCTGTTACACAGGAGCATCTCCACCATCCATCCGGCCCACAGGAGGCTTCTTTTCCTGACTCCATCTCTTCTCCAGCCTGCCATTGTCCCACCAGCCATGCCAGCCACTGCTGGCTAGTCATTTTAGCATACAGACAAGTTCATTCTTGCATTTCTCTCATTTAATAGATCCTTTAAAAGAAGGACAGAAACCCATTAAGGAATTTAGTAAAAAGCTATGAAGGTAAGAGAATGCAACACCCTTATTAGAAAATGACAACAGCCTTATGATGCGCTATGAACCCTTCCCACTGCTTGAGGGGCAGCTCTCCATTTTCACTACAATTAAGCATCATTATTTCAACAGGCTCATCCTCCCAAAAGCATTCTTTTCTAAGTATGCATAATATATTAATTACAAACTTAAATTTTAAAGAGAAAAGTGTTTTCATTAAAAGTAAGCTCTCCCACAATGTGTTCTCCCACAAGCTCTCTATACAAGTTGTGATTTAATAACTTTACTTTGAACTTCATCAAGCAATCTTTATGCGCAAGGAATAAGAAAACTTTGGAGTTGTAACTGTACAGCTTTTCTAGAGAAGGATTTTCCACTTTAACACAATGGATAGGGAAACAGAGTTTTTAAATTCTTATGCACAAGGCTGAAATGCAGAGTCATAACTTTTCAGCATTGGCATCCTGACCGTGATTTGTTTATGTTGGAGCTTAGAGACAAGGGAAGAATTTTAGTTACCCAGACACACAATTAGTACTTCAGCAGCCTTTCCTTTCTAATTGATCTGTTCACATGACAAACGATGAACATCTCACTTGTCAGTGTCTTAAGCAGTAGTTTCAAGATCTGAAGCGTCTGACAGAGCTGCTGGAACACTTGAAATTTCACTACCTCACTTTCCTAATTAACACTCAAGCTCCAGACAGCCAGGTTGACGTTTTACAGTTAGGCAAAGGAAGTAACTACAGTTCTACTAAACACTGAAAGTTTTAAAAATCTAATGTCTATTCTTAAAAGGCACTTGGAAATTAAATTCACGCTTTTGCCCCAGGACACAGAACTACAGTTCTTTGCACTCTCACTCGAGATAGTTAAAAAAACTCTCATCAAAACAACGAAGACACATACTTTCCTTGCTCTGAAGGAACACAAATCTTTATCGCCACAACCGTAATGCAAAGAGAGTTTCTGATCTGCCATTTCTTGCAAGATGATGTAGGTTAACAGCTTACATAATAATGCTGTTTTATGATGAATTGTGTTTGCTAGCACAGAAACCTTTGTTACCTCAAAAACGTTGGAAGAGGAAGAAAAAGCTTCAACACTTAGTTTGAGAGAGTAAAACTAAGACACCACATGCCCAAATCAGAAAGGAAATACCATCGAGTGGGGAAATTACAGACTCTGAAACTTCAGTGAATTGAGTATTTTGACCTAAACCAGAATTTTCCCAACAACTTTAATGAGGCACATTACTCACTTAAGTGATTCTAGATTCATTGCATGAAATCTTTCAGCTAATGCTGACAGCAGATTAAATATTTAAGTGTAGTTTATTCAGAACAATAATTACTTTTGTTTCTTGTCAAATTCTGTCTTAACAGCATTTGTTTACATGACAGTAAATCTAAAAAGGCCCATATTCATAATGCTTAAACAGCTTCTAAAAGGCCAAAATGAAGTTGTACTTCCAAAATTAGTTCTCTCATAGGCTCTGCATTTTAAGTGCCAAAATCCAAGTCAGTCTCTTCAGCCACAGCTGTCGAAGTGAAACAATTTAAAGCCCATCTCAAAGCCCAACTTCCTCTGCACATACCAAACTCTTTTTAAAAGTACATTTTTACGACTCCCACAACCGACTGACTTGCAGCCACAAAAGATAATTAAATATTGCATGGACAAGCTACAATTTTTGTTGTCTAAACACCAACCTTTAGTTTCTAGTCATACCACACTGGAAAAATATCAGAACTCTGGGCAGACCAGTTGAGTGACAAAATCTCGATGTGTAAAAATACTTCTATAGTCCGAAATGCCTGCATTCCCAAAATCTTTAAAAACCTGGACTCGTGATCTAGTTTGTAGTGAAAAAATAAAGCCTATATCTGCACAGATGTCAAATGTGTGCTTTTTATAACTGGTGGCTCTATTTTCATGTAGTCATCAGAAACTACTTGCAGCAACAGGTAATAGACCAGTATTTTAAGTATCTAGCAGTGAAAACATTTGTGTAGGATCACACTGGCGTTGACACCTTCCACTCTGCAGTTCTCTATGATTTCTGCACTCTTTTCAATTCTGCTCTTGATCAGTCTTTTTGGGGAAAGTTCTTTCCTACAGTGCTTTTTCTAGACCACAAAAATGCACCTGAACAAGTCTCAAAATAAAATTCTCTTTCAGAAACAAAGGAACATGAATTAACAGTCACATTCCTTCTTTACAGCAGAACAGAGGTCATGTCCACAGACAGCAACAACCAACCACGAGCAAGAAGCTCATACAGTCTGAATAACCCTGAAATCAACTTTCATTCTCTGGTGATCATCGTGCAAAAGCATGATATAGGGCTGGTCATCAAATCCAACCATCCATGACAGGAAAGGACCGTGTACTTTGTCATCACCACAAATTATATTGGTGTTTCTATTCCTCCTAATTCTAGGAGACAATGACTCAGAGATCTCACTTCTTCAGCACACTGGAAAAAAAGAAAGGAAAAAACCAACTTCCTTCTAACTTTTAGCCTAAGTTTATTCAAACTGATGGTGGAAATAGCACCAAACTAGGAACTAAACTCCAGGTTTTTTTCCTACAGTTCACCAGCAAGAAGTGATGCAACCCTTTACCACTCAGTACTTCAGGGTGACCTTCAGCGCTCAGTTTAATTGCTAACACATTGTGTTTCACAGGCAGCCTGCTTATCTAGTATAAAACACCCAAAACAATCCTTTGTTCATTTATTAAGTCACAAGGACTTTCGCTTTTCTTGAGGGGAAAAAAAAAAAAGCCAGTACTTGCCAAAACATACTTTAGCAATACGAAGCAGATGATCCTTTTATTTGCTTCAAATTACAAGTAACTTGTTTTCAATCAGCATTACATACAATTCCCAAACTCAGTTACATCATCTAGTTTGATAGTTATCACATACGTCAATCCCAAGGCTAAAATGCTGACACGCTCTAGTTTGAAATGGCAACATGATGTAAGCACTCCAAAAAAAAAAGTTTGAAAACAGTATGGATAAAGTTTTGTAGCTAAGTTTGCTGTATTATTTAAGATCTACCAAACAGGGAGGAAGCTGCTTTCATTTCATTACAAGCAACTTCATTTTTAAGTCTGGACAGAGATTAAACCTTACCTCTGGTTTACTGAGACTGGATGACACAAGAGAACCTGATCCCACATCCAGATCCCACTGCTTTCTCCCACTGTTTTCTGGATCCAGAGCAGCAATTCTTCCATCCAAAGTGCTGATAATTACTAGAGATCTGCAAGTTGAAAACGTTCACAGTCAAAACTACAGCAGTATGGACTTCACCTATTAGTTGCTTTTTATGTTTAGTAAAATGCTACTCCAACCTTACAGTTAAGTCTCTGTATTCTGCAGACCAGCAATTCAGCTTGGTAGCTCTACCCAGACCACACTGCAGAAGAGGTGGAGTCTCTGGCTGGATGTCACTAATTCACATGTTATAAGGCACTTTCAGAGTTTAGTTTCAGGGTAAGATAGTAGACTTTTTGCTCCCACATGCAGATGTTACCACTACAACACTAAATGAGATCATATTTTTGAGATATCCCTAAGACCAGTATGGATCCTATTTTTTCCAATCCCTTCCAAACTGATCTTTAACCCACCCTTTCAAAACAACCTAAAGCTGAAACTATTAGCCCAGCAAATCATGACATAAAAAATATTAAGCTGCAACTAAGTTTTCAATTGCTTTGAATGAAATACTGAAATCCTGAATATTTGACAAGTCTCTGAATAAAAAAAGTCCTTCCTAAGGCATTCACAGAAACAACCTCCAACACCTACAAACCACAAACCAAGCAAAGTGTCTTATGCAGCTTAGGGTTTAAGCAGCCTGATGTCTGGGAATACATGGCCATGGCCGGCTGGCTTCTGATTTCTACAGCTCCTGAAGCACCTCAATTTCACTAAATCTAGTTCCTTACACAGCTGTACAATTAGAATAAGCATTTCTGGTTGGGCAAGAACTCAAGCATTAAAATAAACAAACAAACAAAATAAACAACACATCAGAGACAAAGCACTGACAAGGCACTTTTGAAGGGCCTTTTTTTTCCCTTGAAGATTGTTTCTCTCTGACCTCAAAAAGCTGGGATTGTGCTGTCAGTTTTGGCTTGCAGCAGGCTCACAAGTCTTCAAAGGCTGTGAGAGTAGAGTTTGATCACTTTACAGGCTGCTTGCACTGAGGGGAGCTGAATCTGGTGACCCAGAAGGACCTTTATAGTCACTGGTTTCAATGAGAATAAGAGACTGTGCAAATAAAGTGATGGGCAGATTAACCATTTTCAGAAGGAGGTAAAAGGGCGGGGGGCTGGTAATGCACACACAGACATGTATATGAATCTTTACTTCAAACAATAAGGGACAATAAATTATTGTGTAGAACTGAAGCCAAATATATTCACTTGTTCAAAGTTACTGGTGCAGTAACAAGGAGTTTAGGGAGGAAATGACAGGGGCTGTCAGTTTTCTTTAAGGAGAGAAAAACCAAAAGCATGATCTTAAAAACATGTTCAAGGGTAGTGGCTCATTACATCAGTCATAACAAAGCTCTCGTACAATACGGCAGTTTTACATGTAAAAGTAACCCCATAATTTATAGGACCTTATAATGTACTATAGCACTATACTCTTAATAAATAGAAAAATAAATACATCTTCAACTGTACCAAAAATACCACAGCAGCTCCTACTTCTGAAGGTGGCCAAGCATCACATTCTCCCAAAAGATAAGTTTAAGAAACTGTTAGAAAAATACCAATTGTGCAAATATTTGCACAGTAGAAGACATGAGATTTTTATAAGCTGAGTACAAACACTTATTCCAACTGTACAGAAACCAAGGCTGGGTTAATAATAAACCAGATTGCAGGAGACTGACTATTCTCAAGCACTGTAAGCAAGCGCTCACACACTAAAGGCCTTGGACACACATTTAACAGAATCCATTTGTTTTATGGTAAAACAATTTATCTGAAGCCCTCTAGCATTGCATAAGAAAATATTATTCCAAGTGGGTCTATTTAAATTTTATGTTGATCCTCCTGACAACTAGCTTATAAAAAAAGGTAGAAATGTAGCTGGAATGAAGGGAATTTTGGCAGCAATATTGCAGAGAAGAAAAATGCTAAAAATCACACTGTGAAATGTTTCCTTCCCATGTACTCCCATTGTTTTCCTTTATCTAATTCTTCACATTTGACTTCTCCCTCAAGTAACAAATGTTTTATGCCTTTGTATCTTACCTTTCCATATTATCTTTCCCCACCAGATGCAAACTCTAACCTTCCCTACGAGTTCCCTCATTATTTAAGCCTCTCCACAGCCACTCATGGCGGCAGTTTTGGAACCTGTGCCTGCATCCTGACCTCCAGCCACCCAAATCATGGTGTAACCACACTTCAGTTTCAAGTTTAGATGATTAGGAAAGAGGAAGGGGGTGTGGGGAACAAACAGCACACACCTGGAGAAACTGGCTTAACCAACTGCTTCTGCATATCATAAAAATCCTGGCTTTTCCTGGGTGCAATGGAATTCTTTATTTGTCCCATGGCCACCAGCTCTAGAATGGCCTTTGTTTCACCTACTGAGCAAACACTTCCATGACACATAAGAACAGCACCAGCTCGCCTAAGTCGTGCACATGACTACCTTTAGAACTGGATCTAGGTCCAAGAAAAACATTAATTTCTCTCTTTTTTAATGAGTGACTAATTTTGAACTAAATAACCATGTTTCTGGTTCCATCTTCAACAATAATACCGCATGTCAGGAAAAAAAGTGCTAAAAATCCTTACTCTTGTAATAAAATCCTTCCTTCCTTACTCTGTTTTACTATGAATTAAAATCTTAATACCTGTTCTCCTCTTCTCTGATGGACTCCAGTAAGTTAAAATCCTGTCACTTGAAGTCTAATTGGTGTAAGATCCTAAATTTGTCTACGTGTGTTCAAAACCCACTCTAGTGTTACACTTTGCCACTATCAGATTTTCCATTTTTCCAAGTTTCCCTCCTTTCTCTGTGAGAGTTCACTGCTTGCAGCT
Source organism: Margarornis squamiger (assembly GCA_035222235.1). Lineage (NCBI taxonomy): Eukaryota > Metazoa > Chordata > Aves > Passeriformes > Furnariidae > Margarornis > Margarornis squamiger. The sequence continues at coordinate 69,188,098 of JAWWTY010000123.1, forward strand.
TTTTGTACTGAGAGTATGAAGGGTGACAAGAGACCTACCTGCTGCTCAGGTAGTCTAATCAAGCTCTAGATTAACACATTCTGACAAAAGCAGTTCAGGCAACTGCTTGAAGAAACTATTTCAGAGCTTAAAAACAGGCAGGTGACTTGGGGTGACAACCCCACAGCACTATTATAAGTTTACTGCAGTGTATTATGCCCAATTCTTACACCAAATTCTTAGAAACACCAGCAGAATACAGCCACAATTCCAGAATAAAGAGGGTCCTGTCAGCTATCTGTTTGCAAGACCTCACTGGCTGAAGGTGTCAGGGCTGTACCTATAATTGCATTAAAATAAACTGAAGAAGTGCTATTTTGGATGCACCTTTGGGACACCTGATTGACAAATTGAAGGGAAAGGGAATTCCTGAATCAGTTTCTATTTTGGTTAAGCCTGATAAACTGTTATTCTCTGAAAAATTACATGTTATCACTGGCTTTATCAACATCACCTCCTGACTGGGGTAAAGCTTGAAGACTACCTTGACCAACAAAGTCAGCTTCCAGCAACACATGTGTTTTCCGAGAACACTACCAAACTAGACTCCATTCCCCAGAAAGCATCAAATATTACCTAACTTAAAGTCAAAGGTCGAAAGTCACAACTATAATGCCAAGGAAGTGAGAAGGATAGAGACAAACAGCATGAAGGCTGCACATTCCTGAAATGGCAAGGTATTTGTTGAAAGTAAATCATGGACTATACTGTGGAGTGAAACACACAGATACTAAAGAAGGGAAAAAATACAACAACCAACATCACAAAACCATAATTCAATAGTCTCCAAAAGCCTGGACCAGAACAAAAAAGATACAAAAAGGAACTACTCCAAATTAGGCAGTTACTTAGATCACAGGGTCCATCAACCAGGCACTTGAAAAACGAACATCAGTAAAATGAAGACATGTACTTAACCTTGCCTGTAGCTGGTGGTCCAGAATAGATCAAGAACCAAGGGATGGAGGGGAAGAAAATCCCTTCTGGGCCTTAGAGATGGACAGCAGCAGGACTAAACCAAGGGGCCAGCACACAGAGCATACAGAGATATCAGCAGTCACAGCAGCTGGCAGGGAACAAGCTCATGCTGTACAGCCAGGTATTATTTGCACCTTGTCACTATGAAAACACATCTGGACATACTTTCCCAACCCTGACCATCTACAAACAGCCTCCATGGCTAAAAGAAAATGTTCTCTTACCATTTCCTATCCTCCTTTGCTCACAGACAGGAGCTTGTTATTCAAGTGCAGTGAGAATGTTCCCTCTTCAAACTATGCAAAATATCTACTACAAACTTCCACATACACTGACAAAAGGCCAGTCCTGGGCCTTAAAAGCTTTGTCTGTCTCCCATCACAAACAGAGCCCACTTTTTGAGATCAAGTGGACTGAGCACAGCTCTGTTCTACCTTACAGAACTGAAGGTATCTGATTTACCTGCAAAGAGAAGGAAAGGGCTAAGACGGCATGGGAAGATGTAAACAGGACAGAGGGGGAACATTTCTTTAGCTTACCTACACCCGTTCACTGCACCAAAACTTTGTATTGATTCAAGTAAGTTGCTTTTGTTAGGAAAACAAAGCAAAACTTGCCATCATTTTGGTACAACATTTACCACTATTCCTGTTCCAGTTTTAAAGAAAACAAACCTCAACACTAATAACCTCAACTCTCAAAAGAGATTTGAGACATTGCAGATATGGCTGTTTATCAAACTTGAACTCTAAGCAGCTATTCCAATAGCAAAACCTGCATGTTTGTATGCAAAGAGCACATTAATTCACTAAACCTCATATTTTCTTCTAGCAAATTAAAACAAATCTTGAAAACGAAGATGATTACAGTCATTTGTCTACAGAAAAAAGTAGTTGGGGTTTTGATTTAGTCCTTGTTTTTAGATTATACTACCCTGTTATATTACATGGATATTGCTGAATAACAATTAGCTGAGGTGAGCAGAGATCTCGGAAATACAGATGAAAAAAATACAGAAATGCAGACAAATGCTATGGCCAGGCAGCCATTCTATTTTTATTTGATGACAGCAAATCTGTTCCTACGCCCTAATCAATTAGAGAACAGCTACATTTAATCTCGGGCTTAATTTACTATATTGAACATCTTTAGTGTATTCTACTTAGCTCTAGTAGTCAAATAGAGAATGTATTTTTAAAAATTTTCAGGGCTAAATAAACAAAGGTGTTATTAAAAATTGAATACAGTAGGATTGTAATAAATTAGGTAGTATTTTGATGAGCTGATACACAAGAGAATGATCCTGTTGCTAACTGGTGAGACTGCCTTCAAAGAAAACAGGATGCCAAGTTATCAGTCAGTTTCTCCCTCTAAGCGACTGCTCAGATATACCAACAAAAAGCTTTGGGCTATTCATTTTTAGAAGGGGTTCTCAAATATAGCAGGCCTTTAGTCATGCTCTTCTTCCTTTAAACTCTGGCTGTGGCTTATCACCTCATCGCTCTCAGCCAATTCAGAAACAGACGGGAAACAGCTCAGTAACATTTCTGCACTTGAGTCATTCATCTAAATCTTGCCTTTGCCAGAGCTTCTTGCCACACGCAGTTATTAAGTATTTTATTCCCCCTTTTTATATTCTGAAACTCGTTCATCAATTTGTATCGCATGTTTGGCTTTCCTTCAGGCACACCCCGGTGTCTGTGCTTAACAATTAAGCAAACAGGAGGACTGCATTTTCTTTGAAACAGAAAGCAGCGATGACACAGAGGGACACGATGCTCTGAACAACTGTGAGTTGCAGATGTTCGGAACAGTTTAAGACCACAGATACGGTGCTTTAGGGTTTCGTTCCCTAAACATAGAACTGCCACCTGGGACCAGGGCAAGGAAGGGATCGAGACCAGGGCGAGCAGACGGGCCAGATGTCACATAGCGTGACATCCGGCAGCTTATTTGTCTAAGAACCAAGGCACCCTTTCTCCTTGCTAACAACCGCGTGAAGAACAAGCAGCTCAGCGCCACCGAGGTCCCGAAGTTCCCTTTCCTCATTGTCACATCCTCCCTGCCGCTCCAGCCTGTCCATCACCGCGGGCGCTGCCCCAGCCCCATCCCGGGACTCATCTCTGCCGCCCCGGGACACTTCCCTGCGTGTCCCACAGCCCAGCCCCACGCACCACCCCATCTCCGAACACCCTGCAGCCCAACTCTCCCTCCTCTCCATCCCAGCGCTGTCCCCACTCCCGCACGGCCCCTTCCCCACGCACCGCCCCCCTCCCCGACACCCCCAGCTGCTGAGCCCCAGCCCGGCCACACTCGTGTCCCCCCTGCAGCCCCACACACCGACCCTGCACACCCTGCCCCCTTCTGCCCCGAGGCACCGACCCCCGACAAGCACCCCCACACCGGACCTGAGCCCCCTCCTCAGCTTCTCCTCCCTGACACCGCTGACCCCCGACCCTGTCACTGGACCCATCCCAGCCCCAAACACCGAGCCCATCCCAGCCCCAAACACTGACCCCATCCCAGCCCCAAAAACTAACCACCACCCCAGTCACTCACCCTCTTCAG
>JAWWTY010000123.1:69193061-69240290 GCA_035222235.1 Margarornis squamiger
GGGCCGGACACCCCTCCCGGAGCGGGGTGGGATCGTCCGGCCCGAGCTCAGCCCGCGGCGCATTTGGGGATGGGAGGGGATGGGAATGGGGTAGGATAGGATGGGATGGCATGGCATGGCATGGCATGGCATGGGGTGGGATGGCATGGGAGGGCATGGGAGGGGAGGGGAGGGGATGGGGATGGGATGGGATGGGATGGAATGGGGTGAGATGGGGATGGGGTGAGATGGGGAGGGGGTGGGATGGGAATGGGATGAGGCGGGATGGGAGGGGATGGGATGGGAATGTGATGGGGTGGGATGGGAATGGGATGGGAGGGGAGGGGAGGAAAGGGGATGGGGTGGGATGGGATGCCCAGGGAATTGGGGGAGTGACCGCCCCGGAGGTGTGTGCGGAAACACTGGACAGGGCACTCGGTTAGCTGAGAGATATTTCCCGATCTCATTGATTCTGGGGTTCTGTGGTGCCCCCCTGGGCGGTCCAGGGCAGGACCGGTGACCCCACACCTGTGCACACCCAGGTGACCCCACACCTGTGCCCACCTCAGGTGACCCCACACCTGTGCACACCCAGGTGACCCCACACCTGTGCCCACCCCAGGTAACCCCACACCTGTGCATGCCCCAGGTGACCCCACACCCCCGGTGTGCACACCCACCCCAGCACACACAGCAGCCTCACAAAGCCACCTGTGTTACATTCACCTCCTGCCCCCTCCTTGTGTTCATGGATTTGCCCAGAGAAGATATCAGTGCCCCATTCCAAGCCCAGGTTGGACAGGGCTTTGAGCAGCCTGGTCTAGTGGAAGCTGCTCCTGCCCGTGGCAGGGGTTTGGAATTGGATGGTCCTTAAGGTCCCTTCCAACCCAAACCACTCTGATTCTGTGATCCCTCAGGGGCTGTTTTCTGCCCTTCCAGCAGTGACTATCATTTCCTTGGCTCGGAGGAGCTGCTCCTGCAGTTCCCACCACTGAGGCTGGATGGTGCCCACTACATGCCTATGACCTGCAGTGAATCATTCCATGTGTTGCTGTGCTGCTCCCATCAGTCTTTTTGTGCCCGCATTCATCCCTCTAGGGGCAGTTTATCACGCCACACCTTTATGCTCTCTATAACAAACCTAGTTAATTACAAACTATAATTCCCATTGTAAGGTGTCTCCTCCAGCTCTTAAATTGCAGTTTCCTGTCCCTTTTTCAGCACTGCATTTCAGGATATGGAGATTTAGGATGCTATGTTCACCTGTATCTGGGGTAGGAAAGGCTGTAGTGCATCCTTGGGTGCACAGGGGCCAAGGGTGACTGTAGCCCAGAGAGAGCACACAGTATGTTTCTTTCCTTCCTCTGTGTACCTGTGCACACCTGAGACGTGTGTTTTGGTGTCTGGCTGCATCATGAGCCAGTCCTTTTATCCAGACCCAGGTTACCATGCTTTTGATCAATGGCCCTTGTCATCCTGATGGTACTGGTACCACCCAGCTGCTGTGGGTGTCATCTGCAAATTGGATTAGGACTGATTTTGTATTTACTTCCAAATGACTAATGAAAATATCGATTGAGTGCATGTGCAGCACAGCACACATGATCCTGGAGGGTCCTGTTAGAAATAGCCTTGTTCAGTAATGATTTAAAACCACTTCTAAAAAAAATAATCTCCACGGTCAGTGTTTAATGTATTTTTAACTGATGCTTTATTACTCTTCTTAATTAAAATATTATGCAGTTCTAAGTAAAAATCCTTTTAAAAGTTTATTACACCTTCCAGGGGAAATTAAATTATTTGTTGTCTTTTTGAAGCATGAAATGAGATTTCTATTAGACCTCTGACCAGCATTGCTAATTCTTTAATGAGTCATATTACACCCTTTTTTTGGTATTTGTCCAGAACATTATCCATAGATCTAATGTTATTGGATCTACACTTGCTATGTAACATTCAACTGCCTTTCCTGGAGACAGACACCAACTTGGCACATTTTTAGCTTTCTAGAATTGCCCTAATATATCAAGTTTTACTAAAGAGGAATGTCAACAGACAAGGCGTCTCTGCAGTCAGCTCTTTCTGAGCTCCTGGGCCACAGTTATCCCTAAAAGAGCTTCATTGGTTACTAATGGACTGAGATCTATTAAATCACTGTTAAGTAATCCCCCCACATATCTTCTTGTTTCTTTACAAACATAGATAATAAATGGTCAATGAACACTTCTGCATTGTTATTGACATTTTAATCATGTCCATCTAGTAATGGGCCTGTGCCATTACGAGGGGTTTCTGGGATTTAGCCTTGACAGGTATGGATTTCCTTTGATGTGTTTCACTTCCAATAACTACTCTGCTTCTCATAACTTCTCATTTATACCAACACTTTTTTATTTCCTGCTTTCTCCATTTTGGCTATAATTTTTTGTTTTGTTTTGTTTCTACTCAATCTCTCCAGCCCACTAATAAAACAGGACTTAATTTCTTTCTTGATTTTGAAGTTGTGGCCCTTTGATCACCCAATGAGTTCTTTAAAAAGGGATTTGTAAATGCCATTTTTAGATTTCTACCTAAATTTTTCTTCTTGCGTGCACTCTTATTTTCTGATGAGTTGGAAATACAGCTCTTTTAAAGCACCAGATGTATGCAAAGTCAGGTCATGAACACTGCTCCCCAGCCAGCCACTGAACTGCAATCCAGAGGGTTTTGTTTGGGTTTTTTTACTTCCTTAATTATAACAAAGTCCAAAAGAATTTACCTTGTGCCACATGCCATATGGCTCATGTCATTTTTAGTAACTTAAATGACATTTTATTACTTTACCCATATGGTCTTGTGCTACTATTTTCTTTATTTAGATAACTCCCCTCTCTTGAGTGTCTCCCTGTTCACATGTTTATAAAGAGCAATCAAATTCCTTGTTCTGCTAGGCAAACCAAGCCAAAGGCTTTTATTCTTCCCTTACACTTTTGGCTCTCTGCTCTCACTTGCCCTCCCCTGCACCTGCCTCCATTCAAATTAATTTTTCTTGCATAGTGATGTTTTGAATGGTCACGTTGAAGGGTAACTATTTAAATTTTAAACTCCATTATATTTTTAGGGTATGAAGAAAAGCTAGTTCTGTGCCGTACTTTTTACAGTAACTTATCTCTTGTCCCACCAGTTATTGGAGGGACTAAGATACAAGTTCCAGAATGTTGGAATACATCACAAGTAGACTTGCACTCGTACCTTTGTGCTGGTTCATGAATGTTTATTGTGCTTAAGGCAAAGCAATAACAATCTTGAACAAATGTCTCTCTCTCACACCCATAAGCATGACCTCATTTTCTTGCGTTACCTCCCACCCCCTGCCCCACATCATCTGCCTTCCAATTGCAGCCTTTTATTGTAGGGAGGCTCTAACAGTTTTCACCAAGAACAGTTTTCTTCTTGGAGACTCCTCCTCCCAGATTCTGTATCACCGAGGAGTAAGGAATAACAATTGTAATGTAAAAGCTCTTATTTTTCTGTTTTGGAAACATTTCTCTGAGGGACAGACAATGTTATTCTCCAATCCTTAAGACAAACATGGCAACACAGCCGTATAATTTTCTCTCTGTATTAAAAATTTGTGCCAATAAAACCAAACTTCCTGCTTTTTGCAAAGCATGACTCACATCCTCCATTCTGTTTAGACTGACTGACATAAGAGATCTATTTCAGTCATATGACAATAACTTTGAATCTGACTAGCCATTTATGTGGAAATCAAAGCCTGTTCTTGCAGGATGGATGGATGGATGTTAACAGGAATGGTGTTTTACATAACTCCGCTGAAGATCTGCCTGCTTTTCCCGAATAACTTGCTCTGGGAACAGCAAGGCACAGCAGTGAAAGCCCAGCGTGCCACCTCGTGGCTGCCCTGTGCCCAGGGCCATTCGTAGTGCCCTGGAACAGGATCATTTACAGCCTCCCTTCCCCAAGAGAATTCAGACCATCAAGAAGCTGCATATGCTGCAATTAACATACCAGCACCCCTGCTGGAGTCTTTTCACAAGCAGAATAAATCCAAGCAATCCTTCATCCAACAGATCAAACCAGATACAGGCAGCCAGGCAGGTGTTACTCAGAGGAAATGTCACTGAACTGGAGTCCTCAGGATAAAAAATTAGGTCACAGGAATGTAAATTGCTGGGACATGACAGGCTTGGAGTGCTGCTGCCAACCAGAAAGAGAGTTTATTTGGGAAGACAAGTTAAAAATGCTCAATCTTCACTTGGTTTCTCCAGTGTGTTGGTGAAGTTTAACTTTCATAGGTCTTGGATTTTAGCTGCTTCATGCCTAATCAAATGAGAGAAACATAAGTTAATTGGATCAACACATCTGACCCCCAGAGGGGGCTGTGTCTTCGCTAGGATTTCACTACACTTTTCCAACAGGTTTAGGATGGGCTAAGTCTGCAACAGAAGATGGTTCTACAGCTTTCCCATTCCCAACTGATTCATCTTGCTGCCTTCCTCGGGAAAAGTCAGGGAAAACTGACCTTGATTTTTCTGGTTGCTTTGCTTTTCAGAAAAAACCCCAAACAGCTTTCTTCTAATACATGGAAGTAGCAGGAAAACTTGGCAAGTGATGGACCACAGGGTGGGAATGCTCCTTTCTGGGGACAGTGCTGTTCTAGGACAGGGTAGCTTAAGCTAGTTACAAAACTCTCTTTCAGAGAGATATATTAAGTTTGGCTGACCCAGTTCAACCTCACTCACCTGGCAAGAAGAAACTGATTATTTTTTTTTCCTGAGTGGCAAGGTGAGTCAGCACAGGGGCACAGGAATGCCAGAGCCAGCATAAACTCTGTACCCAGGTTGAGAGTGATGGTGGCTGAAGGGAGCGAAGAGCAGGATCTTCCCTTTCTGTCTACGGCAAGCTGTCATCTCAGCTACCATGTAATTTCCTACCCTGTAATTTCAGCCTCAGATGCAGAATTCAGCACCCAGAATCACAGTCACCCTCACAGCCTGATGGGCTGAGCTGCTAGTTCATCAGAGTGCAATTTTCTTAGGGTTAACACCTTGCGGGTCCCACCCTGTTTGACAAGCAGAATGTCTGTTCAAACAAAGCAGGTTCAAACACCTCCTCATACTGAAGCAGGGAGGGTGAGAGTTGGCTCGCAGAGAGACTTTGACATGGGATGAACACAGGCTTGTACAAAAGGACTTGAGGTATTTGCAAACAGAGATGCTTGTCACTGAAACGCACAGAAAATCCATTTCTAAAATGTACAACACCACATTTTTGCACATAGGCAAGGCTCAGCACACCATAAATGACGGATTTTCTGCCTTCCCTGGAGCTGTAACCCACCAGCAGATTCAGATAAATTGCTAACAGAAAGCCCATTATCTAGAACTGGAAATGTGTGTGTTTCCCCCAGCAGAGGTACTGCAAGATATGTTTCAAGCCAAAACCATCAGCAGTTGCTGTGGGGATATCAACAGGTTTCTGGCCCTACACTTGTGGGCTAGCAGTCCCTGCTCTGGTGGGATTTGGGAGATGTAAGGATGGGCTTTCCGAACCAGCATAAAACCCCAATGACTGTTCTTTATTTCAGGTAGCAATCAAATATTTAAGATACTGAATGGAATAATCATAGAATCATACAGTGGCTGGGTTTGGAAGGGATGTTAAAGACTGCCTAGTTCCAATGTCCCTTTTACTAGTTCCAACACCTTTCACTAGACTGGATTGCTCAGAGCTCCATCCAACCTGGCTTGAAACAAACCCAGAGATGGGGCAGCCTGTGCCAGTGCCTCACTACACCCACAGTAATTTTTTTTCCTAGTATCTAATCTAAACCTACTTTCTTTCAGTTTAAAGCCATTCCTCCTGGTCCAGTCACTACATGCCCTCCCAAAACCATACATACGCTCTCCCAAAATCCAGCTGCTCCTTCACTTTTACCCTTATTGCACACAGTGAAGAACACAGTGCTTCAGTTTGATTCTCTCTGAATATATATCCCACTAGATGTGCATGTTTACACTTTAAAATGGGTAAGTTTCAGGAAAAATCGTTGTCAGACAGCAGAAAACACTGAGCCACTGTATAGAACCACGTGCTGCTCTTAATAGCAGGTCACCTGCTCTGTACAGAAAGGTAAGGCCTCACCACACTGAGATAAGCCTGGGTAATGATAATGGAGTCTTTGTTGAAATCCCACCCTTTTGTTCAAGGACTGATGTGTCGGCCCAGGGAAAACAAAAGAAAACGTTTCTAGTCCTTGAAAATCACAGCAGAATTGCAGAGGTTGGCAGCAGAACAAGCCAGTCATGCACAGAATTTAAAAACAGAAGTCAACAGCCGCTTTTCTGTTGTGCAAATAAAAAGATGATTCTCTACATATTGTGGCCTGACCTTGGAGTGAGTAGTAAGGGGTAAATACCTGCAATTCTCATTCACTTTGATGGGATTGCAGCCTGGAAACTGAGGTGCCTGGTCATGGTCCTAATGTGACTCCCAGGACTGAAAATGCTGGTACAGAAAGACTTCAGGTTTGATTGGCCTCTCTAATACATTTCAGAAACAATTCCAACAGATGCCAACCCAGGATAGAGCGGAAAAAATATGGCAAATAATAAAAGTCTCTATGTGCTTCAGGACAGGAGAGTTCCATGGGGTTTTATCCTGATCCTCCTGCAGGGTGGAGGATTGGTGACTGCTAGTTACCAACTATAATCAACAATGTGCTCAGGAGACTGGTGAAATTTTTCATTTCACAGAGTATTCTGAGTTGGAAGAGACCCACAAGGATCATCACACCCAAGTCCTAAGTGAACAGCCCATACAGGGATCAAACCACCAAACCTTGGTGTTTTTAGCACCATGCCCTAATGAACTGAGCTGATCTCAGTTTTCATGCCCATGTCACAACTTTCAAGGGAGGCCGTGCTACAAACTTTGAGTAGAAGTCCAAGAAAGGCTCAGCTTCCTCAGCTTCCTCAACACCTGTGGAAGCCCTGTTAGAGTTGCAGTAACCATTGGGAGCTCAGTGCATCAGGGGCTTGGTGCATCACCTGGACCCTCCAGGTGGGATACCCCACATCCCTTTGTGCTTTGTGGGAAAGCCTCGGCCCCTCCCGTGCAGGCAAACTCGATCTATAGATGCCTATCATCATCATCATCATCATCATCATCATCATCATCATCATGGCTAGGCTTCACCAAAGAAGATTTGGGAAGGGCTCTACCCACGCTTGCTGCAAGCACGCTGATGGCTAAAAGGGCCGATGCGAGAAGTCCGATTGCAAAAGGCACAGTGGAAAGTCTCCATAGGCAGTATTGGCAAGGCACGGTTCTTCCTATAGATCCCTATACATGTATATATATACTTTGATGCAACAAGTCGCTCCGGGTGCTGTTGGGCCAAACCCTGCCAAACCCTATCTATAGATCCCTATACACATGTGTGTGTTTATATATATATATATATATATATATATATATATATATATATAGATGCAACAAGTTGCTCCGAGTGCTGTCGGGCCAAGCCTGAACTATGAATCCCTATACATGTATCTCTCTTTCTCTCTCTCTCCATCGATGCAAAAAGTTGCTCCAGGTGTTATCGGGCCAAACCCAATCTATAGATCCCTACACATGTATGTATATCTATATCATCTATATCCTCTATATCATCTATATCCTCTATATCATCTATATCCTCTCATCTATCTATCTATCTATCTATCTATCTATCTATCTATCTATCTAATCTATCTATCTATCCATCTATCCATTGATGCAACAAGTCACTCTGAGTGCTGTCAGCCCAAACCCAAACTATAGATCCCTATGCATGTATATATATATATATCTCATCTATCTCACATCTATCTCACATCTATATCTCATCTATCTCACATCTATCTCACATCTATCTATCTATCTATCTATCTATCTATCTATCTATCTATCTATCTATCTATCCATCTATCCATTCATGCAACAAGTCACTCTGAGTGCTGTCAGCCCAAACCCGAACTATAGATCCCTATGCATGTATCTATATCTATCTCATCTATCTCATCTCTCTCTCTCTCTCTCTAATCTATCTATATCTATCTACACCTATCCATCCATCGAAGCAACAAGTCTCCGGGCGCTGTCGGGCACTGTGGGAGCTGTAGTCCGCGGCGCTCCGCAGCACTACAAGTCCCATCCTGCCGGAGCAGCACCCGCAGCAGCAGCAGCGGGAGGAGGAGGAGGAGGAGGAGGCGGAGGCGGTGCCGGCGGAGGAGGGAGCCGGCGGCACGGCCCAGGCCTGCAGCCCGTGAGGAGGAAGAGCCCCCCGGGGGCGGGGGCGGGCCGGGGCGGCATGCGGCTCCCCGGGCGGCTCGCCCTGCTCCGCAGCTCGGCGCTGGGCGCCCGTCCGCCGGGCAGGGCCAGGGCGGCGCGGAGGGGCCCGGGCCGGGCGCGGCACGGCGGGGCCATGGCCGAGCAGGCCAAGAGCAGGGCGGCCCGCGCCGCCGTGGACAAGCACGTCCAGGTGGGACGGGGAGGGGGACACGGAGCGCTCGGGGAGCGGGGTGGCGGCGGGGGGAGCCCGGGTGAGGGGGCACCCCGGAGCAGGGCGGGGATGAGGGGTGAGGGGACACCCTAAAGCACAGGGGGACTGAGGGTGGAGGGATCCCACGGAGCACAGAGACATTGAGGGATGCAGGGATCCCCTAAAGCACAGAGGGGATGAGGGGTGCAGGGATCCCCCAGAGCACAGAGACACTGCGGGTGGAGGATCCCCTAGTGCAGGCAGTGGCCGTGGGGGGACATGGAACTTCCAAGCGCACGGAGCTGCTCCGGGATACCGGGACAGGCTCCGGGATACCGGGACAGGCTCTGGGATACCGGGACAGGCTCCGGGATACCGGGACAGGCTCCGGGATACCGGGACAGGCTCCGGGATATCGGGACAGGCTCCGGGATACCTATCCCACCTGCCGATACACGGAGCAGGGTTGGGATGCACGGAGTCCCCACTACACAGAGTGACCCGAGGTGTAGGGACGGGCTCTGGGGTACCAGGACACCCCAATGCACGGAGTTGCCGGGGATGCATGGAGCTTCCAAGTGCATGGAGCGTCTCCGGGGTGCTGGGCAGGCTCTGAGGTGCCGGGACACCCCTCCAGTACATAGAGTGGCCGAGGGGAGCCTCCCAAGTCAGGTCTCAGGATGCAGGGACAGGGAATCCCCCAATACACGGAGCGGCAGTGGGGTGCATGGAGCTTCCAAGTGCATGGAGCGGCTCTGGGATGCCAGGAGAGGCTTGGGAGTGCCGGGACCCCCGTCCAGGACACGGAGCCTCCCAGTGCATGGATGGGCTGTGGGGTATGCGGATCCCCTGGTACAGAGAGTGGTCCCGGAGTGCAGGGACAGGCTGTGGGATACCGGGACCCCCCAATGCATGGAGCAGCTGTGAACTGCAGAATTTCCAAGTGCATGGAGCAGCTCTGGGGTGCCAGGAGAGGCTAGGGGGTACCGGGACCCCCCCAATGCACTGAGAAGCCATGGGTTGTGCAGAACAGGGGCAGACTTTGAGGTGCACCGAGCCACTCGGGGCTGCAGGGACCCTGTAATGCACGGAGCAGCCACATGGTGCATGGACTCTCCCGGGGCACAGATGGATCTCTGGGTGCGTGGAGTGGCTGCGGGTGCAGGGACAGGTTCTGTGGTGCTGGACAGACTCTGGGATGCACGGTGTGACTTGGAGGTTCTGGAACCCCAAAAGCACAGAGTGGTCCCAGTGTGCAGGGACTCCCTAATGTACGCAGTGGCCATGGGGTGCACGGAGCTTCCTGGGGCACTGATGGACCCCAGGGTTTATGGAGCAGCTCTGGGTGCACGGACAGGCTGTGGGGTGCCAGAACTGCTCAGTGCACAGAGGGACCGCGGGGTGCACAGAGCCTTCCCGGGCATGAAGTAGCTGTGGGGTGCAGGAACAGACTGTGGGGCGCCAAGACCTGCCAGTATATGGAGTGGCTGTAAGGTGCATGGAGCTTCCCAGTGAATGGATGGGCTTCAGCATGCACAGAATCCCCAGCACAGAGAGTGGCTCTGGGGTGCAGGGACAGGCTCAGGGCTGCCAGGACCCCCCAGTACCTGAGGCAGCCCTGGGGTGCACAGAGCCTCCCAGTGCCTGAACGGGCTTCAGGTTGCATGGACCCCTCCAGCACATGGAGCAGCCCCGAGGTGCATGGATAGGTTGTGGGGTGCATGGACAACTCACCCCCCTCTTGGAGCATGGACAGTACCGGAGTGCAAAGGAGAGATCCTGGCACGTATGGATGAGCCCCACCAAACCTCTTCCTCTTTTGCTTTGGACTGCAGTCCTTTAGTTGGAGAGAAAGGGGAAAACTACATTTCCCTTCCCCAGTGCACACCTCCCCAGCAGCAGCTCCAGCACCGTGCACACCAAATTTGGGTAACTCCTTCATCTCCAAACTTTCACTGTGCACCCTTCTGCGAGCCGGGCTGTGGTGGGAGTTCAGAATAATGCCATGCCCTGCTCCTTTCTCCAAGTCCATGGTGCTCCACTAATGCACCCCACTTCTGAGCACCCAGGCAAGGAGCGACAGCCCCAAACAGGGGAGTCGTGTCCTGTCCTCTGCAGAGAGGGAAGTGCAGCAAGGGGCTTGAACCAGCCCCTTGAATGTCAGATAGGACTGGAGCTGCTTGAGGTTTGGCACAGCCTGACTGTGAACCCTTGGAAGATCAACAGTTAAAGTCACACAGGGGTTTATCGACTTGTTTGCTGTGCAAGCCCTTTCGCAACAGCGGTGATGAAACCGGGGTGAAGAATTGCTGCCAAGGACTTAGATATTAGCAGTTAGGCGGGAAAATAATTCCCTTTCCCTTCCTGCTCCCCCCGCTGGGTTAGTGTTTTGAGGTTCAGTTGCCAATGGCTTCCCTTATGTCCCATAAAAATTTGGCTTGTTTTACAGCCTGTTTCCTCTCAGTGGTCCGTCCCTGCCTGAGAGAGCACAGCACCACATGCTGCCTGAGACCTCTCTCCTGCCAGACCAACATGCTCAAAAGCAGTTTGTGGGGTGTGGGAACCTGGGGGTTCTGGCAGTTGCATAAAAATCCCCTTTCTTACCCCAAGGCAAGCAAAAATTGTCCATTGAGGGGTTGTGGGAGGAAGTTGTGTCAGTGAAGTTTTAGGCTGGATATTAGAAAAGAGTGTGGTTGGGTACTGGAACAGGGTCCCCAAGGAAGTGGTCACAGCACCAAGCCTGACAGAATTCAAGAAGCATTTGGATGATAGTCTCAAGCACATGGTGTGACTCTTGGGCAGGGTCCTGTGCAGGACAAGGAATTGGACTCCATGATCCTTGTGGGTCCCTTCCAACTTGGCTTATTCTGTGATTCTGTTGCAAGGTGTGGAGCCAAGGCATGACAGCTATCCTGAGCTGGGTGGACCTTTGATTTGGGGTAAAGGCAGGACTTTTTTGAGTTTTCCTGGTGAAATAGCTGCCCTTTGTGCTGTTTTATGGTCAAGCAAACTTAAGATAACGTTTCTGGCTGTGTCCCAGCTGATTAAAGTCCAGTGCCCAGCTAGTAACGCTGATTAAGTAAATTAGGCAGTGTCTGGGGTAATAACCCAGTGCTTGTTGTGCAAGTTGGCCTGAAGCAGTGGTGGAGAAGCAGGGTAGAGTGACTGCCAGAGAGCTGGATGGTCTTGGGTGTCAGTTTGTGCTGTCAGTTTGCACTGTCAGGGTGCAGCTGCTGTTTGTAAGGGATAAGTTTGTGTTTGGTTGTTGGAGTTATCACTGTTAACGGAGGGAGCAACCTTATCTCTGAAAACAAAGCTACAGGATCCCTTCCTTGCACAGCAGGGCTGTGTGGGAGAAGCCATTGACTTCAGGGATTGGTTCTGCTGGACAAATCTCTCCCGCTTAACTGTGCTGTAAATCCGTGGCACCTGGAACTTGGTATTGTACTGGGTGAGGCTCCTCTCTCAGAATTTTTCCTCACACCCATCCATGCCTGTGCCAGCACAGCAGCTCCTTGTGCACCCCGTGGCAGATGTAAACCTGAGGGTGGGTGGGGGGATTAGGAGAGGAGAACTTGTTTCTCCTTATTTTCTTTAATTAAAGCCAGGTTGTGAACCCACAGCAATAGTCCATGGACTAGTAGGAGTAGAATTTCTGAGTGCTGGAGCAGACACTGAGATGAGCACCCTCAGGCGCTGTGGGCTGTGAGGCCATGACAGCTCAGAGGAGCAGGGCTGCCACAGAGCTTGGGGCTTTAGAGCTGTAAGCTGCTTGGGGAGAGCTGGCTTTGCATTTATACAACTCCTCTGAAGGCCCTGTGAGCGGCCTTGTTAGAAATGAAAATACGGACAAGAATCTGAGGCCCTGCTGCCCCAGAGAGGACTGAGCAAGCTTTGGGCTTTGCTCTGTGTTTATCTCCTGCTTTTACCAGGAGCTCTTTGCTCTCTAATCTTGGAAACTAACCCTGGACCAGTCCGCCCCTGTGCTGCTGGGGATACCACTGGATGTGTGTTGTCTTGTCAGCTTCTGTGGTGCTGAGCAATGTCTTTAGGTGCTTGGGTTGGCCACAAAAATTCTGTGGTTGCTGCCAAACTCACCTGGACGTGGGTCCTCAGCTGTGCTGAGGCTCAGTGCCTTGGTTTTGTTTGCTGGGGTTTTGGTAAGCAACCTGAAATGTAATTTTTTTTTTTTTGCATGAAGTGCTGCTCCTTCAGTGCTCTGCTTCTTGCCAGTGTTTGCCCTGCTCCTGTTTTTAAAAGTGGATGTTTTTTGGTTGTTTTTGCCCCTGCTTTGGCTGGGGTTGGAGCTGAGGAGGGAGAGCTGGGAGCTGCAGTGAGGCAGGGGTTGTGACAGCATCAGTTTAGACTGACTTAAAACTTTCTCTGGGAAACCCACTGAGCCCAAGCTCATACCACCACCTAAGGGAGGGTCCTTCACCCCTCATCACTGATAAATGGGTGAGCTGGGACCCTTGTGAACTCTTCCCATTTCATTACAGTGGAGTGGTTGATGCTGAGGCTTTCCCCATCGCTTTAGGGCACCCAGCTGCTCCAAGAGGCCATCCCAGCCTACAGAAATGAGGGCAGAGAGAAGAAACTGCCTCTTCCCAGGCTGAAACAAGTCTCTTGGGAACACACTGGTACTACCCATGTCCTGCCAGCCTCTGTGCAGCTTTGCTCGCCCCTTGACTGGCCATGCTTGGCTCTGCCTGACAGGCTGGTGGAACTGAGAAACCCTGGGAACTATTGGGTTTCTGCTGGCAGCGCTGCAGGTGTGCAGCTGTGATCTGTTGCTCTCCCCATCTTTTGCAGAGTCACGGTGATTAGTGAGGACTGGGGTGTAAGATGAGTCTCTGGTTTTGGAGATCTTCTCCTTTTCTTTAAGCTTTTAACCTGCAGAAGCAAGAGAAATGAGTAATCCTAGGGGAGCGTGACCTATCTTGAGCTCCACCTTTCCAGGCAAACTTGCATGCCAGCAAGACTTTAGCTGGTTGAAGTGCTGCAGGGGTGGCTTTTTCCACAGCTGCCAAACTCTGGATTTGCTGCACATGGGGAAAGAGCTTCTGGTCTGCCCAATGTCCAAGAGATAATGCATAACAGACTCTGTGGCTGCATGTCTGGCAGGCTTCAAGTCCTCATCTGAAGTCTCTGTAGTGATACTGGACCTCTTTAAGTCAATTTAAGCTTTGGATCCCATCCAAAGAAAGGGGAGTACACTGAAAATGGGAAGAGTGCAAGAGGCTACAGAGGGTGGGAGACTGAGCTGAAAATAAACAGATTTATGGAGCAGAAAAGAGGTTTTGCAGAAGTAACAGAAGCACACGCATCCACCCTCAGCCTGCAGCACCCTTTAGGAGTGTACCTGTGTTATGGATGAGATACTAATAATTCTTAAGCCAGACCATAAGCAGAGAAAGGCCAGGATGGACCTCTGTTTAAAATTTGATCCTTTTCAGCACATGCTGCCAGGCTTACCCACCTTCTAAGTGTTGCTGGACTCTCATATAGGCAGTTTTACACTTTGGTTTGGAAAACACTTTTTATTATCCACAGGAACAGCTGCTGTGTGCTCTGCTTTGGCTGCTGCTGCATCTGTGCTGCTTACTAACAATACAGTTGGCAGCAGACCCAGGCTTTTACTGTGTGGCTTCCTTGGGAGATGTTATCTTGAGGTTGTTTCTGCCTCTTCCTGTGTGGTGTTGTTTAAAACTCCCAGCTTTCCGGCAGGAGAGGATGGATGGAGTGCCAGCAACTAGCCATGAGTGTGCATTGAACACCCTGAGACCAGGCCATGGTGGTAATTAGCAAGCACATGTCTTTTAATGAGAGGGCAAGTTGCTTAAAATCCCTTGGCTGCAGACCGTGGTCGTGCCCTTGCTGGCACAGTGAGTTCCCTTCCTTGCCTTCAGTGTTGTGTGTCGTCTTTCATCTCTGGGCAGCGCTCGTCTAGCATGTGTTTAGGATATCAATTTTACCAGGGAAAGTGGACAGCCTGTGTGCCAAGCCCCCAGTAACCGCTCTCCTCTCTCTCTCTTTGATTTGCAGAACAATCAAGTTCTTGGGATCGGAAGCGGTTCTACGATTGTACACGCGGTGCATCGCTTAGGTAGGGTGCTCCCCTTCCTGGCCCTCCCACCACAAAAAGTCCTCTTGTCCATCTATCTTAACTGCTTGGAAACCACACTAAATCATCTGGATGCTGACTTAGAGCTGATGCCTCGGGTCATTGTTGGGGATGCTGTTTGCCCCTTGTTTGGGATTGCTGTGTTCTCCTTGAAGGTTAAAACAGGGCTCCAAATTTACTTCACAGAGAGTCCTGAGAAGGTAATGATTTGCCACCTGTTCTCCCCATACAGCCAGGAAAAGCGCTCTACTGGCACCCACCACAAACTGGAGCTAAACTCCTCGGTCTTGTTCCAGCTCTGCCCAGCTCTGCCCAGTGCTGACTTGCTGTGTGGCTTTGGGCCATGCAGCTGCTCTGCTTCCTTTAACCCATTCATCTGCAACTCACGATGCTTCCCACATCCTTCTAATTCACACTGAGGGTCCTGCTGAGGTGTAATGAAAATGAGGAATGTGAAATCCTCCAGCATTTTATTCATATACCTCACGGCCCAGTTAATCTCTCCCCAGGGGCAGGTTTTCTCAGAGCATGATTCAGAAATTTTCAGCAAAATATTCATGTGAGGCAAGCGCAATTTTGCAAAATGAATGTGAGGGTTAATTATCCTCATGCCTCATTACAGAGGGTGCAGAGGTTTAAAGTTCTTTTGCAGGACACTCTGAGCCCTAGGGCAGATCTGCTTGTGGGTCTGCTGAACCTTGCATGTCCTTGGATGCAGAACAGAGCAGCTGTGAGTGCCATGGCGTGTCAGGAGTGCTGGATCAGCCCTGTTGTTCTTGGGGGTCTTGCTCGGACACAGAGGGGGAATGAATAGAATCATAAAGGTTGGAAAAGACCTCCAGAGTCATCAAATCCAACTGTTTACCCAACACCACCATCTTCACCACTAGATGATGTCCCCAAGTGCTACATCCACACATACTTTGAGCATGTCCAGGTATGAAGATTACACCACTTCCCTGAGCAGCAGCTATCAGTGTGTCCCACCTGGGTGGCCCTGGGTGGCTGGGGAATCCTCTGGTGACCCACAGCTGCCTTGAGCAGAGCTGTCCCACAGTCCACGTTGGGCTGAGGTCTGAGCATGGGGCATCTCTTAACTTTGCAGGGGTACAACAGGGCTGGTGCTGTGCCCGTCCCTTGGCACCCACCTGGCCCCATGCTCTGTGTGTGTGTGATACCCTTTAATTGCCTGGGAGCTGCAGTTGAGCCTGCTGGGCTTGGCTCAGTATTGCAACCCCTCCCACCCAGAACACAGAATCAGGCTCTAAATAAAGGGGTATTGTATTTAAAGAGGAGTGCCTGTTCCAGGCTGCAGATTTCGGCTTTTCATGTCTCCTGACTGTGCTAGCACTGGGATGTGGCTTGTAACAACATACAGCCTTATGTATTGCATCTTCAGTGTTTCCAGCAGCAGCATGAACAGCATTACCTTGGCTTGCTCTGGTGCGAGAGCTCTTGCTGACTGTCAGGCTGTTGGCTTGTGCCTAACTATTGTAATTTCTAAAATAATATTTTGTCCATAATAATATCTTAGTAATAGATTTTAGTCATTTGAGGTTAGCCTCGGGGAGGAAATATGTCCTTCCATTTAATGGAATACTGTACTTTATTAGTCCTTTTCCTGCCATATATTTAAATGTTCTATCATAAATTAATGTGATGTCCCCAGGGCAACAAGCCAGCAAACCTTTCAGACAGCTGCTGGAGCTCTCTGTTTACATGGAGAGCAGCAAAAACCTGTCTGATGGGGTGGGAGAAGGGAGTGGGACTAATTTCCCAGGTGAGGATTTGCTGATGAGGCTCCTCTGCTGTTGGAGACATAAAGGTTAATGGTTCATGGTGGCTTGAGCTGAGCCAGGGTGGGCGTTTGAACATTTCTGACTGTTGAAACTGAGCCTCAGCCTGAGCAGGGTGGCACCTGTTTGCACTTTGAGCGTGAATGAGTTATTTGCAAGCCAAGCAAGTAATTGCAATGAATCAGAGGGGCTGCTCCAAACAGAGATTTCTTAAAGTGAAAGGTGGTGTGTTTTTTTTCCTTTCTGTAATGAACAAACCAAGACTTCTGCTTTTTTTCTCTACAGCTGAACGGGTTAAAGAGGAGAACCTGACAATTGTTTGCATCCCTACGTCCTTTCAGGTGAGCGTTTTCCTCCTTTGCTTTCTGCCATTCCACTCAAGCAGGGGATCTTCACCTTGGTGAATTAACCAAAAGCAGTCGTGAAGCAGCCTGCAGAGAGATCCCCCTGAGGTGATGGTGCTTTGTTACCCTGACCTGAACTAAAGGATGCTGAAGTGCTGGGAGGTGTGTTTTGAACCAGTGTGGTAAAGCTGGTTGTGTCAGAGTTGGTGTGTGGCTTCCTCTGTATCCCACTTGCAGTAAAATGCTATTTAGTGGTGAACCAGACTCATAATGCAAAGCTCAGTGGAGACACTTCATCTCCTTTGAGTCTCTATCAAGCCCTGAAAGCTGTAAAGAATAATAGCAAGCTTCTCTGTCTTCAGGAGGAACTTGAAAATGCATCAACTGGATTTTATAATACATTGCAGAAGAGAAACTGGCTTAACCTTTTCTTTGCTGTGCAGCTTCTGCAGGAATTGGTTCATACCGAACCAGATGTTGAGAGGTTTGCAGGGAGAGGGGAAACCTGGCTTGGTAGTGAAATGCAGAGCTGCTGGGGAAACTTCTGAGCTGTTTCCATCCCATTTGTCAACTGGCTTTTGTCTCTCAGCCTCAGTTCCCTGAGGTGGAAACCTCCCTTTAGGCAGGGAGAGGTGACATGATGGGGTCTACCTGAGGGGTTTTCAAGGCTGGGTGGCAATATCCTTGTCAAGGAATTGGGTGTGTCCTTCTCATTGTCTCTTTGTGGACCCGGGGATTGTACTTTTGTCACAGCGGTGTCACTGTAGGATAGTCCAGCAGTGCAGCAGGAAGTGCAGAGCCTGTCCTGTGAGGTTTTTAGGAACTTAACATCCTTTCACCCTCCAGATGTTTAAATGCAAATGTGGGGTGACAGGGGTCTCTGTTGCAAACAGCCAGCGGCCAACTGGGGTAAAATGCAAGGTGCTGCAAAGAGCAAAAAGTGAAAAAACTATTTTTTTGTTAGTCTATATCAGTACTTCTGTGGAATATATAGACTGTGGTGAGAGTCTGTCTTTAAAATGTGTAAAATGATCCCCATCCTGATACACCATGTCTCCTTTGAACCCAGGAGCAGTGCTCTGAGTTCAGTCATTAGGTCTTAAAGAAAATATTGATAAAGCTCTTGTAGTGACAGGCTGGAGCCTGTCCTGCATTGAAATGTTGGCATAGTTCATTTAACAGTACAGTTTTTCTTACCAGCAAAACAAAAAGGTTGCTGTTAAAGGGAAGTGATAGATCATACACCTGCCAGACCCAAAATCCCCAACACTGGGCTGCCTCGTATATTTTGCAGTCTCTTACACCTCAGTCAATTCCTACTGAAGCGTTCCCAGGTCAGCAAAACAGCATTTTATTTTCACTACGTACAGGTGTAAATGGCTGCCTGAGGTCACTGGCAAGGAAGAATTGGTTTCAGTGGGCTTTTATACTCCTCCCTTCCCTGTTGTCAGGTTGGGTTATTCCATCACCACCAGTAAAGCTAGAGCCGGGGTAAGTATCTGTCCCTTGGCTTTTGCGTGGTTTCCTTTCACCTGGACGTGTGCCCAGAGCACGGAGTGAGACTGTTCCTGGCAAGTGCTGTGCACTTACCACCACTTCTCCCCCAGCTGTGGGAGCTCTGCTTTTGATACCCACTGGTTTGCTCCCATCGCCTTGCAAGCAGAGCCTGAGGAAAGCCAAGACACCTTGTTTCCACACTGCTGACTCTGAGCCTGTTCAGGATCTGGCCTGCATGTGCAGCACAGTGTTCTTCAATGCTTTCAATTCCCAGATCCCTGAAATCTCTTTATGTGGGCACCATGTGATGAATGTCAACCCACTGATTTTTATTCCTCCTATTTTGTGAGTCCTTAGGGCCCTGTGGCCCATGGGTGTTAAAGCTGCATGCTATGAAATGCCATGATAAACTATTCAAATCATGTCTCATTGCCAGGAGTACCACCTGCTAATTCTAATGTTTCTGGGATGGCAATACATGTGACTGATGCACTTTGCTAGTGTTAGTGGGTAAAATCCAAGGGAATCAGTTGATCCAGGCTATCACACTGGGGTTTCTTGGTCCAGCTACAGCATGGTAGCTAGCTTGGACTCAAGCAGTCTGTGCAAGGAGGGAGTCTCACTTAGATGATGATTTGTTACATAGAGTATTCAACCAGTTCAAGGTTCTGCAGATGACACCACATTGGGTGGGAGTGCTGATCTGCTGGAGGGCAGGAAGGCTGTGCAGAGGGATCTGGACAGGCTGGAGAGATGGGAAGAGGCCAATGGAATGAGGTTCAACAAGGCCAAGTGCATGGGTCACAACAACTCCCTGCAGTGCCACAGACTGGGGGAAGAGTGACTGGAAATCTGCCCAGCAGAAAAGGACGTGAAGGTGCTGGTTGGCAGTGGCTGAACATGAGGCACTGTGTGCCCAGGTGGCCAAGAAGGCCAATGGCATCCTGGCCTGTACCAGAAATAGTGTGGCCAGCAGGATTAGGGCAGTGATTCTTCCCCAGTCCTGGGCACTGGTGAAGTCACACCTCGAGTGCTGTGTCCAGTTCTGGACCCCTCAGGGCAAGAAGGACATTGAGGTGCTGGAGCATGTCCAGAGAAGGGCAGCAGAGCTGAGGAAGGGTCTGGAGCACAAGCCTGATGAGGAGCAGCTGAGGGAGCCGAGGGTGTTTAATCTGGAGAAAAAGAGGCTCAGGGAGGACCTTCTCACTATCCACAACTCCCTGACAGGAGGCTGTAGCCACGTGGGGGTTGGTCTCTTCTCCCAAGTAACAAAACAAGAGGAAATGGCCTCAAGTTGTGCCAAGGAAGGTTTAGATTGGATATTAGGAAAAATTTCTTCACAGAAAGGTTGGCCAAGCATTGGAACAGGCTGCCCAGGGCAGTGGTTGAGTCCCCATCCCTGGAGGTATTTAAGAGATGTGCAGATGTGGCACTGGGGGGCATGATTTAGTGGTGGCTGTGGCAGTTCTGGGTTAATGGTTGGACTTGATGATGTCTTTTACAACCAAAACGATTCTGTTTGAACTGAGGGACTGAGCAGAGGGCAGCTCTGGGAGTCCTGTGATGTGTTGCCACTAGAGGGAAATACACAGCCAGTTCAGGAAAAGCAGATCAGAGCCACCAAGTAGCCGTTTCAGGAGCTTCCCACACTTTTCCCATGAGTTGTGCTTTTCTCTTTTATTTTTCTTTCTTTTTTTAGTGTCTTTCCAGTATGAAAAATATTTTCATTGTTCCACATTGCTGTGGTGTAAATATTTGATTTCCTTGATCCCATTTTTCAGCCAAAGGAGATCAGAGGGGCTGAGTGGGTGCAAGGGAGAATGGTTTCCAAGCTGAAACAACACAGGGCTCAAAAATTCTGTATCTGCTTTAGTGCTTAGATACAAGTGATTCCCACCAAGCTGGTGGGGCCTCCTGCTATTTACTATGGAGAGACCGGAACCTAGGAGTCCTGTTGCACCATCTGAGCATTTTAATTCAAACCAGCAGCAGGGTTTTATTTTGATTCAATTACTCTGGTCTGGAAGCATAATTTTCTCCTTTCTGTGTGTTCCTGCTGCTGGCTGCAGCCTCTCCACCAGCTCAGGCTGGAGCAGTGGAGCTCTCCCAGAGAGACTCCATGCTTGCTGCACCTGGGGAATGACACCACGAGTCTGTTTTGCTTTCCTGCTCCCAGTAAATGGTGTTTGCTGTCTTCTTGGTGCACAGGCCCGTCAGCTGATCCTGCAGAGTGGCTTAACACTAAGTGACTTGGACCGACATCCAGAGGTAAGTGGGACTGCAGAGGTGAGACCTCACCTGACCTTCCTCTTACCTGGTCCTTCATAAGGCTGATATCAGGCTCCTTTGTCCTCCCCTCAGGATGAGTTTGGGCAGCCACACTGCAGAACATGAGTGAGAGCTCCTGAGTTAGGACAAGAGGACACAGCCTCAAGTTGCACCAGGGGAAGTTTAGATTGGGTATTAGGAAAAATTTCTTCATTGAAAAGGTAGTCAAGCATTGGGACAGGCTGCCTAGGGAAGTGGTGGAATCACCATCCCTGGAAGTGTACAGAAAACATTTAGATGTGTTGCTTAGGGACATGGTTTAGTGGGGATCTGGCAGTATTAATTTAATGGCTGTACTCAATGATCTTAGAGGTCTTGTCATGATTCTAACAGGCTTAGTTTACTTTTTCCCCTAAGCCATAGTCTGGTCCTAGTTCTTGTCCCTTTAGATGGCAAATAGGCTGCTGGGTTGTGTTTCTTCCAGGTGTTTGGCATCTCATCCAAGATGAGGCTTGCTGGCCTGAGACAGGGATATTGTGCTGCTGGAATTGTCACTAAGATTTTCCTTGGGAAAATCTTGCATGCTAGTGCTTAAATGACACTAGAGGCTGCAGTGATGTGCCTTGCAGGCCAGCAGTTGGTTGTGGTTTCTCCTCCTCCTGCTCTCACATGCCTCTGGTTTAGAGGGGCTGGTATCCTTGGGTGGCCTATCAGACACTCACCTCTGGTCAGACTGGCATCAGGGTGGTCCCAGCTCTAGTCGCTTTCCTGGCTGCTGTTTGGGACCTCCAGAGCTGCACCATGAGCAGTGCCTGGATGCTGCACAGGAGGGGTTTCCACACTAAGCTTCTCCTTTTCCTGCAGCTCGACGTTGCCATCGACGGAGCCGATGAAGTGGACTCTGACCTCAACCTTATCAAAGGTGGCGGGTGAGCCCTGCTGTCACTCTGTCTGTGCATGGTGCTGGGGGGGGGGCCTCTGAGCATCCTTGTCTGGCTGTGGATGTCTCTGGGGTGGGATGGAGAGGCCAAGGGGATCCTGTGCAGGGCCCTGTGTGTGTGCTCCCAATGTGGGAGATGGCTCCTGAGGGTGAGTGCAAGGGACAAGGGGGATGAAGTGATGGGTGAGCATAAGGAGAATAAGGTGTGGGGCAATGGCAGCACCAAAACCAGCAAGCGTGTGATGGAAGGGACTGGGTTTCAAGGCCATCAGGCACAGTGAGGAGCAGTCTGACGTTTCCTGATTTTATTTTTATTTTCTGCCTTGCAGTGGCTGCTTGACACAGGAGAAGATAGTTGCAGGATATGCAAAATGCTTCATTGTTATTGCCGATTACAGGTGAAAATATTATTATTCATTATACCTCCCTGTCCTGTGGTAGGATTTGGATGGTCCTGTGTTAGGCCATTATTGTCCTTCCTATGGGTCAAGGGAACAGAAATAGCTGGAAATGAGCCTGGCTCAAAGTGCTTCAGCAATTCATCTTTTTTTCTTAATTTTCAACTCAGCAGGCCTGCTTGGAAGTCAGCAGAGCTTGTGGGCAAATGGCTGCTCTGCTCTCTGAGCTCAGTGATTGTCAGCATGGGATAAATTTTCTTTCTGCACATACATCCATGGGGCTATGGAAAAAACAACTCCTGTTCTGCTTGTCCAAAACATGTCAAAACAGGGCTTGTGAGTGAATAGAGCACTGTGCCTTGAACTGGCTCTTCCTGCACATGGGCTTTGTGCCCTGAGGGGTTTGCAAGAAGGACTGGGGTGATGGTAACGTTATGTCCAACACTAATCCCGCCTCAAACTGTGTTCTCAGGAAAAAATCGGAGAACCTTGGGGAGCAATGGAAGAAGGGAATTCCTATCGAGGTCATTCCCATGGCTTATGTCCCCGTCACCAGAGCCCTCACCAAAAAATTTGGAGGTGTCGTGGAGCTGCGTATGGCTGTCAGCAAAGCGGTGAGTGTCCCTGTCAGCCCTGCTGCCCCAGAGGAGCCACCTGAGCGTGGGCAAATGGAGGACCAGAGGTCTGCCCTTTCATCTAATGAAATCTGGGCTTTCACCCCTGTGAGAGGCATCTTGTGTTATTTCTCCCAGTTATACTGTGTGTTTAGATGTTCAGGCTGCTCACTGAAAGCCTCTCTGGCTTGTGTCTCACAGAGAACCATCCCAGAGCAGTGAGCAGAGGGATTGCCAGTCTGGATCTGACCTGCTGCTCCGTGGGGATGTTTGGGGGTCTGGAGTGCAGTCTGGGCTGCCAAAGAGGGTCTTGAGTTGTGGGGCAGCTCATGCTGGGTGGTGGTGGTTGTGGACAGCCCTGATTTACTGGGTGATGACTCCAAACCATTGCAACAGGGATGGCTGGTCCTGGTGAGGGCTGTGACAGTCCCTGGCTGGGCTTGGGAGACAAGGAACTCATGTCATGACAACTACATTTGCTTCCCAGGGCCCTGTGGTGACAGACAATGGGAACTTCATCCTGGACTGGAAGTTTGACAAGGTTCATCAATGGAGTGAAGTGAACACTGCTATAAAGATGATACCAGGTAGCGTCTGTGAATTTTTAAAAACCACAGAAGCTGTCTAAGGTTCGGTCTGTGCTAGGTGACCTGGGCTGTGGGAGCTGTCCCCTGGGTACAAGGAAATGTGTGTGTGTGTTTACTGCCCTGCTCTGTGTCCATACGTCAGTTTCTACTTGAGAGATGTATCAGCTGAATTGGCACAACTGCACCCACATGTCTTTTTCATATGGTGGTGAAAACCTGGGGTGATGCTGGTTGATGCTGACACTGTTTCCCATTAGGCACAACTCTCCTTGTGCCCATTTAGAGAGTTATTTTTGGTGGAAACACTGGTGGACCCTGGAGGGAGGGTTTGCACTGTGTTGTGGTGTTTTCCAGCTCTGCATTCTTCTACCATTGGGAAACCCTGTGGGCTCACCTTACTTTGAGGGTGCAACATATCCAAGTTCTTGCTGTGCAGGAGCAGAAGTGGCTGATCACTCAGCTTGTAAGCAAAACAGCATCTCTGCAAGGACTCCTGCCTTGCATGAGACCTGCTGCCCAGGCCAGAGCTGCTTCTGGACCAGACAGGTCTGCCCAGGGGCACTGGCACTCTCTGAACTTCATGGAAGCAGCATCTTGATGTCTTTCTGGTTATTTTGGCAAAGTCTGCTCTTCATCTGGTCTGCTTTTGAATACATGTATCTTTTATCTTTGAGTTTATCCCAGGCCTGCTAGCCCCTGAAGTCCATAACACAACTGCCTTCACTGACTGCTCACGTGTTGTCAGAACATGTGGGAACAGGTTGGGATCCTGTTGCACAAACCCCAACATCCCCACAAAGCAGCAATATATTGTTCTGGCACCACAATTAAAACATAAGGTCAGGCAGAGGCCATTGGTATAGGCTGGGTGAAAAGTCACCAGTAACTTCTAGTTGCTTTTGTTCTGTTGCTTTACTTTCTTCAATGCTGCTTATAAGCTGATTTATTGAAAATACACCCATTTTCTCCTTTCCTGCTCCAGGAGCAAACTGCTAGGATGCTGCCACTGCCTTGGCTTGTCCCAGTGCTTTTGCTATTGGAATAATTACCTGGCACTTGCTTGCAGCCAGGTAGATGGCAGGTTCAGACCTTTGGCAGAAGCAGATCTACCCAAACCAGGGACTGATCCAAATGCACCAGTGACTGATCCAAATGCACCCATGGCTACTGCTGGTCTGGGCAGTCTCTGGTACAGTGCTCCATACCCTAATCCAGTTGCTGCCCAAGGCTGTACAAATTTCTGTACAAGAGGCAAAACAGTGGTTGGTTATGCTATTTGCAAACAAAACAGCAGGGACTTCTTGCATTTCTTTTTGGTTGAGAAAGGAATGGTGAATGGTGGGACTTGTTTCATTGTGTTGATATGGAGGTGGTCTCAGCACTGTTTGCTACTCAGAAATGGACCTGCTGAGGGGAGAAGAGCATCTTCCCTACCCAGAAATGGATGAGCCTAAATATGAGGCTTTTAAAGCCTGAATACAGTGCTGGTAGCAGGGCTCTGGGCACCTTGTGCTTGTGGTAGTCCTTGTCCTCCCTTTCTATTCACCTTCCTGGCCTCTGGCTATGTCTCAGTGATCACTGTGACGTTCTAGTTCACCCCATAATTAAATGCAACCACAAGTACATTTGCAGATGGGCTACAATTTGCAGAGGTATCATCAGACCAGCTGAGTCTTAACATTTGAACAAGTGTTACCCAGCTATTCTCTGACAGGATGGTCTTTTACATGTGGTTAAAGGCAAAGGGAGTAATCCTGTGGGTGTGTGTGTAGCTTCCTCTTGCTCCTGTGGGTCACCAGAGGGCTGAAAATGCCTTGCTCTTGATTGTGTTGGTGTAGTGGGGGTGGCTGGAGTGGTGTGAATGCTGGGGGAGGTCTGGGAGTTGCTTCTCGGTCTCTGGAGAGTTTCTGCTGGGGGTGGCTGCATGGAAAAGACTTCCTGTGTGGCTGATACAACATTCCCCAGTTTGGACACTTCTCCAAACCTCTGGTGGAGGCACTGGTGCCCTTTTAATGAGCAAAACCGTGGGTAGAGCAGAGCATGCAAGCGAAGGGGTGGCTCTGGCATTAACCAGGACGTGACCTCTTGTCCCCCAGGTGTGGTGGAGACGGGGCTGTTCATCGACATGGCCGAGGTGGTGTATTTCGGGATGGAGGACGGCTCTGTCAGCGTGAGGGAGAAGCAGCCCCGCTGACAGGGCTCTGCTGGCTCTGCTTTGCCTTCAGCCAGTTGGATGCAGCTGTTGTCAAGGTGCCAACCTGATGTTTTGCCTTAACGAGCAGCGGTTATCACAGGAGACCGATGGGAAGCTGATCAGGATCCGCTGATGTGATGCTGAATGTCTTTTTTTTTAAAAAAAAAACAACAAAACTGAACAAATGAAAAAAAAAAAGATTCTATTTCTATATATATATATATTTTTACTTTACAGGAATGTCGTCTTTTTTTAATGAATCATTTAAACAAATTGCTTTAATGTTTTTATTTTATTTTCTAAGAAGTACTTACCAAAAAGAATACTCCCTGTTTTTGTGTTTGGGGTTGATTTTTTTTCTTTTTTTTCGAGGAGAACTTGAACCCTTCTGGTTGCTCATAGGGCTTAATGATTGAGGTCAGAAATACAATCCTAATGCATCATTCCTAACCACCCTGGCTGGGAGGGTGGCGTACGTAACAGGAGCACATCCAGTTGGGACCTGCTGATGCCTTATTTGGAACCTTTTTGGTTCGGTATTTTATGCCTTTTATTTTTCTATACCACTGGTTTTTAATAGTTCAGGATGTCCAGTTGTCCTCTGTGCACATGACAATTCTCTGAGCCTAGTCTGGTCTCTACGTCCCCCTCTCTGGGACACTAATAAAGGCCTTTTCCTGGCCTCTGTGTGGAGGAGACATTCATCCTTTGAGCCAAATTCTGCTCTCATTAATTCAGTACCTCTGATTAAAGTCTGTCCTGTAGCTGGAGATGTTTGGGACTTTGTCCTTGTAAACAGAGAGCAGAACTGGGTCCTTGATGAAGTTTACAGGAGCAGCTTAGGGCAGCGTGGAACACTGTTCAGTGGCAAATGGTTTGCTTTGGAATGAAGGTTAATGATCACCCCTCGCAGCTGGTTGATTTGTGGAAGGATATAGCAGAATGCACAGGAAAATGGAGTCTTCCTGCCTAAATTTTCCACATGTAGCAGGAGAGAGACACTCGTTAAATATCTCTTTTTTGGTGTATAGGTGCTTTGCATGGTCCTGATGTCGAAATGCAAGCCCTCTTTTTGTGTTTTAGACACTGAAATAAAAGAGCTCTTATACCAGACTTGGTGGTAATTTGTTTCTTAAAGTAACTTATTTTGTGGACAATGGGGCAGATCATGGTCAGGGCAACTTCTGCTGTAATTTCCCCCTTTCAAGAGCCCTTCACCCGGGTCAGATTCACCCTTCTGCATTTGATTTATTTATGTTTAAGGTAAATACATTATTTACAATTAACCAGATTATCTGGTCAATACTTATCTGCAGTGCTTGCCTCATCAGAGACTGAAATTTGCATGTGTAAAACCTAGAAACCTAGATGCAGATCTTTTTTTTTTGTTTGTTTGTTTGTTTTTTACAAAAGGGAGCTATTTTTACATCTTTAGGTCTTCCTGCACAGTCTGTTGATTCTGAAGCAGTGGTTCTCAGCAAATGGGCTGCCAACAACTTGCTGGAAACATTGGAATATCTCTTCCCATAAGCCTGGTGCTCCAGGAGGCATTTGCAAAGCCCTTGCTCTTCCCATGGGCTGTTTCCAGATGCTCGTGGTCTCCTAATGTAACCCTGGATAAACAGACAGCAATTGAGCACAGCTTTGTGCCCAAGTGCCTTCTCACTCAGTGCTGCTGGAAATGAGATTAGCAGGAGCAAACGCTGCTGTTGACTCTCCTCTTTCTGAAATCAAACAGCTCCTTCTCAAAAAGCCAATAAAACCATTACTGCACCATTACTTTCTGGCCCTGGACCAGCTGTGATCTCATTCAGCTTTGTGCTTAGCAGGGTCTCCTTAGATCTGAGGCTGAAGGTGGCGGGTATGAGTTTTGAGCTGCTCTGGGTGCTTGGGGTGCAGGTAGCACCTGTGGGTGCTTTTGCAACAGATTCACCTGCTGGGATGGGAGTTTGGGTGGGTCTTGGACTGTGGGTTATGGGAACAGCGTGCACTGTACCACACAGGTGGAATTAAAATGTCTGTGTGGGGTTAAATTGCTGAAATGCTGGAGAAGATTTGGTGTCTGAGCCAGTTCTGGAGGCTTGGTGCAGATTTCCTTGTTCAAACTCCCCCAGCCCACACTTGCAGAGCCAGTAGATGGTTTTGGTTAGGGGGCTCTTAAGAATGGCCTCATCATTTCCCTTTAGAGGCTGCCAGGCTCCCTGACCTGCCATGGCCTTCCACATCTTCATATGCCAGCACTTGGTGGTACCTCTGTATGTGGTGCAGGGAGTCCATCCCCTCCTGGGGTGGCTTTCCTGGCTCTGCCCTGTCACTGTCTCAGCCCACTTATGCTGGTGTTTAACTGCCTAGCCATGAGCATGCTCGATTAAAATTAAATGTGCAGGTAGCAGAGGCGTTTCTAGTCCCTGGTTTTTGATTTTCTGCACTATCACCATTATAAACATGTTTTTTGGAGAGGTAGTAGTTTATAGAAGAGCATGGCATGGTATCTCCAGATATGGGCACGCATCACAGGTACCTGTGATTTCCTTGGGTAGGAGCAGCTCAGCTGTGCCCAAAGCTGCTCCCAAGAGTTTGTTGAATTTGGTTTCACCACCTTGGCTGGTTTCACTGTGGCATTTGCTTTCGAATTTCTTTTTTTTCAAGGTGCTCTTCAAAAGAGCCTTCAGGAGCCTTTAGAAACAGGGCCGTCAGTTCTATCCCACCCTGCCCCCTTGCACTTTGGGAGGAAAAGCAGGGACTTATTTTTAGAAGGTGGCATTGAGAAAAAAAATGGTATCAAAACCAGGTGGAAGGAGGTGTCCTTTTAAAGCCCAAGGCAGGCTGGTTGTGGCTATTTAGGGTGCATTCCTGAAGAGGGTCCTGTTACCTCATGTGATCCAGCCCCTGCCTGTTGCCTTTCAGGTTGTGCACATGCTGATTTACCATTAGCACTGAATTATGGATTAACTTTGCCCTGGAGAAAACAAACATTTCAAGAAAGAGCAACAGCAGCACTAAAATTAATGAGCAAGAGAGGTAATGAAACACTAGACTAGTTCCAAAAAAAAAAAAAGGCAATATAAATATAGTAAGAGGGTGCACTAGATTCAATTTAATTAAGCTGTGGTTTATAGGTTAAATAATTAAGATGAATTAATTAAACTAACTAGAAAGAAATTACGTGCTTAGTTAAACCAAATCACCTTGTTCCTTATTACTGTCTGTCAAGTTCTTATTATTGTCAGTGTAGGATGGGATTTAGGATCTGACATAATTATTGTTCTGAGAAATGTGACATAAAAAGGTGCAAATAATTAAGCAGGCAACATAGAGGATGTGTGCTCTGGGTATTAAACCAAACTATTAGAGAACTAAAGTGCTAAGGAGAAAAGAAGCATAGCATAACCAGTGATAAAAATTGACTGTAATGAGGATTAATAACAAGTATTAATATCTTCTTACCATAATGCCAGATCCATTTTTTAACCATGTGGATTTAACAAAAATTTGTGTAATGACTCTGGCTTTGGTTCAGTTGCACCAGGAAAGGAGGAAAGGAAAGATATCCTCATTTTCAAAGTGATTTTTCAAATTTATAAAGCCTTGTGAATCCTCCAAAACGTTTTTGCAGTTTAATTTCACTCAGTACATCAGCAAAAAGGTGATGCATTTCAGATTGAAGATCAATTTAAAGACCTATAAACTGCCAGTGTTTTGTACTGAAAACTTATCAAGTTTATTTATTTCCCCTTCCAGTAACTTTAATGGGTGATTTATCATCCTGTAAATCCATATCTCTGATAACCAGGTTTTTATTGTTTTCAGTACACTAGACTTTCCTATTTGTATTTTTACAGCTACTGACACAAACATCTTTTAAGCTTCCTTAATTACACTTACAGCCTTGTGAAAATCATGTCAGATCATTGAGGTGAATGTAGTGAGCAAAACAAAAGGATCAGTGACTTAGGTTTGACTCTAAGAAATTACTTAAGTTACTTTTTTTAGTGAAAACAGAAGCCTTTGTGCAAGAATGTCTTAGTGTAAGATAAAATAATCATGTTGGAAAGCAAAACATGCTGCAGATGTATGTTGTTTCTGGAAGTCAGTAACAAAAGGATGACATTCAGCAGAAGGAAAAAAGTGACTATTAAGCCAAATATTTCAGATCTGTAAACCTCCTGACACTTTAATATCCAAGTTCACTTGGGGTGTTGAATTAGAAATATTCTTAATCATGCTAAATTCAAAATTCATCTCTTGCCATATTTTTAAAAATGCACATAAATTTGATATTGGAAAAAAAAAAATCACAGAAGCTGAAATGCCTGGTAACTAGAATGGTCCTTTTATTGTGCACTGAACTCTAAATTCCCTCCTGGTGGTCTTCCAGTGCAGCATTAATTAAAGAAAACACTGCATCAAGTATCCTTTCTACTTACAAATGTCTCACAGGTTTGTGTAATCTCTTACTGAAACTGTTACTGGAATACCTTATAGATCAAAATCACTAATTAAACATTAATTCCCTTAAAACATTTTCAAAGCCTTGTTTTCAGTAACTTGCTAGTTATTTGCCTGCCATGGTACATTGTCTTCTTGTAATCAGTATTTAATAACCCGTACAGTTTAATCCCAAAGTAATGTATTTAGCAATGGCAAATTAAATTGAAAAACCCCACTGTAAATCTAGGTGGTACACTGGGATGCTTCTCTTACTATCTTAATTTCTTGCTTAGAAAAGAGTCCTGCCTTTCTTGAATCCTTAAATGAGTGTTATTTTTCGAAGGGGAGATTATCATTCTCTCTTTTAGTTTTGTATGTAGCTTAGTGAGGGCTGGACCAGATCAGTGAAGAGTCAAATCCAACAGCTCATGACTAATGTACCAAAGTCCTGTATGATGGAAGAGTGAGGAGATACTCACAGTTTCTCTTGACTGAGATGGTCACATGGCTTTGGGATATGATCCACAATATGAGCATCTTGGGAAAACTCAGCCACTTTGCTGCAGACCACCACTTTTTTGACAGGTTACTTGCAGGTTTCTCTGCAGGTCAGCTGGGAGCAGAAGGCTTCCGTGGTTGTGGTTTATAATTTATGGAAACTTTCTTTCATCTTTGAGAGCTCAAGCAACGTGTGCTGACTGGCCAGGACTTTGGGGTCTGCAGTGTTTTGAGTCTCCTCTGCATGGTAACGAGGGACAATGACAATTCTCCAGAGGTCCTTGCAAATACAAAAATATTTATTAACAATAAATGAACTGGTGTGAATTCGAGACTGGCAGCAGGCACTAATCCTCCGTCTGTGCTGCTGTACAGGAGCACCAGAACAGCCTGCGCAGGGTCTGCAGAGCCTGCCTGGAGCTGGAGGGCTGCAGCTTCTGGAGCCCTGGCAGCTCACTGAGCATCTGGGCTGACAGCAGGGAAGACGAGCAACTGGAGCAGCAACTGGAGCGGCAACTGGACTGGCAACTGGAGGGGCAACTGGAGGGGCAACTGGAGGGGCAACTGGAGGAGCAGTAGGAGCTGTGCGGGGCAGAGACCTGGCTCTCTGACCCTGCTGCTGGCACCGAGACAGGAGGACCTGCTGGCTCTGCCCCATCCTGGGGAGCTGAGTGGGATTTCCGCAAGAGCTCCACGTACCGGGGGTTGACCCAGAGAGTGCGGATGGTGATGCGATCCCAGCTCTCGTGCGATGACCTTTGGTCGCTGCTGTCTGCCCCTCGGGACAGCTCTGGGTGTCTATTGAGTTCTCCCTCCCAGAGCTTTTGTTCTCTGTGGTCTTCCTCGTGGTGTGGCTCTTGGGGTCTGCAGGGTCCCCTCTCTCCTTGCTCCTTGGCCAAGGCTCCCTCCTTGGTCTCTGGTGCTGCCAGCGCTGCCCCTGCCTGCTGCCCGCCAAGGGCATGGGCTGCCAGCGGGGTGGGCGAGGGGCCGGGGGTGCTGCAGGGGCTGTGTGGGGCAGGGACACGGCTCTGTGCCCCTGCTGCTGGTGCCTGCTCACACGGGGAGGGAGCAGGTCCTGCCTTTGCTGCCTCTTGTGCCTTGGGAGGATGAGCTGGGCGGTGCTGCTCTTCATGTGGCTGCCTGAGGTACACCTATGGGAAAGAGCAGAAGGCATGGGATGGGGGCAGCTGCCTTGGCACAGCTTCAGCCTCGTCCTGTCCTGCCACCAGCCTCTCCATTCTGCCCTGTCCCTCACCCTTTGCCTCCTCCTTGTGGTCAGCAGCCCCTTGGTGGGCCAGAATTTGGGGTTTGTCTTCTTATTGGGCATCTCTGTTGTCCTCTGCCACAGATGCCTCTGGGAGCTGCTGCCTCCTCAAAGAGGGGCTCTCCTGGGAGTGGATACCCCAGGGCTCTGTGCCCCTGAAATGCCCATGGGGTCATAATAATCTCTGGGCACGGCACGACCCCCGTGTCACAAAGCACCCTGGAATGTGCCTCTGTCACAAAGGAACACCCTGGCAGCCCCAACAACCATGGAAACATCTGGAGCCATCTGGAACTGTTAGGTCTGGCATGGGGCAGACCCTGCTCTCCCCTCCTGGTGAGAGGGAGAGAGCCCTGCTGCCCATGGCGCCACGGAGACCCTCACTCTGGATTTCTGGCTGCCAGTGGATCCCTCTGGATCACGCCTGACTTGGTCTTGGGCCTTTATTTTATTCTCAGCCTTGATGGGAGCATCTCACGCAGGGGCTCATCTGCCATTTCTGTAGGTTTGCTGTGTCTTAACACAGCCCTTACATTCAGCTTCACAAAAGTGGTGGATTCACTAATTGTTAAATGTGAGCTCTTGTAGCTTATTTCAGTCATCCAGTTTGGGAACATTTTGGATATAAAGGAACAAATAAGCTTTGTTTGCTCAATGAATGCTTACAAAACTTGAACATTTCTGGATTAAATAATACTGAAAGTTCCAAACTGAATATTCAGTGTATGAGACAGAAAAGAAGTTAAACACCTTTCTAGTCTTCATTTGACCAATTTAAGAGAAATATATAAGATACAATCAATGTGAAAGCCCACATGATGCTGTTACTCTGTGGTGGGTGGCTACCTTTCCCAGGAAAAAATTCAGTGGAGAAATTCATGCCCTAGGGCCTCTATTTACTGCTTGAGGAGTAAGTTAGGTATTTTAGGGATGCCATTGTTTACAGGATCAATATTGCTATTTAGTCAGATGGCTGAGCAAGCATGGACAAATATTGTCTGCTATAATACATTTATTTGTCTATTGATCCATCTCTGCACCCATTTTGCTCATCAAACAGATGGCTAGAGCAGGACCAGAAGCAACTTATTCCTAGTTTTACCACATCACTAACAGGATTTGGCTCTCATAACTTCACACTCAAAAGCCACATGAACTTGAGCAAACGTGGAGTCCTATGAAAAGAACCAAATAGATTCACCCCATGTATTTTAGACAGGACCCATTACCTCCTGGGAGTGCCTACCCCAGATAAAAGCAACCCACATCCCTGTCTGCCTCCCAGACTATCAGCATCAGAGAACTATAATAACACTTTAGCAAAGTGTTGCCTTACTTAAAGCAGAAAACGCAATTTTAGGAGGGATAGGTTGAAGTGAAAATGATGGATAAATATTTTTCCTGAATTTCAAATATTCAATGGAGGATGCCTTGAGACGTTTTCAGATCTACTCAAGTATACAGAGTACTTCATGTTGGTTGCAGCTGTTGCTTATTTGCTAGGGAAGTGCAATCTAGGAAAAGGCTTCCACTGATCAGAGTGTGACAATCCACACTTCCTCACCTCCACTCAAAGCAGGAACAGCTCCAGTGAGACAGGTGAAGCTCAGGAAGCAGAAATCAGTGTCAGCTGCAGATGGATCCAAAGACACAGAAGGAAGATGTTTTGAAATTTTGAATGAAATGCAGTTTTAAAAATATATGTGATATGTAGAAAAATCCCTAATGTGATACATTTATTGGTCTTGTTCTACACTGATGTGCGCTTGAGGGGAGGATATGGAGGTTCATGTGCTGAAAAGTTCCATGAACCCTGTGTGGGAGCACAGGATGTTTTCTGGGAACCAGCCAGGGTATGGGAGAAACACGACAGCTGATTTTTGCAGAATGAGATGAAGGGCAACACACTCAAATTTATGTTGTTTACCTCCCCATCAGATGGGTGGTGAGACGTGGCTGTGCTGGAGCTGGGGCTGCCTGCCAGGCAGCCAGTCACCCCCTGCATCCAGTGCTTGCCACTGTGTCAGCCCTGTCATTGCCTTCATCACCCACAAAGGTCTGATTTAATGCACTCAGGTGCCAGCAGCCAGGTTGCTAAAGAGTATTTTTGGGTTGTGGCCAAGCCTGACCAGCCATGGGTTTGTGTTTTTTTTTGCCATACTGTTCCAAGAATACAAAAGAGATGAGGGCTCTCAGTTTTCACCTGGCAGTATTAGTTGTCACCCCTGCTGATAAACAGATGGTTTGAAACCATCCTGTTTTTCTGGAAATAGACAACGGCTTTCCAGACAAACATATGCAATGCTTGCGGGGGGGTCAGCCCACACAGTGGAGGCAAAATACACAACAAACCTTTGGTATCTTCAAGATGATCACCTGGGGCTTCTCTGATACAGCTCCATCCCTCCTTGCCCGAAGGATGGGCTGGTCCAATTGGCACAGCTTGAGCAGTACAACAAAGAGAGGAAGCCTCCCTGGGTGCTTCTCCAGGCTGACATGGGGCAGGAGAGGGGCTAAATCTGTAGCTCTGATTATCAATGTTTTGTCCGAGGATTTGCTAGATTGACTTAAGAAAAGCTGGGCTACATATTGAGGGCACAGGCAGCAAAAAATGTTCCCTTGCCTTGCCTTGCCTTGCCTTGCCTTGCCTTGCCTTGCCTTCCCTTCCCGGGTAAATTATAGACTGAGTGTCCCCTCCCTCCAGTCATGAAGGGCAGCTGGCACCAGGCTCGGGTGAGCTGTGATGTGGTATTATCTCAAAAGAAAGTGTCACTGAGTCTAACAGAGATGCTCATTTAGCAAAGCATGTCAGCATGAGTAGACTTACTGGCCTCAGCTGGATTTTGGCTGCATATGAAGTCAAACTAACAAAACATTTCTTTAAGGTGCAGAAGAGGAATTTGACTAAAACCCCTCTACTAAATAGTCTCGTGACAGGCAAGTTGTGCAAATCAGGTGAGACTAGAGAGACAGTCCTCCTTCAGGACTTGGGCTTGTCTCATTCTAAACCTGTGAATAATCCCAGTGAATTTCAATACTGCAAATATTTCCGTTTGTGGGTAAATGTCCCTGCCTGTTTCAGTGGAGTGTGAGAGCAGACAGCTGATGATCCTCTGTGGTGCCCACTGAAGTGGTGTAACCAAGCAGAAACCTCACTGAGCTGAAAAATGCCCCTTGCTCAGGAAAAGCAGTCTCTGCCTGTGTGCTTCAGATGCCCTGTGGTGGGACATCATCTCCCAGGGAGGTGGGAGAGCCGAGGGCAGGAGAGTGTCCAGTGGGTTTCCTCTGTTACCCACCACAGTTCTCATCCAAAGC
Organism: Margarornis squamiger; assembly: GCA_035222235.1. Taxonomy (NCBI): domain Eukaryota; kingdom Metazoa; phylum Chordata; class Aves; order Passeriformes; family Furnariidae; genus Margarornis; species Margarornis squamiger. Next base: position 69,227,838 of record JAWWTY010000123.1, read on the forward strand.
TCATTCAAAGTGAAAGTGCCATTTATTTTCCCAGGGTTTTCAACCTGTTTTCCTGTTAAATGCACTCAGCTTTTAGAAAAGGACAGTTAGCATATGGATGAATTTAGATGAAGAATTTAAGTTCCTGGACTTTCCCATTTCATCTCCATTTTAGGGATGAAGTTAAACCAGGTTTTTCCTTTGTTTAATCCTTGCCTTGGATGCAGAGTAGGATGAGCCAGATGAGTCAAGCCTGAAGGACCATCCTGGTGTGTATAGTATGCTGGATGCTGGTGGATGGCACGTGAAGAGTGACGTGGGCAACTTACAGAGGATCTATATGGGCTGCATTGTGATCTGGGCCATGGTCTGAGCTGTGTACCTCTGGTGTGCATGAAAATTCACCAACACTGGGCTAGGGAGAAGATGCCTGGAAGTTTTGTCCTGGTGGATATGCAGGATTTTCCCTATTCTGTGTGGAGACAGCAACGGGAATGAATACTCCTCAGCCCTGGGTTCTCTAAAAATGAAAATATCTCTCTCAATAAAAAGCAGCCCACAGGTTGCTGCTGTGAGGTGACATGGGCAGTGGCTCTGGGCAGGGATGCAGATGTGATGCTGTGGAAATGATGGAAAGCAGAAGCTGTGCAAGGCTGATGTCTGCTGAACTAATGCAGCACAGTGAGAACACCCATCAACATATCCACTGCTATTGTAAGGTGCTGTTGTTCTGACAATCAATCACTTTTGCCTCCTTGCTTTTGGTACTATAATATTTGGTTTAGGGTGGTGGTTTTGTTATTTTTTTTTTTTTTTTTTTTACCTTCAGGGAATGCTTTAATAGTAAATAGTAATTTCACAGGAATTCAGTTTTGGTTTTGTTTGTAATAATTGTCATCATTGGAGTGAAAAAGGAATCCACAGGAGCCACTACTGGTCATGAGAGAGTGAATAAATGAATTAATTATCTTCAGCTTTGCTCTTATTTTCATGTGCATAATGATGGAACAGGCTGGTGCACCGACTACAGTGTGTTCAGGGGAGGAAGAAAAACTCTCTCTGAAAGCCTGTGGGAGATAATTATTTTGAACCTCCCTCCCAAAATGGTGTATTCTTCTTTTGTGGTGATCTCAGTGCTGTAGTCCTGAGGATTAACTGGTTCCTATAGATGACACCACAGGCGACAGAAATCATATTACCCTGGGAACAGAGGAAGGATGTTCTCCCCTGACCTTCACATGGGCTGAAGCAGCTGTGCTCACTCCTTCACCTTCCAATCCTTTGCCTCTCTGCCACAAGCTGCTAAAATAGCGCAGAGATGCAGCCAGCCTCTGGAGCTGTGTGGCACTATAATTAGCTCCTTCCACAGAAAACACCCCAAATTTGCCCTAATTGCGTTCAGTTGATGTTACTGCTGTTTCTTCACTCTTTCAGCAGGAGGAGGTGGGTGGGTGTTCACGAGTTCCAGAACCATCAAGCATCCAAAACCACAGTGACAACACAAATGCCATACACTATACCTAGAGAGAGTACAGAAAAGTTACTTCCAGCAGCTAAATGATCAGAATAAAGGCAAAAGTAATGTCCTGTGGTCACTTTGCTTTCCTGCCTTCAGCACAGTTTTTTTGTGTGTCCCACTTCAAACTTCTTCTGCCCAATTTCCTGCTTTACCTTCAAAGGGTCAGGGAGGACCTGAACATTAGTTTCCTTCATACTGAACAACTTCAGAGTCTTTTTGTGCCCCAAACCAGAAGATTTGAGAAACACATGACTTTTTTTCCCCAAGAAAGGTCTATCCTAAAGCGCCTTACACTTCCTGAGGGCAAAATCTTGGTTTTGCTTAGTTGCATGGCCTTTGTGTTTTGCTCCTCAGTTAAACCTGCAAAAGTCCTTTTGGAGCCAAGGCTGTTCAGGAAAACAGCCCTGGGAGAGCAAACAGCGAAGCAATTGTGACATCTAGCGGTGTTTTTGGCTGTTGCAATGCAGGGAAAAACCACGGAATCATGGAATGGTTTGTGTTAGAAGGGACCTTAAAGACCACCCAGTTCCAACCCCCTGCCATGGGCAGGGACACTTCCCACTATCCCAGGTTGCTCCAAGCCCCATCCAACCTGGCCTTGGACACTTCCAGGGATGGAGGATCCACAGCTTCTCTGGAAAACAAAAAGTACCTACAAAATAATGTTAAGAATGCACAAATAAGTATATTTAATGAAGATGATTTAGTGTTTTTAAGGATCTCTCACAGACATAACAAGGTCTCAAGTGCTGCAGTTGTCTTCACTGCCATTCCAAATTTAAGTATGTGAAATGAGGATTAGCCCCTCTGGATTTAGTTTAGACATTTGTGTACATTTTGTAGACGTTCGAGAACTAATCCTGAAGCGAAGACTTTCAGTAGAACATTAACTTGGTCCCGCAGAACTTTGCACAGTGGCATTGCTGGGTCAGCAAGATTTCAGCAAAAATAGAAACCTCTGAGAAAACTCTTAACTTCGGAAAGAATCTAGGTATTTCTTTTGTTGCCAGTTATTTTTGCAAGGACAAAGGTGACTTCATCATAAAACTGGTCCAGTTCAAGCAAAATCCTTTTTTTCTTTAGGAGCAAGAGAAATCCTACTATGGGATAATTCTATATTTTATGGTGGGGTTGAGAAATGGTGGACAGAAATTCTGCTCTTCATCAGTCCCACAGTGCCGGAAAAGAAGAGTGATTTTAGTACAAAAAAGTTCAACAGACATGTTTGTGAACCTGCTGTAGCCAACACTGGGATTTCCAGACTATTACCTGTCCAACTACTGCAAACAACCTGAGAGTAAAAGGATGACTTTTGGCAGATTCTGATTGGATGGGGCTCTGAATAACCTGGTGTAGTGGAAGGTGTCCCTGCTCATTGCAGGGGGATTGGACTAGATGACCTTTAAAGGTCCCTTCCAACCCAAAATATTTCATGACTTTATGATTCAGAATTAAATAAGAATTACAACTGAGCTTCACTTTGTGGTTTTGTATGTGTGTCCCCAGGGGAGGCAGGTGAACATCACTGAAACTAAGGGAATAGCCCAGGAGACTGCTAGAGGGAGAAGTTTGTCAGCTGGGGCTAATACAAGTCACCAGCTCCTGCTCCAGGACCACACAGCCCAGCCCAGCCCAGTGGTCCTGCAGTTGTCCAAATGATCTCCCCATGAAATAGGTGATGATGAAAATGGTGGGGGAATAAGACAAGCGGGAAACAGTCAGATCTGCTGCTTTCAGTGGTGAAGGAGCTTCTTCCATGTATTTGTGACCTCTGTGGAGACACTGGACCAGACCTGATCCATTGTAGGCTGTGCTGGATTTAACCAGGTTGAGACCTTCCTCTTGGATGTGGCTTTTGGGTGCTCCCATTCCTTACCACTGTTTTGTTTTCTGATGCTGATTTTCAGAATTATGACTTTCTTAAACCCAACAGGGATAAAAAAATTAAAATTTCCCCATGCCTAATTGTGCAGAGATAGAGGAACCAAAGTGCTTCAGGGATGCTGAGGTCAAAGGGAAGGTACCTATTTCCACCACTGCAGCTCTGGCCCTTAGACATCAGAATTGCACCAACTTTCAGCTTTAACTCATGCTGAGCTGCACCCCACAGTCCTGCAACCTTAAAACCACCATGACCTCCAGAGAAGGAGACTTGAGTTTATTTATCACAGAGGGATTCATTGTTATTCAGAGTAGTCTCTTTCAGGGCTAAGAATTCAGGTTGGAACCAGATGATCTTTAAGGTCCCTTCCAACCCAAAGCATTCCATGAGTTCATGAAAGAATTAATGGCCAAATTCAATTCCTTACAGCAAAGGGACGAGCCACAACAAGAGGCTTCTCTAACAAACGGATTTCAAGGCCACTTACATCCCATTTTGCTCCTTCTTCTTCTCAGGTGGCAGGGGCTCTGCAGGATCCTGTGTCCTGCTGCAACACCAGGAAAACCCTGTGCAGGTCTCTGAGAGCAGAATTTTCCCTAAACTGTTGTTTTCCTTTTGTGAACCCCTCCCTTCCTCAGATCTGCTCCCTTCCTCGTGACCAGCAGTGCAACCTGATCATCTGGAAGAGCAGGTCTCCAGGACGTGACATTTCCCAGCGCAGTGGGGCAGCCCCAGGTCTGACACCTGTGTTTTTGTCAAACCGGATCGCTGCCTCCAGGAGGGAGAAGGGCAGTGGGACACGTATGGCTGCAGCCCAGTGAGCTGCTACAAAAGCCTGTCAGATGTCAAGCTTTCCTCTAAGACCTGGAGCTGCTGAAGCATTTCTGGCAAAACTCACTGAATAAAACGAGTTAGCTCTGAGAAGCCCCTGATATGTGACAGTGCCAGGCTTGCTTCAGATCACACAGCAAAGGAAAAAAACCCCAGTATTTAGATGAAGATGACCACAGGTCTACAGCAGCATCTCCCTTCCTGGAGAAATCCGATCCGTGATGGATCTGAAAGGGTCAGTCTGGGGATGGCAGTCTGTGGGTACCATTTTGGTGCCCATCCTTGGGACTTCCCACTAAAGTGCTTCTGATGCTGTGACCCCAGTTGGTGCCAAGCTGAAATCTGACCCCCTGGTTGTGAAGCACCATAGAAATGTCAGGCTCTTTAGAAATACGAAGCCCTGGCACTGCTTAGGGAAGAAGGGGACAGTGTTTGTCATTCAGAGCTACTAATACTGAAAAAAAAATAAAATAACTATGCTAATAGAAATACCACAGAAGTCTGCATGATGTTTCAGAAGCAGAATATAAAAATTGTTTGCTGAAAGCAGAATGGGGATTACACAGAAAAAGAGCAAATGAGATGCTCCTTTTTTTGTCCCACCTACATTTGCTTTTATATCTCTGCTGTAACTCTCCTCTGGTCCTTATCTGTGTTCTCTGGAATCACACCAGAAGTTCCAGAAAGCCCATTTCTAGCTAATTCCTTAGCAGATGCTCTCAGCCATAGCTCTGCTACTGAAAAAAACAGACTATAGGGAAAAAATAAAGCAGGATAAAGCACAAGTGTGGCTAATCCCTCCAGAGGGGACCCTTAGCTCTGAATTTCTCTGTGGTCTTTACAAAGGAAAGGAGAGGATTGTTTCAACTCCTCCTGGTGGCCCTCCTGAGCTGAGATGCTGGGACTGTTTTTACTTACAGCCTGTAAATTAAAGTATAGAAACCCACAAACTAGTCTGTTTTTAGAAAGGTCAGCACCCTTAGCTGCTGGAAGCTGGACAGAGGTAAGGCCAGGGTTTAGCTTCATGCTTGGGTCCCTGCCTTCATTCCAGGGAGATGGCAGGGAATGACCAATTTGTTTGCAAATCCTGAAGTTTCAGTGATAGGAGGTGATGATGCCACTAGAGCTAAGAAGGTGCATGAGGTTTTCAAACTTCAGGGTTGTTTTATTGAGGGCCAGATTGTGAGACAGTGATCAGACATTAGCTGATGCCAGGAGTATAGGTCCGGAGTCGTCAGTGATGTGAGTAAGGGCTAAACCAGCTGAAGAACTTGTCCCTGGTTTAGTAATTTCCTAAATACAGGCTTTCCCTCCAGGGATGACCTTCCTTCTAAACCCTCCCTGTTGGAACCTGAATTTGTCAAAGGGATGTCTTTAAGCTCCATCCAGCACCAGGAGGCAAAACTCTTTCTGATTCTGAGCAGGAAGTCTGGGGTGTATTTTATGCTATTAAATATCTGCCCACAAGGTCCATTTTGTGGCTCTGCTGACTGTGCTGTTTGTACAGCTGCCAGGTTGAATACAACCATAGGTTTTTTAATATGTCCGAGTTTACTGTCTGGATCAAGTGTGTGAATCCAGCCCCTAGCATCACAGAATGGTTTGGGTTAGAAGGGATGTTAAAGATCATCTATTCCAACCCCTCTGCCATGGACAGGGACACCTTCCACTAGACCAGGTTGTTCAGAGCCCCATCAAACCTGGTCTCAAATGTCTCCAGGGATGGGGAGTCCATAACTTGTCTAGGCAACAAGATTCTCCCAAACAATTTCTGCCTGGTATGAAGTTCACCACAATGTTTGTGGTATAAAGGGCTGCAGTCCTAGGGCAGTGAGCAGCTTGGAGGGAAATGATGGAGCATGTCTCTTGCTGGCATCAAAACTACCTTGAAGACAACTCCAAACAGATCTTTTATCCTTGCTACACAGGAGGGAAATATCGCTTCTTTTTTACTATTTAATATACAACTGCTATTTGGAAAACTTTGAGGTTTGCCATTTTTATGCCACAAACAGGTACATGTTTTGTTAAGGAAAGCTCTGAGGAGCATGGCACTCCTGACCAGCATTTCCTTCATCTCAGAGTAAGTGCTGATAACCCAGGCACCTCATATTCCTGGGAAGTTGTGCTGTAGTAAATGCTGAAAACTTTGGGGTGAAGAAGCTTGTTTCAGGTTTGAGCTTCCCAAAGTGGCAAGAGATTGATGAAATCCTACAAGCACCCACACCAATCAGTGTTACAGAAAAGGCAGGAGGAACTGCTGGATCAAGCAAAGAAGAAGGCACCCTGCTTTGTACCACTCTCCTATGACATCATTTACAGAGACATGAACGTATGGATGGGCCAGCTGTGGAAACAGCCCCTACTGAAGCTGTTAGTCAAATGCAAGGCTCAAATTCCTAAGAAACCTGTGGCAGCATTTAGCCTCTGGTTGTGCAGCCATAAACAGCAAATGCAAACATGAACTGTGATCTGTGGTGGCAGCAGGACTCCCCTGGGGATCACTGTACACTGTCACTCTCTGGCAAAGCAGTGACAGGGCTCCAAGTCATTTGTCATGACTGTGGGGAAGAAAAAAGTGCTAAAGGCTTTATTCAAGAAAAGCAACTGTACTTTTAGTTTTGTGCTGTAAAAGCCCACTTGGTCTGGTCAGCAGGCCCCATCATTTCACAGGCTTGGAACTGAACCTTTCCCCAGCCACAGCATTAACCTGCCTGTCTCTGCCTCTGTTGTTTAGCAACACATTTCACTGGGTCCAAAATACTTTTGGGTGGGAGTCAGGTCCAGCTTCAGACACCTCCTGCAGACGCACCCACCTTGGGCTGCTGCTGTGGCTGGGTTTTTAAGCTCTTGTAACCAGCAGAGATTGTCCAGAACTGGGAGGGCTCCAAGAGAGCAATTCAACCCTCTCCTTGCAGCAGACACCTAGAGACAGCAAGGGCACTGCTCTCATGTCTCTGCTGATAGTGTGGGCCAGGTTTGCATTGGCACAGTGAGAGCTAAGACAGACAAACAGACACACCTGCCATGCAGACACCTTCAGGTGCCACCTGGACCTGAATTTCAGCCGGAGCTGCACACGGTTCAGACAGCAAAGACTCATATTAGGTGTCTAAATACAGGTGTCTAATGCCATGTGGGGTGCCCTGGGGCATCTGAGACTCTGTGAAGGGCTTGCTGATGGGATATAGGACTTTCTGGAAACTCAAGCAGGAGGAAGCAGGGCAGGATGCTGCAGGGTGGCTCAAGCTGCACTAGATGCCAGTCCACAAGCCAGAGTAATGAGCTGCAGTTCAAACACCTCTCCTGGGTTATCTGCAGCAAGGTCAAGGTCAGTATGAAACCCAGAATTGGAGACACGTGGACTCACACATGGAAACGTGCACATGGAAAAGACGATGCTGTTTGAGTAAGGGGATGAGTTCCTCATGTGGATGAAGGACTGACACTGGCAGGCACTTGTATCCATCAAGGATGGAGAAGAAAGACCCAGGGGGTTGGTGCAGGTGACAGCTATCATGGTGTTTCTAAGTGCCACTGCCTTGAGCAAAGTCGTTTTTTCATTCTGTGGTGTAATATAAAACCTGCACTCTGGGCTGTAAACAGGGCACCCTGAAAAACCTGGATATCTATAGCATTTTTTCTGCTCTTAGTCCTTTGCTAAATGCAGACTTTTAAGGGGTTGGTGATTTATTTGCACTGCACATTTTTGGCTGATGATGAAAGGAAGCAAAGCATTAGCAATAACACCTCAAAAACATCAACAGAGTGTTTTTGTCTTCTGCTGTGGCTGAAGATTCTGGGTAGGTAAATATTAACATGTTGTTCTTTTAGGCTTTTTACTAGCAGAGGAACAAGTGCTTTGTGAAGGATACTAAGCAGAAAGTCCTGTGTAATATCAAAAGATTTGCTTTCAAACAGGATTAAAGCCCAGCTATGAGTAAGGAAGCAAGAAAAACATTTTCACTAGAATTGAGTTTGTCACTGGGTGTGTGGTTTCCATCAGGTTCAGCTCCAGGATCTGTGTTGCTCTTAGAATGAAGTCCCTTATAAAAATGCATCAGGAGTGTCCCCAGCAATTATCTGAGCTTTGACCTTGCTACAATGGTGGAAAATTATTGTTCTTAGATTAAGTCCCCAAATCTTTCTTAATCCTATGGCTACAACACTAGAACTAAGTCTGTTCTGAACTTTGTAAGGCAGCCCCTGTCACTGCTACCTGAGTGTTGCTAATTGCTGTAATGTTTCTCCCTGGGCTGAATGGTTTCTTTCTAGGCAGTTGATTAAATCAGCAAAATTAATGTTGGTGGGACAGAGTGTTCTCTGACAGGAACCAAACCACTGCATTAAAACAATTGAGAATAGGTTTGTTTTTCCTCAATTCCATGTATGCCTGGCAAATTATATATTGTGCAGCAGGTTTCCATGCCCTGAAACTTCAAGTTAGACTGATGATCACTTGCATTGATATTAATAACAGAGTCAAAATACAGTCAAAAGACTCTATATGCATTCGGGTTTTGAATGCAAAGGACTGAAGACACGTTTCTGCTACTGAGATTAAAAAAACCCAAAACAACAAAACCACCAAACCAACAATCCTAACACTCATCTTACATGATTCCATTAAAAACACTAAAAAACTACAGTTGTCCTTATTTTGTCATATTGTTTGACTTCAGACCTGAGTTATTTTAAGTGCATTTGGTGTCCAACAGATGGACTTCTGACACTACATAGCTCAACATAAAAAGGAGAGCAAGAATAACTCACTGCATAATTTAGCTGGGGCCAAAAGCTCCAGATCTTCCTGTTGACAGGACTGGGACTCTGAATTCTCTGACCCCTGGCAGTGGGACAATCCTGCCTGTCACTGCCACCTATGATGCATGGTGAGGGGACCACTTAGGAACAGTTCCCTTTGGGTTTCACATACTCAGTATCCCCAGATTCTTTTGTGTGTTATTTTTCTATATCAGATCTCTCCCAGTCCTGAAAATAAGAGTTTTGTTGAGAAACTGCTAAAAGCAAAAAGTTCCTGTATACAGAATGACAATACAGTGGCATCTAACTCAAATTCTATAATCCCCACAAGAGTTTTAGTGAAAGTCTCAAAGGAAAATTGATTTGGAAATGAATCCAGGTATAACTCTTTTAGTAGAGGGTGAGTTCCTTATAAAATCAGCATGTGTGTCCTCCTAAGGGGATCGTAAGAAGCTGAACATTTGGATGCTTCATTTATTTATCACAGTCTCCTTTTGGCCTCAGTTTTAGGGACACAGAATGAATTAATTAATCAGGAAAAAATCAGAGTATGTTCATTTTTGTCCTGAAGGAATACTTTGTCTCTTCTTGCCCACCTCCCACAGCCTCCCCTTGCCTCCCTCACAGATACACAAGTATTTGTACTGGATATAGGTACAGGACATGTTTCTGGAGGCAGCTGATGGCACTGGAGATGAGCTGACCTGTGTATGAAGACCATTTGTGCAATTTAAAGCATTTCAAACCCCCTTATGTAAAGACCTGCTGTAGAATTCAGTGGTTTCTTGTGATACCGACCTGAGGTCAATTTGCTTGTGGCTGCAAGAATTGCACATTTTTTAATAAATGAGCTGACTTCACAGCTTTCCCTGATTTTTCTAACTTGCCTACAAGTCCCAGGTACATGCATACCCTCTGTTTGCTCTGGAGAAGCCTCTACTGTAATCATTGTCCCGGACACATACTCTTCTCAGGAATGTTTGCCTTGTCAGAAAAAGGAGCTGAGCCTTTCTTGTGGTTCATTAACCCTTTTCTCTTTCAGAACGAATGTCCCCTGAAGTTTAACAGAAAGAAAACGATGCTGTTAAAGATCTCTGTATGAAGAAAACACTAATTATTGTTTCAGAACAGTGTTGTTTGACTTATTCAAATACACTCTTTTCCTGCCCCAGGATCAGCCAGGTACATAAAGTGACCATGGTGAATGAGAGAGAGGATTGTCAGTTTTCTTTAATGTTTTAGAAAACAGTTTAATCTCAAACCATTTAGATGCAATAAAAGTGCTCAGGACTGCTGCTTATCAGATTGACCATCCTGGTATGATCACCTTGTGTGGTCCTCGTGTCTCAGAATATCACTTGGCATGGTTGGGATGGGGGTTTCGCTCCCTTTCTGCAGTGCTTCAAGCAGATTACTAACAAATGATGCCAGGTGTCAGAGAATCAGAACGGTTTGAGGTGGGAGATCATCCAGTTCCAACCTCTCCTGCCATGGGGAGGGACACTTTCCACTAGCCCAGGTTGCTCCAAGCCCCATCCAACCTGGCCTTGGACACTCCCAGGGATGTGGGAAGACACAGCCTCCCTGGGCAACCTGAGCCAGGGCCCCCCCACCCTCAGCATAAAAATAATTCTCCATTTATCTGGTCTGGACCTCCCCTCTTTAACAGAGGCAATCTATGCCATTTGACTGACCAAGTAACTTGCACGAGGGACTATATAATGTTGCCATAAATCAGCAATAAGAAACCCCTAAAACTCCATGTGTGAGCATTAGTGGGCAGGCATTCTTTTCAGTCAGCACTGGACTCACAGGAGGATCACTCCTCTAATCATGTGTGTCCCTGGATAAAATTTATTTACAATTCTGCATATTCAGCAAACATCTTACATATTCACTACTTCTTTTATGAAGAAATTCATAATGTGCTAATTAGCCCCAAGAAGTTCTTCTGAAGTCCTTATTTGGTCACCAGGGGTGTTCTGGTGGTCTCCTGGGGGTCTCTGGGGGTCTTTTGGAGATCAAACTTTACCCAAACTTGTCCACTGAGCAGCGTATTTACAGCTGGTTATATATTTTATATTTGTTCTATTTATTATTTATTCTATTTATTATTTATTACATAACATTATTTATTTATCTTTATATTATTTATACTGTATATAATTTATATCTATTATAATATATAATTATATATTTATTATATAATTATATATTATAATGTATGATATTATTTATTCATATTTATTCTATTCTATTATATTTAGAATATAATATATTTACTTATTATATTTGTTATATTATTTATTACAATATAAATTTAATTATTATATATTTAGACTATTATATGTAATATAATAAATATATTTATTATATATAAATATACAAATATGTATTCAATATACAAACACATAATATACACTATATATTATTTATAATATTTATATATTATACATAAAATGCATGAATATAATATGTTATATAGTATGTGTTATATATGTTATATGTTATAAGTTATATGTTATATGTTATATAATATATAAAAATATATTTATATATATTTATATTTGTATATTTATACTTATATTTGTATTTCTATTTATATATAATATTTATCTATAGATAAATTATAGATATTTATTTATAGATAAATATAAATATATTATATACTATATACTATAATTATATCACATTATATTATAATTATATTATAATTATATAATATTATGTTATAATATACAATAATATAATTCTATTCTATTCTATTCTATTCTATTCTATTCTATTCTATTCTATTCTATTCTAACAATATATATACATATAATACATATTATATTTATAGCCGTTCAGCATCTCTAGCCCAAAGCCGGACACTTCCTCTGTCCCAGCTTTAACTCAACCCCTCAGAACCTTTCTTATTCCGCCACCACCCTAAACTTACAACCTAAAGACCAACCCAAACCCACCGATCCGGGCACATCGCGCTGTAAAACCCCCCGCTCCGTTACAGACCCCGCTTTGCCGTGTTTTACCCCAACCCCTGCCCGGACTACACCTCCCAGCGTGCCCCGCGGCGCCGCTTCCGCCGGCACGGGCCGGGCCGGGCCCATCCGCTCCCAGTCCCCTCCCAGTCCCCTCCCGACCCCATCCCGCTCCCGGCCCGCACCATGACCCGCTGCAGCCCCGCCGCCGCCCGCATGCTCGCCCGCCTCCTCCGCCGTGAGTGCCGAGCCCTCGCAGCGCCCCGGGGGCGGCAGGGCCGGGCGGGGCCGGGCAAGGTCACGGTCACGGCACAGCGCGGGGCCCGGCGCGGCCTGCGCGGGGCCCTCGGGGGGGATCGGCCCGCCCGGCCCTTCCAGGGGGCTGGCCGGGATGCGGGGCTGGGTGGGACATACTGGGGGTGCTGGGTGTGAAATACAGCGGGGTTGGCAGCGGGGAAGGGGCTGGGTCGGGAATACTGGGGGTGGTGGGACTGGAA